>OY970764.1:19705887-20305887 GCA_963853795.1 Xestia rhomboidea
CTACCCGACACCTAGCACACCAAATCTTTTCTCATAGGCAATATTTTAAACCGTTATTAAAATGTCCTACTCATTCACAAATCACAATTTTAATATCGATGTTATAGACGTGTCTATCTAACTGTCCGTTTTCATACCCGGACCAATATGGATTTGCAAAATGTTGATGTCCAAGTCAATTTAGCTACCTCATCTCATCAGTCTGGTTTGAATTGAGTGACACAATTATAAGTAGCGGAATAAATATACATATTTTGTTGGTCACTCATCTCTGAATCGAAGTATTTTATTAAGTTTTTAACAGTGAAATGTGTGCTTTATTGAAATAATAGGATATTGTATTTTATTGACTCAAAAGACCCGTTTACATTTTAATTGGAAAAAAAAACGCTAGCTCCTTGCCTAAATTATGCGTGCTAGGCAGCTGTTGCAGCTGCACTGATTAAAGTCTACATGTTCTAGCTTATTAGTGTAAAAAATTAAACCGGTTATTGTTATTGATCTATTCTTCATCTATTTTTTGGGCTTAAAACGTAACAACAGATATTTTCGGATTTAATTGACACCTTCCTTTATTAATTTAATGCGCATCAATATTTTACGAATAAAACCGAACGCGATCAGTAAACCTCAACCCCGTTCAAGATCTATTAGTATCAATCATTAAAATATAAAAAAATCCCTACCGAAATCCGCCCTAAAATCCAGCACATCTTCGACTAACCCTTATCACCGAAGCTCATCACCGTATCAATCCAACGCAACCATTTCACGCATCCATTTAGTAAACACGCAGTAGCCAAGAATAGCCAAGTCTGGTCACGGGGTGGACTGCCCCCCTGCCCCCCACCACCGCGTAGGGCCCGGGAGGGGGCGGAAGGGCCGCAAATGAAAAATGGCGCAATTAGCCCCACAGACAGTGAAAAACAAGTGCACTCGATCTGCCCGCCGACTCGACGGAGCGCGAGCTCATCGATAACGCACCGATGTACTAGGGACGCGATTACGAGAGCTTTTTTGTTTTGATTTTTTTGTTACGGGTGTGAATTCGATTTTTGTCTGGCTGTCTGATTTGTCAAAGTGCAGTTACTGGTAGTTTATTTTTGAGTGAGAGTAGATTTAAACATATGAATAAAAAGTACAGTCTGTGCTACACAGCATATTTTATAATTTAAACACAAAAGAGGAAGGAAAAACCGGCCAAGTGCGAGTCGGACTCGCGCATGAAGGGTTCCGTACCATCGCAGGAGGGTAGAAGGTAGGTAGTTAGAAGTATTTTTTTATTTATTTTTATTATTTGTTGTTATAGCGGCAACAGAAATACATCATCTGTGAAAATTTAAACTGTCTAGCTCTCACGGTCCATGAGATACAGCCTGGTGACAGACAGACGGACCGTAGAGTCTTTGTAATAGGGTCCTGTTTTTACTCTTGGGGTACGAAACCCTAAAAAGGATGAAATACTTTTAAATATTTGTCCTCTTTGGGTTTTGACCACGTTCAATCTTTTCCCCATTTTCTTCCTCAATTTTGTTCATAGTGTAAAACAACGATCAATAAAACCCATTACTCTTTACAGTCACCATTACTTATCACCGTTTCCAAAATAAACAAGGAATATCAAAGACAAAACACAATGAGACAGAGAGGGGACACCCATCCCTCTTGTGTAACGCTCTCAAGTTTTGATCTAGTCCTTTTTATACACATACTGGTGTTTCAGGGGATCCTCTGTAAACTTCCGGGTGGAACTTTTAATTAGTTAAATTCCTTATTAACAAAAAAGTAAACGAACATCCATCTACATTAATGATAAACTTCTGAAACCGTAAGGGAGCGGGGGGGGGGTACTTACTTGGCAATTAGGCTGCTGTTGGATTTGAGAAGAACAACCATTGAGATGGACTGGATTGAATGCCTAGTTCAGTAAATTGATATATCATTAATCATAACATCGTCACGCCTTGTTATCCCTGAAGGGTTAGGCAGAGGTGTACCTAACAAGTACACCCACATTTCTTATGTTTAAGTCCTATGTAATAGGGAGCGAGCCCATTGCCATCAACCGGGCACAAATTCAATCTTCGTGGCTGCTACTGAACTGCCACTTTTCAAACTTCAGGTCTTAGTAATAAAAGGCTGAAAAGTGATCGTACGTCAGTGAACTCGGTTGTACATTCGAGCACACGTCTGTGGTAACAGTGCCAGTATAAGCTGGCCCCTGATTCTGTTGAAACTTCTTACTACGCTAGACCAGCTCGAAGTGTCACTGACATGCGGCCTAGTGTGTTTGAGCTCTCCTAATATGTGCTTAAGGTTATTGATGGATGGAGGATTGTCACCCATCCACGGAGTGATCTCGGCAAGTGTAGCTTAACCTTTAATCAAGCAATGCAGCTGTTTTAGTTAGCCATCGAGCCTCTTCTCTAGTGATCAATGAATTCTGTCAATTGTCTTTTGTATCTCACTCAAAAATTCCAAAAAACCAAATTCCGAAATTCACAGTTCCGAATTTCATAATTCCGAAGAGTTATAATGTCTACTATTTAAAATCCCGAAATTCATAACTCCGAAAGTCATAAATAATACGAATTGTTCGTTGTCCGAATTTCATAATTCAGAAGAATCAAATGTCCAATGGATCGTTAGTCCGAAAAACTTGAAATTCGGAATTGTGACTTTCGGAATTTAGTTTTTCGGAATTATGTAGTTACCCATTTGTAAGATAGCATATCATCCGCCCACTGCAGTCTACTGATGGACATTTATGCCTTTCCAATCACACGCTATTCAACTCGAGTCTCGGTAACTCGCATCCAGCTTCTATCAAGTTACATACGCCAGCACATCAAGCTTCCCGAAACTGTCAAATTTTACCAATCAATCTTGAACCTAATGCTTTAGCGATAAAGTTGAAAATCTATTAAAGGAATTTGACAGATTGTAGTAGCTTGATGTGCGCCGTCTTTACATAAGATAGATGGGTACCTAATTTAATATGCGCCTTATCTATGTAGTTATTAAAGCGTCTAAGTTTTAGAACAAACTTTTGTACCTAATAATCTTAATCGGATTGAAACCACCTGTCATGTTTTCCTCTTTGTTTATTTTCGTTCGTAAATATAACATGTTGTTTTGTTTTTATAATTATGAATGGACTAACTTCATAATCATAATTTATGTTAATAAATATGCCTTTTTTAAGGTTCATATAGAGTTTAGACATAGTTAATTAATTAAATGTGTCATCACTTTTAAAATGTTAATGTCGTAAAAATAGGAACACGTACCGTAAAAATAACTCATTTAGGTGGGTGATAGTAGACTAAATATAAATAGGCATTGTTTATCTACTTGGTGCTAAGTATTATTTTCAAATGAATCATGAATGTACTTGCAGTACTAAACTTAAAAGTGAACTAGTTTTCTCTAACGTTCAATCAATTAAGTACTCGCGCTAAGCTTATCTTTAGCCACAGATAATGAGCGAACCCGCCATTATCACTTATCAGTGTAGCTGTGTAGGTATCAATATACCCGCAACACTAAAGTGACAACTGTTTAGCTACAAACAGATTAATCGCTATCAGACGAAGCAAACTCACTTATCCAATCAATCTTTAATTTCGCTTGCAATAAATCAATAAATTCGCCATTAATTTTCGCGTACCGCACAGTCTTGGAGGCTGCTAAATAATGGATGGCCATCAGCTTTCATTAGTGCCGAGAGGGGGCGCCACCGGCGACCGGCGGCCGGGCGCCGGCCGACACCGGCCGATCAATACCGCCCGACGGACCCCGAACACCCGCGGAACACCCCGACAACATCCGAAAGCTCCCGACGAACACCGACGAACGCCGAGCGCGCGCCGCACATGACAAATGTCACTGTGATACGGCTCTGCAGCCTTCAGGCCTCCCTGAAAACTGTGAAAATTCATTAGAAAAGTGCATATAATCGTACGTGTGTTGTACTGTATTGTGCATCCGTTGTACATAGTGAATATTGTTTGTGAAAACTCCGCGTAACATTGTGTGCTGAGTGAGTATTTGACAGTTCATACTTGAGGGTAGCCCGATCCATATTTTGGTTTCAATGCGCCAGTTTTGAGCTATCCTAAGCTAGAATTATCCCGTTGTTTTGGATCCCAAGGTCTGTTTGCTGGATCCTGTCGGTTTTTCTCTGGTTTTTCCGTGAAAAGTGGTTCATTCTTCAAGCCTTTTTGCGCAGACCTTCAAGGTTCGCATTGTGAATGAATATTTTCATCAATGGATGACAGATGACATAATTGGATCATGGGGTGTGGTGTGCCGTCTTAAAATGCGTGTTTTTTTATAGACAAAGGCCAGTGATGTCTAAGAAAAGAAAATTAATACAATTACAGGGAGGTTGCTGGGGCGCATGCTCCGAG
The DNA here is from genome assembly GCA_963853795.1 of Xestia rhomboidea. Taxonomy (NCBI): domain Eukaryota; kingdom Metazoa; phylum Arthropoda; class Insecta; order Lepidoptera; family Noctuidae; genus Xestia; species Xestia rhomboidea. The sequence goes on from OY970764.1 coordinate 19,710,300, forward strand.
CGCGACTGCTCTGCGTCATACGTCTTATTATCTATCATTTTCTGTTTTACTGCAAGTTTTGCAAACTCGGAAAAATAATGATATTGTTTAGCAGGTTTAAACGAAGTGCCTTCTTATATTTAATTTAGATTATATCCGGACCTTTTTAGAGTTCTGATAAGCAGTATAGGTTATGTAGGCATTCAATTTGTTGATAATACTTCGATTTTGTTATCGAATCTAGCTTACGAATTAACTAGCTATCTAAGCTCTCGTTTAAAAGTATGCAACATTTTGCATACGCCCTTTTATTGCCAATGCCATGTGACCGTGTCCTTTGTCATAAACTTGTAGCTTCTGTCAAGTCTTCCTAGGAAAAAAATCGATACATTTTTTCCTCACTGATGAATTAATCCCTCACCTTTGAGAGTATCTATTTTGAAACACCTCAACCGACCTTGACCAATTTACATAAAAGCCTGCGGGAGGCGCTGCAGTAGCGGCAAACATGGCCGCTTCATTTAGACCCCTTTCAATCTTCGCTTCACCTCTTCCGCTACCATATTTACTAAGCTCACAGAGGGGCGAGGGGGGCCTTTCATCACTGGCCGACAGTAGCTGTCATAGTGACAGTTGAAAGCTCTCAGCGGGTGTGAAAAGGATGGACTTGAAAATAGAACGATCATTTTTGAATATTTAATTAGAGAATCGATATGTTTTTAACTTTGGGTGGGTGGTCTTTGCATAAAGCCTTTGTCCTACCGATAGCTCTTTGGAAATGATAATTAAATATTCAAATACATGACACTTTGACATTTGAAATGTTTTTGTGGATAAACAAACTTGTTGTTTTGCATGCAAATCGTGCCGCTGTCTGTCCATTAAAGAGATTACTACTTCTCCCATTTATAATGGAAAAGGCAAATAGAAAAAGTAATGTAGGTAATTAATTTTCGTTTGGTCAAGGGCTTTAAGGGCCGTTATCAATGGTCGTCTGATATTAATCACATGGTCACACTTGGGTCGCATTGACGTGAACTCTTTGGGCTGCGATTGTGGGGACATGCGGATGGGTGAGCGGACAAACAACTTTCGAACGTAGTGCGTCGTATGACCTCTGTCCCGCGGACGATACGCACCGCGGACGCTATGCTTAGGGGCGGGTGGACAGTTGTCAGCCGAGATATCACTATTATATCTCTGCTATTTGGAGGCTAGTGATAGGTCATTGGCTGAATGGTTTTCTAATGGTGAAAACTCGACTTAATAGGGTTAGGTAACATGTCTAGCCGATATGTTAGGCAATGACGAGGTCAACAAAAGATTTTATTATTTTATTAAATACACAAAGCTACATCTGAATGCGTAAGCACATAATACCAGTAGCCTGTGTATTATTTTAGCCTTTCTTAAAATGAAATAAAAATAGCAATGCATTTCAAAATCAGCTGACAACAAAAATCAACCGAAACTCACTAAACTATAAAATAAAAAGTGTTTCCTATTAAGAAAACAAAGTTTATCAATTGACAACAACCGAAAACTGGTGTTCTCACCCTCCTCCTAAATGAATTACGTTCAATAAATTATTTCCTCAGAGTTTAAAATGTTTACTTTCTTTTAATAGAAGAGTTACCGGTAGTGTGTGACTGTGGGAGCGACGAGAAAGTTCATCAGAATCTGTTCATCTCGGTCCGCACCGACCCCGGTAGGTGCTCTATACGCATTCTGATACAATTTATGCGACACAAAAGACCTAACGAACGCGACTAATATAGCATAATTTGCATATAAATAATCGGTTTTGTTATAAAGATAATCATTTCGGTTATAATTTTTCTTCGTGTCATCTTTTTGTGTGATTAATTAGATGACTTTTTGAATTGTGTGCTCTCAGAATTGACTATAACTGTGAAATATGTAGATTTGTGACATAGTTATGTAGAAGAAGAATAAAATATAATTTATTTAAAAGCATGCTTGGAATCACACGAAAGAATAGAAAAGCCAAATGTTCTCAGAGTAAAATACTTGTAAATCTTAGCGGCTGACAGTTAAGGCTAGTGCAAATTATGGCAGGCCGCGCCAGAACACATTGCGAAAATCCTCCTTAGCACATTGCACAAACAGCTGAGTATGAGGTGCTGGGCTCGATTCCCGGGTCGGGCAAAGTGCTATTGGTTTTTTCCATCAGGAATTGCTCAGTAGCAGCTACGGAGTCTGGATTTGTGCCCGATCGATGGCAATAGGTTCGCCCCCTATATGGGACTTGGAGAATCCCTGTACTCAGCAGTAGGTGGAACAAGGATACCAATGGTGCATAAAGAAAGAAAAAAAGAAAAAGTATTTATTAATCTCACACAGGACATAATAGAAACAAAAATATATAATTAGGTTTGACACAATTATTTAAAAAAGTAAACATGAGAAACATAACGAACTATTAAATTTGATTAGTCGTGCAAGGTCAAAAGGCTCCTATCTCAGCAAGGTGCTGTGACATTTAAAAAAAAAAGTCACAGCGCTGGTATTCTGCATGATGATCATGGACATACTACAGTTCAGGTCTGCGATGCGGTCCACCTGTATCCTACTCTTATTATAATATTATAAATGCGAAAGTTTGTTAGTATGGAGGTTTGTTACTCTTTCAGCCAAAAACTACAGAATAGATTTGGATGAAATTTTGCACACAGATAGTTTATAACCTGGATTAACACGTAGGATTTGACTTTGACTTTTTATCCCGGTAGCAAGATCCCATGGGACAATAATCAAACTGCACGCTGGCGAAGCCCCAGGCAGAAGCTATGGGGTTTATAAAAAAACTAGCGGACGTCACGCGGTTTCACCCGCGTTGTTCCCGTTCCCGTGGGAGATAAAATATAGCCTACGTTACTCGCTGATAATGTTAGCTACATTATCAGCGAGTCCATCCATTGCTGAAAGATTTTTTGAAATCGGTCCAGTAGTTTTAGAGTTAAATATCGTAACAAACAAACAAAAAATCAAATCTTTCCTCATTATAATATAAGTAAGAAGTATAGATGTACGAAAATGATGTAGGAAGTGTTGAGGTCTGCTGATTCCGCGGCTGTTATGTGTGCTTAGCTTTAAAAGGAAAAGTGATGGGAAACGCCACTTACCACCTAACGTTCACAGTCCATTGAGTGTTAATTAACACTTGTCAATTACGTAGATATTTCTCTTTATAATCTTGTTAGACAACCAACACAGGTTTTTAACAATAGTTTGGTTTGTGTTTACATAACAATAGTTTATCTCATCTCGACTTATTATGGTCCACAGGTATATGTAAAAATCATGGCATTGATGTGTAATAAAATAATACTTACATAGGTTTTAAGCTTTCACGGTTCATAACCCGAGATATCCCGTAAGTGACATTTTAAGTATACATAGATTTATTTAAAAAAAAATACTTTTCTAGTTCTGGGGGTCACTTCTGATTTCTTCGAATGCAATTCCAGGAGATTTCCGACTGTCATGCATGACTCGAAATCATAACCTTGTTACTAAATTAATAAATCACTGTTACAAAATTGTAGAAAAATCATCAGGTATATCTTCATTTGATCTACAAATATAACTGTTCAGGTATCTATTACCAATGAAAGTCAACATCATCTTCCTGCCCTTGGGGTCGGCGCGAAACGTTTTCTTCTTCCATTCTCTCCTGAAAGTACTGCCTTCAAAATATGCACCGTCTTATTAAAAACATGCTTCTTCATGGAAGTATCCTGATGACTAATAACACCTCGTCTGTTGCAGAGCGGCGGCGGTGCCGTGGGGGGCATGCGCCGGCGGCGCTGAGGCATGAGCGCGGCGCGCGCGCCGGAACCCCGCGACCCACCGCGCCATCACCGCCAGCACCCACAGGTAACTTAACTATATTGTTTAGTGTAAGGGTAACTAACGGTTACTTACTTAACCCTCGGTTTCTGAAAGGCCTATTCGAAACATTTATTTAATAAAAAAAATATGCAAGACTCCCGGGAGTCTCAGAACTATGGATACATTAATTGTCTTGTTAGTTGGAGTAGACGCTTGATAAACTAAGGATTGATTTTTCCAAAATTTTCTTCTTCACAACTCTCCGAGATATAAGGCGATCGCCCTTTTTCGTGATATCGGTGTCTACATTGGAGCGAATGTATTACGGAACTCCGAAGTTTACAACTCCGATGTCGTTATTCAGAATGTTCGTTATCGCGAAGTACGTTACTCCGATAGTACGTTATGACGAATTACGTAACTTATTCAGAATATTCGTCATCTGACTATTAGTAGCGTTCTTGAGTAAAATTATATTAACTGCCATCAGTAGATGTACTTACTGACGACAGACTTCGTTAGGCTTTCAGGAACGGGGGCGAAGTAAGGGTTTAACTTTCTACGATCTATTTAGTAGTGGTCATTGACTGCTCAATCTTATAACTAACCTATCTTCAAAATAATGTAAGAGCTTCGAATTGGTTTACTTAAGGAATTAGGTAATTTTACAAGCTCTTCATTAGTGGCAAGACAACCTGGTATCTACGTGGTGTCAGTTTGATATTTCCTCTGCTAGGACTAGTAACTTCAACTTACTCTTCTTGACAAGCAGAAATTAGAAACAGCTATCATTGATCATCGTTACATAGAATATTTCTTTTGGCAATGCAGTCAACTGAACTGCCTATCTATTTACCTATCTATCTAACTATTTGGCTAACTGAATTGAGCTATAGCTACCCTTAAACGTACCTAAGGGTAACTAGGCTAGCCATTAGCCGGCCTATCGGTTGTTGGCCCACATCAATATAATTCCTCATCGTTTGATGTAGAGGTATGCACGGGCACGCCAAATTAGGTGCTTTTAGTTTTATCTGTCCGATTATAGAAGCCAAGACAAAACGGCATACCTGAACAAAACAATTTATAAAAATGCTAGACGGTCGACATTCTAAATAAAATGGTATGGTACGCATACCTATTATATTTTTTGTACGAGACAATTACTTGATATCTATTGTAGTTAGGCTGTCAGGCTCAGGATATAACGCTATACTTTAGTGATTGCTTAATTTGACATAGACTGCAAACTAGAATTATTAACATTGTGAACAATAATACTGAATACATGCACCCGTATTTATAGTCAAGTTAAGTTTAAGTAATTGCTTAAATTTAAGTAATTACTTATGCAAACATTTTTATGCAATAGACAAGAATTAATTAATTGAAAGAAAGCAAAGCTTAATTCTAACCTTTGACAGTTCTAACTTAAGCAATTACTAAAACAGGATCAGAAATAACTACTTTTACTCAAGTAATCGCTTTGATTTGTTTATTGATACGGGTGATAGTGATGTCAGTAAGATTTGATTCAAATGTTAAGGCTGACCTCTGACCAAAAAGGTCTTCCGATAATTTACGATTCAAATAATTAAAGACATAAATACATCTTTCCGAAGCCATTAATCTCTTTAATTCTTTTGACCGAAATTAACAAATTACTTACTATTTTAAGTAAAGAGTTACGATTACGAGTAAAACCAGTAGTTTAGTCCTACTAAAGATGGACAAATAAGTAAAATACCATAAGAAAATAAATTCCCAAATAGCAACAATTAGAATAAACAATGACAATTACGCTATTTTTTGCGCCGACCATTGTTTAAGCAACTACATCTATTATACTACGTGTTCTCAGAATTGGCACGAGCGCCCAAACAGTATGTCTAAATTGCGTCGACGCACGCGATTTCAATCCGTTCCGTTTGTTTTTAATTGACAAACGGATTTACAATTAGAATTATACGCGACTATAAAACGCCGGCGTTATTTAGTGGCCATTCCGCGACACCCACACTGTTAAGGCGATGGTGATTTTTTAGACTTGATTGGTTTTCGGTTCATTAAGTATTGATTAATTGTTAATGTGAGATTTTTTTGTCCTAGAAAGGTTATTATTTTTTACTGTTCTTAGGTTATAGTCCTGCCTTTTCGGAATAACTGTTAACTGTAACTTTTATAGCAAAATTACATACTCGTTTTTAAACCATCAAAACATGGTTAGATCAAGGCATTGCTGATTTATTTTCAATGCGTTTCAAATTGGTTTTCGTGCCTTGCGGGCTTTTCACAACATTGAAGATCGGTAATACTTAATTAATTTAATGACAGATAATAGATGCACCAAAAATTATTGCTGTTCAATAAAACCTTCATCGGAAATGAGACATTGTTACGAAAATCATCATAACACAGAATTTATATGGAAATTACTACATTTAGGTGATAGTTCGACTATGAAGAATAAATTAAATATTATAAATAAAAGCCATAAATCACTGAAGCCCAGTTAGGATCGTTATTAGCAAATATTAAAACAGGTTCCTGTTAGCACATTCACTAATAACTCATTCGACGGAAGGTAAAATGTAATATTTCTTTTTTGTCCATTGACATCCGTCATAATTGCTGATAAACAATAAATTAATTTTATGTAAAAAGCTTCAATAAACTAAAGTTATTGAATAAATGCGTTTTCGTATGGTTTCTTGGCTAAAAATATTATAAATTAATATTTTATATGGAAATGAAATAGAATGGCGTGATCGAGATGTCCTATTAGCCCTGGATGAAACCCCTAGAACCATGGGAATAGACCATTTCCCAGCTGTGGGATGATGCAGCATACTAACTATAACACTATCAGTTTGGTATGAATCATAAGTTCATAACTCTTTGCAAGGAAGCAACACTTTTGTAGGTATGTAGGTGCAATTTCCTCTTCACCCATATTATTCAATTGAACGTCATCGTCGCCATTTTACTAGTACGCAGGAGTGTCCTCGGTAGAGGACACTAGTAATACACACAGTTGTAGGTCTACCTATGTGTAGCAGTAGAACACTTTCCTGTATAAAATGACATGCAACAACTTTCAGTTTGTCAGTCACAGACTTGTGAAGAAGGTATGGTTTTATACTCTGTATTTTTCTAGTCCTCGGAAAATGACATTTACATTCCAATTTTCAAAATGTTGCCAATTTATCAACATATACTGAGTATACTAACTACACTGAGTAAAGTAAATAGTTTTGTGACAATTTTGGTACACAAAAAAGTATACTGTATCTATCTATCTGCAAGTTTAATTACAGTGTCGTCGCCTTAATAAACTCGTCATAATTCTGCGCAAGAGCAATTAACTGACATCCTAACTCTGCGCAGATTTTGTGTGATTACACGAGTACAACACATTTTTGGCGTGTTTTGTTGATTGTTTCGTTATAGCAACATTATTTCTTTTACTTCTTGCTTGATTAATGTTTTATTTGGATTTTGCACGAACGCGTCACTAGCGTCACATACTTATTAGTTTTTGTGGCGGGTCAGAGAAAATGTCAATTGGTATTTGAAATTCGAGATTTTTGATAACAGTGCTCAAAACCCCACATCAAGTAAGATGCCATTTTATTTATTAAGATTTTATTGGTTGTACTAACAAAATCATCGACATTATCCTGCCCTTAATTTATTTGGGGTCGGCGCAGCATGTCTACTTCTTTCAAACTTCTCTATAACTCGTCATCTCTGTAGTCACCTCCTTTCTAGCCATTATCATTCTTCACACAGTCCACTAAACTAACAAAATTTGGTTAATATTAAAAGTACTGAGTGCTGCACATACCAATGGATTTTTTGTAGAAAACAATTTGAATTATTTGCTTTGAAATAGCAACCACCAATATCGACTAGTGTCATAGGTTACATACTGTAGTATTTGGCTCGTATGTATCGCAATCTCCTTCAATTGTTTCATGTCAGTGTGCTATGTTTGTTACTAGACGTATCATTACCCAATTTTACTGTCCATCTCAATATATCGCGATAGTTCTTTTGAATTTAAATACCTGTTTATTTTGTTAGTGGTTTGTTCAGTTCACTGCAAGAGTGCGTGGAGTGGAAACGGTTTAGATGCAGCCATGCCGAAGGACGAAACGATGTAAGCAACTTCTTTTGTTGGTCATTCCTTTGTTTAGCGTTTTCCAGTTCATAGTATTGTGGCGGTGAATCGATTGTTATTTTATCTCCTTTAATAGGTTTATCAGTTTAATATTAGGGTTATGATCAGGATTGGATAATTTCACGGATTTTATTACAAGTGATAATTTCCAGTACCTATTCTGTTTGTCTGTCTCTTTCTTTGAGTGAAGTTTGTTAAATGTACCTTGGAAGAACGTTTATTTTTTATCTTTATGAGTAAAACATTTTGAGATGTGAGATGAGTTTTAATAAGTTATTTCCTCATAACATCACCAAAAAATCTTAATTTTTTACCCATTTAATTTAATTACCTGTCCACAAACATTAAGTTTCAATTACTTTTTGGTATACACATGTTAATTAACGACTCCCCCCCCTCCTCCTCTCGGCCGGCGGGTGCGCAGTGGGCGTGGCAAGTCATGCGCGAGCGCCGTTCCGTGAATCGCACAAGGCCGTCTGACCTACTGATATAATTTCTTTGCTGTGTTGGTCCGTCTGCGTGTCTGTGTGTGATGTCTGTGGTCAAGAATCTGCGTGAAGACTTGGTAGGGTCGGCAGGCATCGCACGCACACATAGGTAGGTCTTGTGTATTTGAGTTTAACAGGGAAGAAGGGTGACTGGAGCGGGAGGTCTTGGAATGAACAAGGGGTGTGCATGTGTGTGTGCTAGGAATCTAAGTGGTAATATATTGCTGTACTCCTCTGTCTGCCTGTCTTTGTGTGCGCCGTCTGCAGAACCGCTAAGGAAATGTATGAACGTGAATGTTGTCTAATTTTCCGTTCGCTCTCAGGTAATAGGCGTTATATATGGTTCTAGATCGCGGCATCGCTACGAGATTTTAGGATTATGTATTTGTTTTTGGTCGACTGCGCTCTAAGGCCGTGTGAACAGACGTCAAACTTTTTCAGTTCCTATAAGGTTACAAATGGGTCGCTCCCAAGGCTAGAATGTTTGTTTATTTTTTTTTCCAATGCATTTATTCTCCGATTTAATTGGGATGTCTAGCTTGTAATCTAATAAGGGCATTGTTCTACATCATGTGAGCCATCTACATTTTCTGGGAAGAGCTTTGAGCTATTTCTAAAGTGGACGTTCCGTAAATATCCTGCCCGCACATAATAACCCAATTAGACAGTCGATACTTTGTCAAAGTTTTTCTCCGTCTTACGTAAGAATATCGTACATAACTGTGCCTCTGCCGGGAACCGAAGGCGCATACCTCCGCAGCCGCGCCGCTCGCGAATAATTCAGTAGTTTCTGAGAAACGGTGGCGGCGTCGTAATAAATTTAGAGCTTCGGTCCCCTCATTATGCGGTACTGCCTACATTCCGAAGGCATACAGTTTGCCGAATAAAAAGTTACGAATCCGACTATTGTTTTGGGGCACAGGATTTATGGGGAATAGAGAGGGTTTTGAGTTCATGTGAATTGTAAATTTTGTAAACAGTATACACGTGTACAATTGTAAGGGACATCGACGCGCAAAAGCTTCTGTTTTGGGGGCCCAGACTGTTTTTATGTAGTCTGAAGTCACGGTGCCATGGTTTGCATGTCGATGTCAGCAGCTTTTACACTGGGAGGCTGTTCAGATCGAGCAACGGTGCAATGTACAAGTTATGCCATCGGCCTCGAATACGAATGGCCTTTGAAACAACAGTGTATCACATATTTAGGGTTCCGTACCTCAAAAGGAAAAAACGGAACCCTTATAAGGTCACTTTCATGTCCGTATGTCACCACCTATTTTCTCAGGAACGGGTGGACCTAGCAAGTTGAAATTTATACCATATACTGAGGTCTATAGTCCCTATTACGTGTATAAAAATCAAGTCTGTGCCAACACGATAAAAATATATGAGCAAATTTAGATTTTCGCGAAAACTTGTAAGTACCAAAATTTACCTTAATTTACAACATTTTTATTTTTCGGACTTTTCCCTTTATTTGTGCTGTAAGACCTTGTTTTATGTCTTACGACTTACTACGAAATAATGACTTGGGTTTCGGTAACTGTATCGCGCATTCTTAATTGCCTTGTTAATAAAAACTTCTTTGTCAAATCTCTATGCATTTCTTTAATGGGGAAGGCTGGTCAAAGCTGATTGTAGATGGCGCGTCCGTAGCTTAGACCCAATCTGACCAATGAGGTCAAACTATTTTGAAATATAAAATGACATTGACAGATTTTCAACCAATGACGATGTTTGGTTCATGCGATGCTAGCGCCATTAGTTCCACCAGTTGCCCACCCCATTGCTGGCAGTTTCACAAATTGTCTACCTACTTATCAATACATACCATTGTACAGACAAAGCCAACACATCAATATACCCAAACGTCAAATTTCCCAATCAGCCTTGAACAACAAAGTTGAAAATCTATTAAAGTTTCACAGATTATAGTAGCTTGATGTACTGTCTGTACCATTAACACTTCATCCACAAAACGAAGCACAGTTTACATTTCGCCTTTCAAAAGCGCCTTTCACGCTTTTTCAAAAGCTGTAACAGCATTCTTCGCGCTCGGGCTCCTATGTAGGACCGGCAAACCTCCGCCTTACGAACGGTCAGCTTGTCAATCCGTCTATATGAGCGCCGTCGTTAGCTTCGCAAAGAGAAGCGTGAAGCGTCACAGCGTGAAGCTGCTTCGGGAAACATCGGGAAATGTTGACGCTTTTTGTTCAACTCATTCAAACATTGTGGCTTGATTCTATTTTCAAATAATTTTAAAATTTACACATTTCTACTATAAAGCGCTTTTCTCGTTTTATTCTAATACTGTAACTGCTCTCGTTGCCCTCGGTCTCCTATGGTAGGACCGGCAAACTGACCGCTCATATAGTTTCAACCTAACGAACGGTCAGCTTGTCAATCCGTCTGTATGAGCGCCGTCGTCGTTAGCTTCGCAACAGGCAACACACCATAAAACTGCTTCGGGAAACATCGGGAAATCAGGAAATGTCAACGGTTTTTCTTTAACACATTCAAATATAGCTTGGATGCTTCTCTCCATTTCCACATAATTTTAGCGGGTAGATTTTTGTGGATCCAAAATTGTGTTTAATGCCCCATTAAAGATATATTAGACACACATTATCATCAGCCTATTAATGTCCCCACTGCTGGGACACAGGCCTTCTCTCTATGAGAGGGAATGGGCCATAATCCACCACGCGGGCCCTGTGCGGATTGGTAGACGTCACATGTCTTCGATTTTTTTGGTTCTAGGACATGCCGTTTTCCTTTCAATGTTTTCCTTTACCATTTTGAGAGCAGTGGCGATGAAATAAATTACACAAATAATGCGCCTGTCTGGGTTCGAACCCACGACTTACTGTTCTTAAGTCGGGGCCGCCACCACTGGGCCACCGCTGCTCTCATGCTGCTTTTCATTTGACACACACAATTTTAAATTGACATGGTTCCATTAACACTTCATCCACATGCGAAGAAAATTCACACATTTCTACTAAGACTCGCTTTTCACCAAATTAGGTACATCAAATGTCTGTTACTTATGATCTGTCATATCAATCAAGGTATCGTGAAATTCTTTCTGAAATTAATTTAAAAACCACTTGTTTATTCTCTTCCTATTCTATGCCTTCCCAGCTCTTTATTAATACATTTTACAGTCTCCAAAGTTTGCAAGCCCTTCTAAATAAGACGCGGAAACAAAGCGCTCAAATGGACACTGGAGACACAAATAAAAGACTCTAGCATTATTCCAGGCATTTTTCTAAGTCAATTAAATACAACCCAAAATGGCGGCGAAGGCAACTGTTGATTTTTTGGCGACTGAGGTGCAGGCTACAGTTATCGGGAGAGACGAATTTATAAATATGGAGTTGAGGTTAGGATTGCAATTCATTTCTATGTTTGAGATCTTATCTCGTTTATTGTTAACTGGTATTTTAAGATGCTGATTTAATTAATAATTAAATATTAAATACCGAAGTTGATACGTGAACAAAATTAAGGAGAAGTTTATAATTACTTTGAAAGAGTCTTTCGACTCGGTTCGGAGTTGCTACGATTTTTAATGTGATCGTAAAATCTTTATTAACTATATTAAAAAGTAGTATTATAATTACGTAATGTTACTTACAACTTGTTGTGTTTTTATTATCTGTATTATTTATCTTACATTGATGTGTATCAGCCACCAGGGACGTAAAGTACACCATGTGGACTGTATCTTGCTGTTCGTAGCTTTTTATTCTGGAAACTTTTCACGTTTTAACCGTTGACACCTGTTTTTTTCTTTTAAAAGCTCTATCTCATTTAATATTTTACAAGACGTGTTTCTAAAGCCATTACTATCGGCTAAAATTCTTCTCTTATTTTACCCCTTTTTTATTCTCCTTTTTAACCCCTTAAATCGCCCCGCTTTATTTTAAAAGCAACAACACTTGTGCTAAATTTCATGTTTTTGGAATCAACGGCTGTGTATTGTGTAAATATTTTTATTAGGTAGATAACTATGACCAATAACTGCGGCACCTCCCCTAAATGTCTAACAGTTATTATAATACTATGTAGCGGGATATTCGCGATTCCTTATCCAAAAGAAATACTTGTTCGGATAATCGCAGAGCCAAAACGGGCCCGTATTGTTTTCTATTTCGGACTTTTTGTGCAAAAAATATTTGAATATTGTAATGGCTTGAAAGCAAAAAGTTTAACTCGCTGTAATTTGAGGCGCGAAATTTTTGGACATGGAGTAGGTAAATGTTTTTGGTACCTTGTGCGTCATTCCTACGCAGAATTAAAAAAAATTACTTCACTGAGCAATTTGTAGGATTTCATTGTCTGAGTCATGATCCTGTGCAAATCTGCTCAGCATCACTTTTGAGTTCATTGATGGTCCCCCTCTTGGCGGCATTTGACGTCATGTTATGCTTCTTAAAACTGTGATAGGATTCTAGTTTTAGGTAAAAAGATCTATGATGTTAGGTTTGAAGACTGAGTCCAAATTGGAAAAAAAGTTCCGTAAATGTCCTTTCAGTAATAATGGGTGTAAATTAACGAAGTGATCTTAGAAGACTCGGAGACTGGATTTGCGCCCGGTTGATGGCAATAGGGTCGCCCCCTTTTACATGGGACTTAAACTTAACTGGCGAAATGTGTGTGTACTATTAGGTACACGTCTGCCCGACGTTTCGGGCATTATACCTAAGCGTGATGTTATGTTATGATCTTACGGTTTATTCTTATTCCATCAATCAATATCCCATTTCAACTAGCCCACAAAGCTTGTTATCTCCTCCATCCCCGTAAATAACTGAAGTACAGGCGTAGTTAGAAATAAATATAAAATGTAAACAGCTCATCGGTCGCCATAAAGGTGCCCACACACGCCCTAATGAGCTCCCGCGGATTTATGGACCATAAATAATGTTACTTACGCGTAATGACCATATGGGTGTACATCCAGTCCATCCGATAGTTTAGACATGGACCAAAATTGGATCCTTTTATGGTTCTTGGTAAAAAAAATGTGATGATTAACACCCGTATCTATAGTCAAGTTAAAGTAATTGCTTGAGTTTAAGTAATTACATAAATGCAAACATTTTTATGCAATTGACAAGAATTTAAACGAAGTAAGAACGGAAAAAAAGCAACGCTAAGAGTTCTAACTTTTGACGTACGACTCGTAATAAATATTGAACTCCTTCAAAGATAAGAAAAAATCGTGAAGGAAGTATCAAAATCTGGTAATTTTGAGTTAAGTTAGCTGTAATGTAATTTCGCTGCCATTTAATATTTAATCAGCGGTACAAGCCTTAACGTTCACGCAGTCATTGGTTTCAAATCCAAAGTTTACTAAGTCGAACTTTAATAGCGTTAAAATGGCTAATTACAATTATACGACTCTAGCCAGCGTCTGCGCATATGCCTAGACTAGTTATAAAGATGTACAGATTGTTATTCATATATAAATTGTCTTGTTATTCTTTATGGCGCAGCTGACGTCCAATTTGCATAGGTATACTGGAATAGTGAATGTAATACTTTTTAATAACCAAATTGACATGCTTTCGAACTCTATTAAACACAATTTATAAATCTGTTATTTGTGTAGAATAAACAGCTTTTATGTATTTTATTTTTCTTTGAATACATGCAGCGTAGGAAACCGTATTTGACAACCAAAGTTAAATATAGAAATGGTCACAAAATATTTAGAACGCTACTTAAATTCATACGTGTATAGGATTAGGATTGGTCCTAATAATTGTGGAGATTCATCTTAGGTTCACATACATAATAACTACATACAGGGTGTAAACCACCTCATCATGAAGCCGTCAACCAAGCATTTTGTACATTAAACTTTACGCAAAAATAATTGCTGGGCAACGACTTTTTTTTTTGGGTGAAAAATCATGTTTTGTGGTAGAACTTAATGTAACGCAAAACATTGTGCTGATGGATGGATTGAATAGTACGGGGGTCGTAGAGGTGTTTAAAGTAAAAATCAAGAAAAAGTAGTTTCCCAGCAATATTTTTTGCGTAAATTTACTTAGTTTGATGTACATAATGCTTGGTTGACGGCTTCTCGATGAGGTTGTTTACACCCTGTATAGGAATGACTCATTCTTATCAATAATTAAGTAAGGTGAACAGTTGTTTATCCCGATCATATCTGACGACAGCTGGTGTTTAGACATTCACCATTACTGACCACAGGTTGGACTCCAGTTTGCTACTTTTAATATTAAGGGCACAAAAGTATACTGGCAGGAAATAAACAATTTACCTTATTCCTTATTATAGACATCGTCTAGACCGATGTAATCACTGTTTTCGATTTCGAAAAACAAAATTAATTTCTTCGCAATACTTCTTAGAATGTCCATCTCGACCTTTTAATTCAGCTGATAATTTACAAGACATAGTAAATTTTGCCATTTATTTCACGTCTCTTTGCACTTGGTTTTTATAATATACTTTTATAACTGTCTGCATAGTCGTAAACACGATTTATTGGCATCTACTAATAACTTAGCTAGGTTTTATTTTTCATGTAAATCTTCGTTTTTTTTTAACATAAGTTTCGATGCTGTAAATTGCTGTTCGGTTTATTGATTGCTTACTTACTCAAAAATGTAATTTAATGACGGGTGGTCTTTCGTTTCGTACAAAGCACCTTGACGTTTCTCCGGAATAGAGTTAATTTTTCCACAAAACAAACTATTTCGAGGCAGTCCTTGGACTTACCTTTCTAGGAAAACAAGCCAAGCCAGGAAAGCAAGACATTATGTTGCAACACTTGGGGGAGGCCTATGTCCAGCAGTGGACGTCTTTCGGCTGAAATGATGATGATGAATGATCATTACGTAGTGAACTTCAAATAAAAGTCTGAAAGAAACATAAATCCACTATTATATTTTAATAATGCCCTTTGTCTGAAGTCTAGATTTGGTGAAATGGATGTTCCATAGGTACCTTAGCCTAACTTCTCGTGAAAAACAGGTGCTATGTTATGTAATTTTATGTTTTGTGCCTTGTAAAGGTTGCCGGCGCACTGCAATCCTTTTTGAAATCGTGAAACCATGTTAAAATCCTACAACCAGTCAACTATTCATCGCTTGTTCAATCTGCAATCACACCACAAATAAAATCTAAATCCAGTAACTCAACACTGGTATCCAATTAAAAGTAATTATCCGACGAGTTACTATGTAAGTCTGTTTATAGCAGGTCTTCGAACTCGCGATCAATAACTTTACGATTCATGTCCAAGTGCGACCGATTCTGACTCATGTTGTTTTGACAAACGTTTCCTTGATTCTAATGATTTTGTATCGAGTCGTCACGTTATATTGTAATGTCTTATTTGGGAGTCGATTGTTGAATTATTTGGATTGTGTGATTCTGTTTGTAGATTTGAATTGGGTGTTGTGTTGCTATGCGGATTTTGTATTCTGTTTCATGTAGTATAGTATCTTTCTGTCATAGTTTGAAGTTTATGAAAGTGGGATTTGCAAAAAACAGAGAGGTTTACAACGAGACAGGGGAGGCCTTTACCCAGTCAATGGAACACAATATAGGCTATGACAAAAAAAAGAGTCAATAATAAATAGATCATCAATAATAGATAGAAAGATACTTCTATCTATTATTAATGTGAGATTTACAGTTTCAAGTTTACATTGTTTGGCCTTCTTTTTTACACGTGTACTTTACCCAGTTGACGTCGTTTCAACTTCATCTTCATTATCATCACTTAGCGATTGATCTCTGTTACCTTTTCCGTTAAGTTTTTTTGACAGACGTCAATATCAGTGTGTCATAAAAACGTCAACGCCATTTTTGACAGATTGTAACGTTACTCTGTCTTGCTTTAACGCTGCTACGTAAACGCGCCGCCACGTGAATCTATAATTTATATTAATAATTAATATCTTTTATTAGTGAAGCAAGTAATGCATAAATAACTGCTACATGAAAAACCGAAATGCTGCTGAAAAACTATGAAAGTAAAAAAACAGTGCATTAACTGCTACATGTTTTTCAAATTTTACTTCTGCTGAAGTCATAGTCAACCAAGATTGAAATAAGAGCTATAAGATTACTTCATATTAAAAACCCGACACTTCTTCATTAGTTATTTTTATGAAACGTATGACATTTTTGACCGCAGTCCGTGCGCACATGCGCGTAATTGCACCGACGCATTAACGTCGAGCCTTTGAAGTTAATTGGATTCAAAGCTAAGTCGCCATTTTAATGAACCTGCTATTTATACTCTGCCGCACTTTCGGACGTTGTAACTCTATGTAAGTACGAGCTTACGATGTTATTTTTAGATTCTTTGAATACTTTGGGCAGACTTGTCGGTGCCATCGACACTTTAATCTTGTGACAATATTGAAAAAAAATAACTATAATTGATAGCATAATCAGCCTATATCGTTCCCACTGCTGGAACACACGGCCTCCTCTTTATGATTAGGAATCTCTCTCTATGGAAAAGAACAGCCCATTGGCTATAATAATCCAGCACCTGGGCCCAGTGCGGATTGGTAGATGTCACATGTCTTCAAATTTTTGGTTCTAGGACATGCCGGTTTCCTCACGATGTTTTCCTTTACCGTTTTTGAGAGCAGTGATGATGAAATAATTTACACAAAGTAATGCGGGTGCCTGGGTCTGAACCCACGACTTACTGCTCGCCCCATCACTGGGCCACCGCTGCTCTGATTGATAGGCATTTGATTAATAAAGTTAGCATTATCCTGTAGACTCCAGGTCCAGTGATTCCAAGGACCTGTCCAGAGGCATATCGATATTATAAAACCAAAAGTAACAATGACTGTCGGTCTGTGTGTCTGTCTGTTCCCTTTTCAAGCCAACGGTTGATCGAATATGTATGGAATTGACAAAGGCATACATACGGATAAACTATGACACGTGTTAGACCATAAGTGACATTAGCATTTTAGAAACAACAGCCTGTACATAGCTAAACTTTGCACCGTCAAAATTATATGATTCATGTAAACAGAAGTAAAGAATAAAACAAAACATGTATACCATTTTATAACAGCTTTGTTAACGATTTTATCTATTTTACGTGGGAGCAGTCTCAAACGTGACATATGTGCTAATATTAGCCCTAATGGGGTAGGCAGATCTTACCGAGTGTGGGTAGTGATATATTAAGAACAGTGTTAGATGACGTGCTAATCTAAGTGACAACTATTTTGGCTTCTTGTTTTTTCCAGATATGGTAGTCTTTTTTTTTTCTTATTATCTTGATGAAAGATCCACCTAGCTATAGCACTCTTCTTGTTCGGGCGAAGAACCGTGACCACATACGAGGTATCTCCAAGTTATACGGTCTGCAGGTTAGACTGCTCGGTACATGCTGCCTACAAGCGCTTACAGCTGGCAGTTCCTGGCCAGCAACTGCTAAGTTTACTGAATTGAAAAATTTCAGCAAAACGCAAACGTTTTGCGTTTAACAGTTCAGGCTTTAATGATGGAAGTGTTAAAAATTACAATCATTATTGTCTAATACAATTCTGAAAGTCAGGCGCCTATCAGCAGGCTCGACTTTATAATTAACACATTACATTACAAACAAAAAATTAACCCAGTTTTCCACGATAACGTCAGAAACCTGTCTTCACTATACAAAGGTATGCGTGTGTCGGTTTGTGCGTAGACGCCTGCCTGCGCCTGCGCCGATCCCGCGGGATTCCGCTACGCAACGGGATCCTGCGTGAACCAGTTCCCGTTTTTTGTCGGTGAAAAGCTTTTCTTTGAACAGTAGTGGGATGATAATAGCAAGGTGCGTGCGGTGCGTGTGCGCAGAGTATTGAGGCCTTTATTTTTATGTAAATGTTCTTTTTTTGAATTGCGTTCTGATTGTATTTTGTTTTTTTTGGTGTACTTGTTGTTGTGTTGTTGTTTATTTCTTTCTGATGTAACACAATAGAGGTGTATAAAAGTGTTAAGGCAGGTGACAGACCACCCAAAGTTTTAAATAAATGAATATGGTCGCTACAGGTATGGGTCTGATAGTAGAACCCTAAAATAATAAGTTTATGTAAAGAGATTTGTCCAAATGAGATGGAGTATTGAATACTTACAAATGTGTAGAAATATAATGTTCATCAGGACTTATTACGAGAAATATGTCTTGGAGTATTTCAACCCAGCCTCTTAAGATAATGATTTTAGTTGCTTTGTATTACTTCACATCAAAAACAACCAATCAGTATTTAATAGCTTTTCTACTAGTCATAAAATCTCTCTATTATTTCCCATAGACAGTCCATAAAACAATAAACATATTTTAGTTATTTCTAACATAATGACCGTTACTATCTCACGCGGTGGTCAAGTCTAGACCCAAGACATCATAAATATCTTCATTGCCATGTTTTCTATACTAGCTTATTGCCGCGGTTTTGCCCGTGTGAAGGTCGGAAATTATCCTACAGGATAGTACTAAGTCCTAACCTTGAATCAGAATCGGAATGTTTATTTGTTGGCATAGGTAGTTACAGAATGTGTGAAATATAACATTTTCATATGTGGTCTATGTTTTGCCATTTGGCGTACAAATATTAACATAAATTTAAATTATAGGTTATATTAATTACCTGCAATAAATACCATTAACAATTTAAATTATAAAAACAAGAATGTCAAAGCATATCGATCAATAAATATTCTCAGAATGTCAACAATAAAATTTAAGAAATCACAAAAAACTGGTTATGAGCCGTATTAAACAGGTCAAAGTGAATACTTTAGTAAAAGTGATTATTTAATATACAATTTTTATTCTGTAGTTTAGTAATTGCTTGAAGTTAGAACTGTCAAAAGTTAGAACTCTTAGCTTTGCTTTCTTTGGCGGTTCTTGCTTCGTTAAATTCTTGTCTATTAACTATAGGTACGGATGTTAGTGTGTGCTTTCATCGAAAAGCATTTTGCCGTTACAACTGCAACGTGAAAAGGTATCAGTTACAATTACTATCGCGTACATAATATGGACTAGCCTTCCGAAATCATCATCTGCCCAGCCTTTTCCCAACTATGTTGGGGTCGGCTTCCACTCCAACCGGATGCTGCTGAATACCAGCACTTTACATTGAGCGACTACCTATCTGACCTCCACAACCCGGGTAATACGATACCCCTTGGTAAGACTGGCTGTCCGTCTTTCGAGCCATGACTACCTGTTACAACTTTCAAAGATCTGCAAATGACAGCCGGGACCAACAGCTTAACGTGCTTTTCGAAGCACGGAGGAAACTAGGTATGCAATGGGTGTTCAACAATATACCTTCCAGAATAAACCCTCTAAATTATGTTGAAAATTGCATCAAAATCCAGTGCATTTTTTGGAAGATTCGAGCGGTCACACAAACAGACATGAGAAGCGACTTTATTTTATACGTAATACGTATAAAATAAAGTTGCTATAGATGGAGAGTCCATTCAAAATCAAACTGTCTTACTCTATAGTTATTCATGTTAAAAATAATATTTTATTCATATTGTAATATTTGCCTATATTCACAGTAGGCAGGTGCGTTGGACGTTGGACGTAGGATATTTCTAATAAAAATAATAAATATAAACAAGATTTAACTCAAGATGTGTGAGTTTCGCGTTATATGAATAATTCAAGAGAAGTATTGAAACCAATTGATGGGTGTTGGTATATTGGCTGTTGACCGTCTGTGTAAGGCAATGTTTGTGGCCAACGTCTGGGGTGTTTACGACGTAAAAGTAGAGCATTTGATGAGCGGTGTAGTAATATTGTTTTGCAAGACAACTATCACTGTGTATTTTGAATTTATTGATTGCGTCAACTCTGACATATTGTAAATCAATAATTTGTTTTAAAAATACAATAACATTTTGTGAATTATGAAATGGCTGCGATTTTCTGATTGCAGAGGGGTATAATTATGTCGTTTAGAAGCGTAATCAAACTTACATTTGAAAGAACTATGTGTTTCTATTTATCATTTTAAAAACTAAGGCTCTTGATTTATTGCAGCTTGTGCTATTTTATTGTACTGTATGTTTCCTATGAGCCCATGACCATAATAAACTATACCTAGATATAACCCAAAAATGGCTCAATTTACAAATCGGTATTTTCTTAATAGCCTAAATGGCGTCAAAAACCATTTAAGCCTGTCCATATTGCCCAACATTGGTTCCAATACGTCACGGAGATGTTCAAATTAAGTAAATTATCGAAGCACAATAGAAAGTCGCACACAGAACAGGAAACATATATATTATAATATAAATAGTTCTATCACTGTGGCCGTAGTTTCGTACTGTTTTTTATTTAAATCAAGTAAATATGTGGCCAGGCAATCGGTGGTGTTGACATCATTTTGAGATATAAGCGTGAGCGATTTTGCGCGTGTTTGGACAGTTCTGTTAAATATTTCTGTAAAATGTAGTGTTTTTAGGACCTTCTAAAATACATCCTAGTTATTTACTTAGTACAGCATAAACCATTAACACTAAATTAAATAATCCTTTTACTCGGTCTTCTCTCTATCATAGTTACAGAATTCATCTGTGATTTCCAACGAACACAGAAGTTTTTTCTTGTCTTATTTGTACGAGAGTTCAGAATTTTCAGAGTTTTAATTTTGCAGAGCAGTGTGGCCACTGTTACAAAAGTCCCTTTCTGGTATCGTTTTACTCGCTAAAGACTTCAACGATCTTTATACAGGTTTCTGGAAAGAAGAGGGACCACCATTTTTCAATAATAAGTATTTCTTCTCACATTCTCTCTTCCGCTGTTCTTATAGCCCCACGTAAACCTATCGCGACGATCACACTTATTGGTTTCACCGTTACACGGAATTGTAATTTATGAATTTTGGAAATCAATACCAGTAATGGCCGTCGTGTAAATTTCTTCTGTGACATTTATTTAGTGTATGTAACATTTTAGAATAAGCGGATTATCTTTGCTTATGTACAAACAGTTATGCAAGAAGATGGCAACATTTTCGTAGTTTACTGTTAGATTTCTTGATTATTTAATCTTTTAAAGTTCTTTGGGTTTTTATAGGTTTTCGTAAATGAGGTTGATTGTGAGCCCAATGCGGATATTAAAATATATTATCGCGGATATTTTTGATGGTTATGTTGTATTCAATTATGTTCGCACCAGGGTTTCGTAAGCGTAGGTTTTAGAGAAAAATGGTTATTGGTCAAAATTTTCTTTACAATTTCCTATTACCGTTTGTTTCATACTCATATAAATAACTTTTTAGAGACATTTTTACTTAAACTCCTAAAAATTAGACCAATGCTTGATGGCAATGTTCAAATTGGCCATTGCAAACTTTATGAAATAAAAATCTTTTCATATGCCCGTTGAAATAAAATTTACTTGCATTAAAATATAATCTACTGAAATACAGGGTGTAGAATTACTTAATTTATTATCAGTTTGGCGTCGTTGTCACTTACACTCCGTATTGTCTTTATTCTGAATCATTCTTTCGAAATATAATTCAATATTGTATGTAACAATTAATCTCACTTCTTATTCAAAATTACACCAGCTTACACTTAAAGTACTTACGGGATGATATCCGTGATTGATTGTGTGAATAATTTTCGTCCCACCCGCATACCTCTTCAGTATTCCCGCGATCATGATGCTTGCAACAGCGTCGAAATATCGGAAGCTCATAGAACAAAAACAAAATCACGGATATCATCCCGTGAGTACTTTAAGTGTAGTGAAAAACCGTGAAAGTCTAAAACAGTGTACACCAGCTTAATTCAACAACGAAAACATAAACCTTAACACATCTAATTGCGAAACACCATTACTCTCAAGTTTTTTTTATAGATATCTATATATTTACGACGGGAGTACGTGGCTAATCTCATGTGAAAGGCATTACACCATCTATTGCCTCGCTACGTCGGTTTATGTGCGTGTTATATGGCTATGTTAAAATTTTTATTGTCTATATGTAGGTGTGATTGGGTACCTCTTGTTGGAGCAAGGCTTGTACGCTAAAAGGCCTGTATGTCTTGTTTTGGTGGTTTTTAGGGGAGTTGGCTTTGTGGCTAGTTTGTGATGAGCTGTCGCTTGAAGCTGTATGGAGATTAGATTGATTCGGTTTTGGGTTTTTTGTCTTCGTAATAAGTTCGTTTTGGGCCTACTTGCTTCGATTAGATTAGGTTTTCTTCTGGATACAATGACCAGAAATCTAGTTACATTTACAGCATTTCGCCATTACAATTACTTTTTTACTTAGTATTGAAGTAGTTATTGTAATTTTAGTTAAGCTTCTCTAGAACAGACTTCATTGTCGACTACAGTGGCGTCTACATAAAAACCCTGATCCTGCTGTTCTCAAAATTATAGCAGGATAAATTGAGCGACCACATAATATAGGATATACATACATTACCATAATACTAATCATCTAGACTCGCCTAAAGCATATTTTTTTCTCTATTTTTACCAAAATTATCACACAAACATTTTCAGCACCTGCCTTTCCGAAAAGCCCCTCAAATAAAATTATTTTAAAAACAAACAAGTGTAGCATCTGCTCGGGACACGTGCTCGTGCGGCGAAGGCTGCGCAGGAAGTGGGTCAGCGTGCCCTTGACTTGCGCGGGGCGCATGCGCGAGAAACAAAAAGAGCGCAGACCGGCTGCGCGCGCGCCGCCCTGCGTGGCCTTGGCAATGGGCGTTGTGGAACAATTGCGAATTTTTTTATGGGTTGCCAGATGAACTGGGGTTTTGGTGTAGTGTGGGTATTTTTATAAGCTTGTTCAGCGTTATGTTCCTTGCAGGGAAAAACGGATTAACTAACATTAGTCTTATGTTTTATTATTTTATGATCACCAAGAATTTGATAGATGTAGTATTCGTAGGATTAGGAGAAGGGAGTTACGAAGATGATGCGGTTCCGAAATTAATTGTTTACTGAATGTGTTAGTAATTGTTTCTGTCTTTGCTTGTCGGGTTTTTAGTAATATCGTAGTAAATTGAAGACCCAAACTACCTATCACTGTTTTTAAATTCTATTGACTTCATTAACTTCTACCAAATCCCACCCCTTTGCCTATTAAGCCCAACATTTACCATTGACTCAAAAAGAAGAAGAATCTCCTGACAAATTCCCATTTTAACCTTTTTCCAATGGCGGTATTTCCACTTGAGTCTTGGCAACACCGTCTCGCCAGGGGTCACCTTCCGGCGCGGCGCGGGCGCACGCGATAATTGTTATTATTAACGATCAAAGCGTCGCCGGCGGCAGGTGAAGTCGCGGCGCGAGCAAGTCTTGCGCATCTTTTGATTTTTGCCTATATTGACAGTTGGCGAGGATTCGGCAAGTGAAAGTTGTTTGAAAGGAATAAAGGATTGACGTTGATGTGTTGAAGTTTTTATGTAATCATTCGTTTCTTTGAAGTTGTTTTGTTATTGTAATTACAGCTAAAGTAGGGCCAATTTAATAGACCACATTTGACATCTGTCAGTTAAGTACTACTACAGTTTAAAGTTACCTTATTTTGTCATTACTACATTATATGTCTAATCGTAATTGAAAAAAGTTAGGCAATTGTGCAGTTCTAACTTCGAAGAAATAAATAATATTGTATGCCAGCCGGTCTATTAAATTACTATAAATAATATACTTCGCATTTCAAGCACAAAATACAGAGGCATAGAGAATGGCAAAATGAATGGAATGGAATGGCACAGATAGAGGATGTTTCGTTCTGATAAACATATACACTTGTTATTTACTCAGTTTTGCCTGAAAGCCGTTTTTTTTATTTTAAGTATTTTAAATTCTAGGAAAATACATTTGAAAAATTAAATTATGAGGAGCAATGATATTATGAGCAAAACAAATATTTTGTGATTGCTTCATTAGTTTTCCTGTAAAGAGGAAGATCATATTTTTTTGCAATTAAATTGACAATTAGCAGTGATCGATGCAATTAGCATAATCTTTCAATGTGAATTGCGTCAAGCTGCAGTGATTAGTAAGAATACTAAGAATTGGTTTTACAAATATATATAATATATATTTTTTTGTAGAATTCGTGAGCCACTACCAAGTTAAAAAGGTATTCACATCAGTCATAAATGTTGAATCTCTCCATTCCTTCAAAAAGTTGGGTACTTAAAATAAACACAAAACAAACACCAAAAATAATCCGCACCAGATATTTATTCAGCAAAAAAGAAACAAAACACAATCAGTAACTTATCTGTCCCTAAACGGAATCACATTCCCACACACACTTGGCCATAACCAACATAAAGTAATACATGTACTGGCAACACTTATAAAAAAATATAAAACCATAGAGTGACATCATCCCTTCAAAAATATCCATTTGCGCGCGCATTTGATACTTCAAAGCGTACGAACATTTTGAAAAAAGAACACGAATGCTTTTAATAAGTTAATCTTGAAGCTCTAATGAAACGTCACGCTGCGACAAAGATGAAGTTCTGTACTTGCATTACATACTTAACACACACTTTATATACACCTTAACTTGTTTAAAATAAGGGTGCTATTTGAGTGGTGTTCAGTGCGTTTAATTTGGTATAAGTGTGAAGGAAATAAACAATATGAGTGGAAAGATGGCGCGATAAGAGGTACCTGAGTGGTCGTAGGGTTGTACCGTATGCGTTTCTTTGTGGAAAATGTTTCTGTAATGGATTTTTGTAACTTCGCCAGTTATGGATGATTCGGAGGGATGTGTGATTGTAATCAGCAAGCCGTTTTCGATCCCAAACTGATTTTTATTTTGATTGCGATTGGTAAGTTTATTGTCACGTTTTTGTACAAAATCGCGTCGATCAGTCTTTTGGAATCTTATTTTAATGATCTTGGGTGTCATATTGTTATTTATATGGGGTTTATTGAGAAGTATATTTCCAAGAGGATTTCGTAACCAGTCTAAAACTTGTGTTTTTTTTCTACAGGGTCTTCATCCGTCAAACTTCTGTATGAATGCTGGTATTCCTTTCTATTGTTCATAACACAGAATAGTGGCTAATAATTTATTTTTAAAGACTACAATCTTGAAACTTATGTAATTCCTTGTTCCTTTTCTATAAGTAGGGACCTGTCTATATCCAATGACGTATTAAACCTGACGTATTAAGCTTGGGAAAACATACCTTTTGACAGTCTCTGACTGAAACCCAGTCTGAAACTTGGGTGGCCCGTGGGTCATAGGAACCTAGCAGTAAAAAGGCCAGACAATATTTTGAATGCATTTAATTTTCCCCAGCCCTATACATCCGCGAATTCGAAGTGTGTTGAACGCAGCGAAATTGATATTATATTAAGATTCCTCGCATGCGCCGCCGTCACCCGACGCCCGCAACTCTTGCAGTACCTACTTGTGTTGTGTTTGAAAGTTTACACTTCTGTCTGCAGTTATTTGAATTTAGCAGTGAGATTAGATTTGAAATATGTATGTTCTGAGTCTAGGAATGTTGGTGAGTATTTCTGTTCATTTTCTGCCGAAAGAAGCCGCAGATGCTAGCTATATATGTATGTACAGTCACATGTGATCATTACTTGACCCTTCATTTAAAGAAGAGGAATCAGTTATGGCTCGAAATGGACAATACACAGAGTAAACTTATATTGTCACTTACGGGATATCTTCCGTGATTATTAGCGAAAGCTCCGAACCGTCCGTCCGCTCCGTCCGTCTACCGTGAAAGCTTAAAACAGTGTTTGAGTACACAGAGTCTTTGCGTTATAGACCTTTAGTCGATATACTCTGTATCAAGGTATACCTGTGTGGATACATTTCATTTTCATAAATAAGTACCAAAAAAGGAGAATTCATTTTCGCCTCAGGTAGAGGGTTAATAATACAAATTTCCTAGGTCCTTTCCTAAAGTTACTATTTAGATAAACAAACTGACCGATCACTCCTAGCACTACAGTGTGAATTTACGCAGACCAGTGACGACAAACATCTCAAAGTGGTGCCATGCAAGCCTTGTCGCCAAAACATTTGATATCGAAATCGAAGGACCAAGACCGGATTTGTTGGTCCTTCGATTTTTTTCTCCCAAAATACCTAACAAAACCACATAACACTTTGGCCCTTAGTAAACTTAGTACGGACACCTAACTAAACATCTCAGACTCAGGACCATTGGCCCGAGATTCTCACGTTCACCTCACCCTTCATAAATAATCGTATGCCGCGATAAGTTAACAATACGACAATGCGTTGCGAAGTGGAATCCACCTGACGGTTCCCTGCTCCCCCCCCCCCCCCGCTACCCTGTGCCGGGTTACCTACACCCCCGGCCACCCCCGAGACGGGACACAAAAAAATAATATCATATCTCGTTACTGGATCTACCTTTTGTTGGGGGTTAGAGGAGTATGGTAGTTTGGATGCGGCAAAAGCACGTGTGTGATTCTTGAAAATCAAATCGATTGAACCCTTTTAAAAGTATTTTATCGAAATAACACGACGTAACATAGAAAGTTATAATTAATTGAATATAAACAGTTTTATTAATGAAAATCGGCACCAACCCGATTTGTTGTTTTTTGCAGATAATAAGGCTCAAAGGTTACATGATTTTTCTCATGATCTACGGTATTCCTGCCTAAATTCATGTTAAACTAGAAAATAAACGGGGTTTCGTTTTGTTTTGTGCAATTTTTTATTAAAAATTCAGGCAGTCTGCAAAATAATTTCGACTCTAACCTCAAAGTATACCGCATCCACATTTTTACCACATCCATCGTCCCACACAACAATAATATACCTGTATGCACTTTCGTTTTTATAAAGCCCTCTGTTTCCACTTTAAATTGGACATCACGGACCTTTTTTTCAGCTCATATTCCATTTATCTCTAAAGTCATGATTCGTTGCATTGTCCTGGGCGTAAATACTGTAAAAAAAACTTATGGATGATACTCGTAGTGACGTGAAAAAACGTTTGAAATTAAAAATGGAATCGGTTTTGATTTGTGACGTGAAGTCGGACTGTTTTTTTTTAGAGCGTGGCCGTTTTGCATGGATTTTTAAAATTCGAATGTTGCAGTGTGATGTTTTGGTTATCTTTGGTTTTTTAAATGGCTCCTCGAACAATTGTCTTTGATAAGTTATACCATGTCGTAATCCTATTAATATTGTTATAGCTAGCCTAGCTCGTATACTGCTCCCCTGCTGAACAAAGGCCTCATTTTTTTCCATACTTATGAAATCTACGTTTCTGTGTTTTAACAAGTTTTGTGTTAGGGTGATATTATCTCTAATTGACTCCCACTTTAAACCTTATGTAAATGACTTTGATTAAATACAAATTATATCCGCCACAGGCGCATGGGGTAGCCAATTTGATATGTCACATTCCTTAAAACTTTTTGTAAACCGTTTTACCTTATTAAATTAGTATCACTTATTTATAAAATGACCCATACCGGGTTTTGTACCTGCGTAATAGTACCTACATCCGTTGCAAATACCTCTAAAGCATTTTTACCATTTTTGGTTACCTCTTTAAAAACCTTAATTACACTATAAATCTTTCTAATCCCTTAATCATAAATAAGGTAACAAAACCGCGAAATTACTAAGCAGAATATAACGCAATTTCTTAAGTACCTTAACGCCAGTTACTCATCTGAGTAGGTATTTAAAGTTCATCGTCGAAGTGATCCGACCTTCATCATTGCAGCCTCATCCGTTTTTAACAAGTGACAGCTTGGCTTAAAAATGATTAAGTTTTACTTAAAGCTTGATCGATCGCTCAAATGCTCCTGTTGTTCCGTACCAACTGAGAAACAAATCTAACACGTGTATTTATAGTCGAGATAAAGTAATTACTTGAGTTTGAGCAATTACTGATGCAACTATTTTCATGCAATAGACAAGAATTTGAACGAAGTATGTACCGCCAAAGAAAGCAAAGCTAAGAATTATAAGTTTTGTCAGTTCTAACTTCAAGCAATTACTAGACTACAGAATAAAAATCGCATCTTAATTATTTACTTTTACTCAAGTAATCACTTCTTGTTTATAGATACGGGTAAAATTCTCTTGTCGATGCAGTATGGTTGTTTTTGCGAGAGGTCACTCGGAAAATTACGCGGTTACCATGTTTTTTTTTTTCTATAAATTTTACACAGATAATTTCACAATGTGAAATTGCCAACAGATGATATGATAGTGCCAAAAGAGCCGTGCATTACTATGAGTATGGGAAAAACTATGCAACAAAATATTTGATCAAGTAAAGTTATAGACAATGAAAGTCTAGACTTTCAAAGAGGCCTTTGACCTGCGTGCTGCGTTCGGTGTTACTTCTTAGAATTAGAGATAGGAGCCTCTGGCATCTTCTAAATTATCTCCTTTAGTCGTAAAAGTTTACGAGTTGTGGTTACTTTGAGAAACAAAATATTATCATTAATTTATTAAATGATATAAAGGATGTAAAAAACCTCTTAACGAAGCCGAAAGGCACTTGTTTTCCTCGTCATTGCGATCATTTTTTTGTTCTACACCATACCTGGGACCTTCTAGTTATGGAAATATTGGGGGTCAAAGTTCCAACTTTTTGACAAGTTTTTTTTAAATACGAGTTTTTATTGTATGATTTTTTTACTTTAAACACCTCTATGACCCCCGTACTATTCAAATTTTCAAATTCAAAACATTTATTTCAGACTTTTAGGTCCATAGAGTGTTAGTAGTACATCAAGATGACTTAAAGCTATGTTAGTAACTCACAAATACACAAATATAAGAGGGAAAAAAAAAAAAAAAAAAAAAGCAATATAAGAACGCTATTCAACTCATCCATCAGCACAATGATTTTTCGCCCCAAAGAAAAGTCGTTTCGCAGCAATAATTTTTGCGTAAAGTTACTTAGTTTGATGTGACAGAATGCTTGGTTAACGGTTTCGTGTTGAGGTTGTTTACACCCTGTATGTTTACGCTAAACCGAGTTACAACAATAGTTTTACTAATAAATCCATTCAAAACACAAAAACAGTTAAAGCCTCTTGTAAACTACAAATCACAAACGAATAGACGCTCGTTCGACCGCCACAAAACAATCGATTTCCCAACTTATATTATCTACTTACCACAAACAACTCTAATTTAATGTGGGAAAAACGGAAACTTCCAAACATTTTTATAATAAGCACGAACATACAATAATCTTAAACCACTAGTACCGGTTTAAGTAAAAAATGTCGTAGAATGTCGCGGTCTGCAATAGGTGTACAGTTAGAAAAAGTACATAAATGTCTTCTTGTATAATGTTGCCATATACGCCTCACCTACGGACGGACGCTATATGTTTATGTATTTGTGTTTAAGTGAATGTTATGTTAATGGGGACAAAATGTTCGTCATAAAGATGGTGATTTTTGATAGACTGGTAGCGGATTTGATTGAGTTTTCGATTCGTTATCTTATTAACTTTAACGCCATTTGTCATAATTATTATGGAAAATATATAAACTTACGCCTTTTCCTATGGGGGTACACAGAAACTACAATCCTTACATACTCCTTTTTCTTCGTCCACGTTCAGACATCTAGATGAATATGATGATTATTGTGGAAGTCCTCTACAATTTACTACCAACAAAGACCAACAAAGATGCCATTATACTCTTGAATACATCTTTGTTGGTTTTCTTACTGTAAGACCCTATATGATTGTGGGTGGCGTTTTTCTCGTTTTCTCTTCATCTGATTCTTTCTTTGTGATCGTGTTTTATGACATTGCATGGCACACTAAAATTTTACTGAAATTAAACCTTCAGCAAAGTTGTCTTTATCGGACTGTTCTTGAAGATTAGTCTTAGTTTAAATATTTCAAATTGTGTCGGTAGAGAGTTCGAAACCTAAGCAAAGTGTTTTCTTGAAGCTTTATTTAGCAGATTAGTCGAAGTTAGGTAAGTATAATGTAGATCTAAGAAACGTTTACGGCAATTTTTGGGTAATTTCCGATACGTCATATCGGTCGGGAGTTATTTCACTTATTTCTCGTGAAAGACACGATGACGTCACCAGTGAGTCACATTTTTCTGAAATTGTACACCGGTACACGTTTGAGAATACTTCACTCGACCTTTTTAATTGTGTTTTATGTCTTTTTGCAATTATTCTATGCGTGATTCTGTAGGTAATCTGAGTATTTTTAGATACCAGTATATCAGGTTTCTATCATTCCTAACTTATAAAATCAACTAGCATGTTGCCAGCGACTATGTCCCCCTTTGATAATTTTGATATATTTGCTATACTTCAATACTCAATACTTAATTCTTTATTGCATTCCA
Source organism: Xestia rhomboidea (assembly GCA_963853795.1). Classification (NCBI taxonomy): domain Eukaryota; kingdom Metazoa; phylum Arthropoda; class Insecta; order Lepidoptera; family Noctuidae; genus Xestia; species Xestia rhomboidea. Next base: position 19,741,180 of record OY970764.1, read on the forward strand.
CAATGTAGGATTAGGTGGTAAACATTTCTTTGGAAACAATCGTGGACCCTGTCGGGCACAGCAAAAGTAAGATAGTGTGGAGAGGACTTATCATTCATTTATCTTATAATCTAACTTATTCTAAAAAACATTAACATTACAAAAAAACATTTATTATTTAAGTTTTAAGGATTTATCATTTAAATTATTTTCTTACCATTACTTCGCGGATATTGGTGTGGGTTACACGTTTACTTAGTTTTAAACTTATTCTGCCATATTTCCATTGTAATGTGTAACTGTTTAATGTCCCAATAAAGTAGAATAAAAATAAAATAAAAATATTCGTCGACATTGTAATAACATTTGGTCTATAATAATACTTGTCTACATAAAGGGAACTAAACGTATATAAAAGTCGTATTTAGTTACTAGGGCCTGAATTCTATGCAAAATTCCAGCATTCTAGGTTCAAGGGTTTGGGCAGGGCGTGAGTGAGGACTTGTCTTTTTTTTGTTTTGATGGCCGAATATCAAATTCATAAGGGCACATTGAAGTTTAACCGTATACTAAAATTAGTTTGATAAGCAGTATTTTTTCCCAAGCTTCTAATGTTTCGATCTAGCATTTAAGATACGAAGATGTGTCTGTAAAAATAGTTTAAAAAAAAAAACAATAAAAACTCACATGCAGTTTATCGAGTACTTGTCCTCGATAAACTGCATGTGATATTCAAAATCGTCATTAACATTTAATCTAAACCAATATTGCATTAAACTTTACCAATGTGAGCTCCAAATGTCTGAGAGAACAGTCGAACAAGTTTCGTTAAGATTCTAGCAATACTTTTAACATTGAGACACAAATAACATTAAAATGGTCATCGCTCCCTTTATAAGTTTTGTGGCGATTGTATTTACATATATGTTAATGGTGGCAACTGGTTGTTTGTTACTTTGTGTTTTTTGTAAGGCAGCTGTGTACTTAGATTTGATATTTTTAATTATATAAAAGTTTCTATCGAGTCATATTGTTCTTTTTGCTGTAAGATGCGAAGCTGCACTTTTGATTTCCGTCTTCAATTTTATTATCTTCACTTATTCTTCTTACTGTGTTACCTTCGTTGGTATATAATTGTGATTACATACGATGTGTCCAAAAATTAAACCTATTTTAGCAGAAGACACGTAGATGCTTTATTGCACATGCCAATTTCAGTGATCTGAAAACTGAAATAAAATTATTTATTTTGTTAATAAGAAATCGGAATAACTTGAACAGGGCCTTTTTTTTCTATCTTATCAACCTTGAAAAGAAACGGCGAAACTAGAAAGAACCTAACGCCACATTTAATGAGGGTACCTACGCACTTTGATGTGTCTGCCAAAACTTTCTCAATTAATTTGCCATACCAAGCTTACAAAATTACCTATAACTCTCCACAATTCGCCATAAAACTTCTCATAAAGCACACGCTGTCGCAAGAGAAGAGAAACATAACGCCTCTTTCAACAAAAAAGTCACAGAAATAATCAGCCAGCCCCACCTAGATGTAACATAATAACAAATATCCAAATACCACAGCATATGGTCGGGTTGCCAACATAATATAATGTATGCGGACGTTAACACACATCGTACTGAGATGATACTCAGTTGCCCGTTGCCATAAATTACGGATATTCAAATGATTCTGATACGAATTTGGTACCGCAATTAACGCGCGAACTGGTTTCGGTGTAGTGATGGGGATGAGTAGTTAAGTGCATTTTGTCGATAAAATTTGAATCTATCGAATAGTGGATGGCCAAAGATAGCAAAAATTGTAGCTTTAGGAAATCTGAAAAAAGATATCGGCTTAAAAAAACGAGTTTCCTGAATAACTCTATTTGCTGGAGGTACAGATTACTCATCTACATACTTATCAGTAGATCAATTAAGTCTTTTATCTACAACAATCGTAAATTATCCTCACGAGCCTTAAACCTTACTAAAATATCTCGGTAAACATATCGATATATTTATGAATCAAAGGCAGACATCGACCTCCATCACATCCCTAGCCCGCTACAAAAATGGTTTTATTCGTTCTCTAGCCAATAAGTGTGTAATGAATCTCATGAGTACCTATGGAATGAGATAATAACCAATTCAGCTAAGTGTGGGCACGGCCCGTCTTTTTTTAAATAAAATTTATGTATTTCATACCGGTTTCGGTCGATGTCGCCACAGTGCTATCTTCTCAAATATCGATGTACCTAGAAAAGTAATTGTCGAACATTTTTTATGGGATTACATCACTATTTTTATTACAATGAGGATTGCTAAATTCTATTCGTATAAATATGATTTGTTCGCGTATAAAAATTGTTATACAACTTGATTTTTTAATGCTTATTGATAAACATCCGTAAGTTTGAGAAAAACCTGAATGTTTTGCCGTTAGGAGATTAATATTAAAAGTTACTTTAGAGAACTTATAATACACACATTTTAAATGCGATTAAATTATAATTTACCTGTTTATTTTTTTACTTGGAATTTACCCGCATGTTAACCTTACCCGCATGTTAACCAGTGTGCAGTTTTTTAAAGAATTGCGTCAAGAGGATAAGTCACAGCCTCCTCTTGTCTTGTAATCAATTCACTGCCATTAAGATTCACCATATTATTTGAATATCTAGCTTATGCCCCGGGCTTCGTCCGCGTGGAGTTCGGTGATAGTCTTACAGGATCGTTATACCAGGATGAAAGGGATCCTATGTGTGGATCCATGTTGTAAACTATTTATGTGCCATCCAATTTCATCCAAATCCGCTCAGATGTTTTTGCGTGAAGGAGTAACAACCATAGAGATTCATTTATCCATTTTCTAAAACTTTCGCATTTTTAATATGTAGTTGTAAGAAGGTATGAGATCAGATATATCATTTTCAGCAGTTTACAGAATATTATTTGATGGTCGAAGCAAAACCCGAAATTAATGTTTCGATAAGGTGAACAGCCACCTACCACCCACCTACCCCCACTTTAGAATAGCCAAAAAAATACTCACCTTCTTTGTCCTTTTTGTTGATTAAAAACCAGTAACGTAATTCTAAGAGAATCTACGTAAGCAATCATTAATGTATTCTTAGTAACATCTACACTTGCCAAGAACAACTTCTTGAGGTAAATATGGCATTTACGTATTAAAGTTGTCATGTATTGTGTTTGGGAGAAACCAGTCCATCTCCGTATTAGGCAAGCATTACTTTATGTATAGCATTTTGAATATAATAATGTATGATGTCATTAAAGACAATAATGTGTCTGTTTTGGGACACCGCCTTCAAATGTGAAATGATGTACTTGAATTCTTTCTAGAACAAGACGAGAGTGCCAAATGTAGATTTGAATAAGATAGAATAACTTAGAGCCTGCTTTCTTAAAGTCCTTACTTTTTTGATAGATTACGATACCGATACCGATACCAATACGATACTACCCTGAAATTTCGCCTAAGACAGAGATGTAGAACTTTACTTAATAAGTAAGTACTTCGCTAAGCCTTTTTCATACCAGTGTCGCAACTATCAAATTACAAGTCGTGAACTTTTTCTTCTTGGATATAAATATTTACCACAAGCTAAATAACTATGGAAAGAAATCAATTCAGCCCCTAACTCCTGTAAATAGAGGGCGATGCTGCCCTAGTGGAAGTATCCAAGAGTCTACTACTACAGGTAACACTTGTGTGTGAGGCTGTAGTTACTTTTTCCGGGAAACCGCATCTTCTGTCACTCTTCGGCATCATATCTTCATCATATTAATTTCCTTATTAATAACGGTACGTAAGCTGGCACATGGCACGATGGCAGACGATCTGCCAGACCGGAAGGTGACGCGTCTGGCAAATCAATGAGTCGCTCGTATCTCACCGGATTTGGCACGTTCGCCGTTCATTGATAGATTCTAGTCCTACGGAACCGGTCCTGTGCGTCGGAAGGCTTATGGCGTTAATGATTAAGGTCGTGTAGATTTGTAATTTATAATTTGTGTGTGGGTGGAGGATTAGGGTCTCTTTTGTTAATGATTGGTTAAAGAAGACGTTTCTTACGTGTGTTCTGGCATGGTTGAATCAGGAATCAGGTCGGCCTTCCTCGCTTTGTCGCTGATTTTCTTCTTGCTGGTAACGATATGAATACTCGCATCAAACGTAGCGAATATTTATAGGCCAAACATTTTTTTTCTACTCAGGCGCTATTTTTTTGTGATTAATTTCGTTGCGGGATCCAAGACAGTTAGATTTTTTCTCTGGGACTTAGTCGAGCTTCATTGCCTCGGCGCTTTTCTGGTGGTTGACAATGTTGTTCCTGGCTTTCAGGAGTTGCAGTGGTGAATAGCGTGGCGGGTTTGTCCCAAAAAACATGCTAAACGTAAATCATATTATTATACAGTTCTTTTCCAGTTACATAATACCTATTGTAACCTATTCTCGTCGTAATGGTTGACTTTGTGACAAGAATTGCGTAGGAGTTTCTATGTCTCTCCTTGCCAATTTCATAGCGTTCGCATTGACATACAAATGATGGACATAGACCGTGCTTTACTTTATCCATAACAATGAACCCGTCAAAAAACCACGCCAATATCCATTACAGAACACTTCTTCACACAAATAGTGTGTGAAACTGCGCTTGTGAAGAGTTGTTGGTAGATTTACAGCGCCATTACACTAGGAATGGACGTTTTAGTGCAATACGGCGATGTTTACTACCCCAGTATTGTTTTAAACGATTCTGTTACTAGTGCGATTTGGGTGGTATGTTGTCTTGTAGATTTATTTTTAGCGGCCAATTGGCTGAGGAACCAATATAAACGTGGTATAGGATGCTTTCAGTTACCAAGTCTGCTATTTTCAATGATTCTGATTAATGTTACTATGACAACTATAAACTGTCAAAACCTACGATTATGTTGTCAATGATCGGTCATTCTGGTATGATTTCATTAGGAGACTTGGGTCCCAGGCTTGGTGCAAGGAGAATGTTCATATTTTCAGTTTAGATTCAGCGGCGTTCAGTTTGATAGGTCTTTATATAACAGAGAATCGCTAATGTCGCGTAGGTTTTTGATGATTTTAGGTGTAGAACGTAAACGTTTTTTTTTAAGTTGCATAGGGGTGAAATTGACCGTAACACATCCAAACCGAGTTCAAGCAGCTATGAGTGTTAGTTTTCCACAACATTAACGACTCTGACAACTCTTAAACCCGCGTTAAGTTTCATTGGTATAATTCGTCCTAAGTGTTTTAAATGTTATTTGTTTTTGTGGAATTAATAAAGGTTTATAAATAAATTCGTCCTAAGTGTGTAGGTTACCAAAGCATTGAGGTCAGTTGTTTCTGGAATCGCCTAGTTTCCAGTGCACAAAGTTATAAATTGCTGACATTTCAGCGTCCATTTTTAGCGATTGGCCTACAAGTCACATAATTGATTCGGGTCAGGCGCAAACCTTAAATGGAAATGGCACAGCTTACTGAAATACACGTTGGTCTAGTTTCTAAGAATAAATACATTCTGCATTGCGATTTTCAAACTTAGTATTTTAACCTGGGAAGTTTTGTGATGAGCTAGTATACTTTTATTAAATCCTTTGTGATGTTTGAGCTCTTCCTGAAGATTTATCCTTACTTAAGCCTTGGTCAGCACAGTTAACATATAGTTCTTAGTTTTGATCTTTGTCTACTAAATATCTACATTAAAAATATGTATTTGTTACTATTCAAAGTCAAAGTTTATGTCAGTTTTAAATCCTTTATACAAAATGCTTTTAATAAGCTACTGTTTTATTATGTTAATTACCAATAACAATTTGGGACCATTATGTCAAAGATCACATAAACTTATAAGAATAACAATACTGTTTTAATATTATGACATCTTCCGTACTTTTCCATACATTATTGTGTAATTTCCATAAAAAACACTAGAAAGTGATCTTAAACAGAAGTTATTTATTAATTTATTGTATTATTTTGTGTACAGAAGAGGAGAAAGTTAAATATATTGGTTTTATTACGTCATCTATCTGCCTATTGGTCGCGTCACATCAATATATATTACCGTCTCTTCAATAAAAATAAGTTGTTGTGTGCAGACGACACGGTTATTTTTAAATTGTTTCTAAAATTGCTTCTTTCAGAGTACAGTCAATCCTTTTTTTAGTTTTAAAGTAATTAAAATTAATTAAAAAATCGTCGTTGATACGAAAAAATATGTTTATTGACCTTTTATTGGAATGCATTTATTGCATTTAGTGAGTCATCCTAACACGAACAGTGTTGTGACGCAAATCAAGTTTTTTTTTGTAAAACTTGTCACGTCTATCGCGTTTTGTTTTTTCGTTTTTTTTTTTAAATTTTAATTTTGATAAGTCCGTGTCGTCTGCACTATTATTTAGTTCTAATAGAATGCTTTTTAGTCGCAACACGATCACACATTTCGATGCTTCCCACTGGGCACTGGGCAATCTGTCTTCCTTCAATTTTATTCTTCATTCATGACTTCTGCATGTACCACTGTCCAAAATATACGGCTTCATAGTATTTTTAAGTGGTGTTTGTAGAACATTACTTTTTACTAAAACTGTTAAGACTGGAATATTATTATTTTGAAAATTGCTGTGATACGCATTAGATTATTCAAAAGTTGTTATTGGAAATTAAAATTTTGAAAGTATTCGAATAATAAACTTGTTCTAATCCGTAAAATCGTTTTCAATTGACTGTTAAAAAATAAGATTCAATTATTAACGATTTAATAAGTGCTTTGTTTTATTAATGAATCATTAATTCAATGATTATGCATTTATGTTATGAATAACAAATCTTCCAGTCTAAACAGTGATATGATAGTGCTCTAATAGATGAGACTAAGAAATTCTTGTTATTTTATTACTTTTATTTCACAAATATATTAATTTATTTATGGTTTCCTTTATTGTACAAATTAAATGGTGTTTTTAGTATTATTTTAATCTCCTAGTTATTTTTATGTTTATTATTTATTTCATTTATATACTTAGCTAACTCCAACCAACCTCTTAGAAGCCGGTGCAACACCTTGGCCCTACAAACCAATGGACAAAACCGTGAGTCACAGGTTGACCAAAAACAAACCGTAGTACAACGTAGATAGACGTAGCCCTAGATACGGCAACCCAGCAGCCAATCCAGGTGCGAACCTGCAACCTGCCCTAGAATAGAACTGACCCTAGTACGTACCCTAGATCCAGGCCAACCCAGGGTCCATCGAAGTGTGTGATGCCGGTGCGAGGTATGACGGTGATCGTGCACAGGGTGGTGGCGAGGCGCGTGCGGGCCGCAGCAAGAGGTTCTCGGCATCTTCGACGGGTTCCCTCACTGGCAGGGGTGCACTCTCCGACCCTGACCTCCAGAGCAGACAGCAGCCGAGTCTTCCAGCGTTCTGGGTTCGTATCTGTGTGTTGGTGATGTGGTCCCCTGCTTGCAGCCTACTGTTTGTGGCTTGTTTTGGTATAGCGTTCTGCTTTGGTGCTAAGGTAAGTCAGCTGCTGGTGTTGGTGCGGCTCGGCTTTGTTACGAGAGCCATACTTCTCTCTATAGATGCAGGCTTTAACCGTTTTATCAAGGTTCTGTCTTTTTAAAGGACAGGTTACATCAGTACATAAATACATAGGTAGGTAAGTACAGGTACGAACACAGTAAGTATAACGAATATGCAATAATCACGCAACGCTTAATCAATGTATTTATAACTTCTTTAACACTTGCATTGCGTCGCACATTGGCGTTGATTCGCAAGTTTCGTGTTTTATTTTTGTGTTGTTAAATTATTATGAACTTCAGAATGTATTTAAATATTGTAATATACAGGGTGTAAACCACCTCATCACGAAGCTATCAACCAAGCATTCTGTACATCAAACTAAGTAAGTTTACGGAAAAATTATTGCTGGGAAACGACTTTTTTTTTTAGGGTGAAAAATCATGTTTTGTGGTAACTCAATGTAACGCACTCAAAACATTGTGCTGATGGATGGATTGAATAGTACAGGGGTCGTGGAGGTGTTTAAAGTAAAAATCTTACACTAAAAACTTGTATTTAAAAAAAATGTTGGAACTTTGGTCCCAATATCTCTGTAACTAGAAGGTTCCCAGGTATGGTGTAGAACAAAAAAATGATCGCAATGATGAGGAGAACAAGTGCCTTTCGGCTTCGTTAAGCGGTGTTTTACACCCTTTATAGGTCTGGATAAGAGTTGCTGAGAGAGTTGAGTGGCGTGCGATTGAAGAGGCATATGTCCAGCAGTGAATAAGCGGTTGATGTAGGCTGATAATGACGGTACGGTTGGCGCGGTGGCCATGGGATCGGATGCTGCGCTACGTGTCGGTTCGATCCCCGCACCTACAGACCTACAGATAGTTGTTCCGAATCTGGCTGTTTGTGTATGTGAGTTCAAATGTTTGTAAACGCATCCACGAAACAGGAGAAGTCCTTAGTGTGGAGCGACGTTTTTTTTTAAAAAAAAAATTATGATGATTAAAAATATACCATGAAAACACACAGATTATGATTCAATTTTAAGAATGATAGATGAGGAAATTGTGTCCAACTTAAGTGGTCTTTCCGGTTAGAAATTGCAATTCGAAGAAACATTTGACGTTTAATTTTGTATATAACTGGTTAAAATACATTATTATTTGGTTTTTATTTCGCATTATAAAAATAAAGTGGGTATTAGTGAAAAATACCCCAAGATTTATTCAAACCCATTATTTTTTTTTCATAAATTGACAAATCTGATACTTTGATTTTTTTAAATTTTGTTTAGTTTTCTAGATCGAAAAGCGCATCAAATAACATTAATTTATTAAAATTATTCAATTAATTTCGCATAAAAATAACTTGTATTAAAAGTAAAATCATGTTTTGTATCGGTAAATTTAAAGATTACAACTTTATTTTGTGATACTTATCTTATCTTTGAGAATCAAAAACGTCAGTAAAATTCCAGTTCTCACGTTAATAACTTGATAAGGTCATAATGATAAACCTATTAATTAATTCAATATTTATTTAACTGCCATTTTGGAGAATTTTCAATCTTATCTGCTTGATAAAAATAAAATACTATCATTCTCTCATTTCTGTATTTAACAGAAATTGCCTTTGCAGTGGCTACATCCATTTATTAAAAATGAATACTGCTAAACAATTTTCTGTATAATATTACTAAGTTTTTTGAGAAATATAATCCACCTGGATATGAGTTGCCATGGCTGACCTGAAAGTCTTGAAATAGACTCCGGACCCAGGTTGGCCGCAGCAAGGAAAACCTGCTCAGGTGGAGATTCATTAATGACTCTGCCCTGGAGTGTTAATGTAGTGCTGTTCCACAAACGATGGGGCAGTTGATATCGTGTCTTGTGGTTTGTTCACTACAGAAACTGATGGACGCTACTGAAAGAGCTTAACTAGTAGCTCAGTTCTAGGCCGACACAATTAAGATTGCCACCGACACGCTAAGAAGAAGAAGAATATAATTAATTATTATTTATTTATTATTTTCTCACTGACAGATAGTGCATAGTCTAAATCGCTAATTGTTACACAATGATTCCTTTAGTTAGAACAGGTGACCACTGGAGGATATATTTTTGAAAAGTCATCCCCTGAAAATGTTAAAGAGGGGGGGATCCATCCCCTTTTTAACACTATCGGGGGATGACTAAACTAAAGTTTAGTGTTATGGGCTTGACATTTATAATTTCTTACGAGTTACAAAACTGCAGTGTCCATAGTTTTAACCATACCATTAACTTATGGATATGTAGGTGTGTTCAATTTTAGTTGCAATATTTAAAGCTCGCCATATTTATATAAAGCAAGGCATTTATGCAATCCGAACTCTACAACCACGTCTTAAAACTCAAAATTGCTTACTCTAAAGTCTTTAACCAACAACATCCTTTAAAACATTGTTTGCCTTAACTAAAAACAATTTGCATTCACTTATAATATTAGATCAAGTTTATTATGTCCTTAAACTTTTATTATATCAGATACATCTTACCAAATACTAACAATTTTTATTACTTATACTCACCAAACTACTGCTCGATGAAATTGAACTCTATTTTAATGACCATAAGAGTTTTGTGTATTTGTAGTGGGATGTCTTCGACTTATTTATTGCACATAGCGTAGATTTCCCAGACGTTATTCTAATATAATTCGTATATATCGAAATGCCGGCCGATTTTAATAGAAATCATTGACATTGTTTATGCTGAAGTACCGGAGAGCTGCGGTGTTCAAACTTGTTGGGATTATGTTAATTGTTGGCACTTTGATTTTCTAATGTTAATTGAAAGTGATGTATGAGGAGATTTTTTCGGTTATTTAGGGCACAATTTCACCACTGAAATTCGCTGTAGTAAAATTTAAATCGTCTTTTTTTAAGTATATTTTTTTTCATGTCTTCTTAGATATATAAATATAAATAATACTTAGTAGTAAAACATAATTCTTCTTCATGACGGGTAGTATTCGGTAAAAGAATGTTAATAACCTAAATTAATTATCTATTTTTGTTGATGTGTGATCCATGTTGAAAAAGCTCGCAAATGCAGATTAGTTCAGTTTTGCATCATCATTAGGTGCGCCACGTCAGAATAATGTAGTTTCTGATCTATTAATCACTAACGCGTCGCGGTTATAATGACGTATCGTTAGCTATTTATAAATAATATGCATTTTTGAAGTACGGTATGGCTACTGTAACAAAGATATATAAGAAAGAGATGCATATATTTTTCACAACCACATCATAATTAGCTCAACCAATTTTCGCATGAAAACATCGGCAGCTACGCGGCCAGCTACGCTGCTACGGGAGTGCTACGCCGCGTAGCACTCGGACAGTTTGAGAACCGTCGCCGTTCACCGACGCTCTCGTGTTTTATGGCGCATTATGCTATAATAATATTTTTACTTAGCACATTTTTGTTTATACCTGCACTATGGACGCGTGAATGTGTGTGTGAGCGAGTGTGTGTGAATGTGCGCGGGCGCGGGCCGTTCACTTAAAAATATAAAAATGTCGTTTGCTCCTCGTACCGAACGGTGCGGAATCTAATAGCCAACAGAATTTTATGTTCTTTCGCGGTACCAGATTGTGTTACACGGTGGGCCCACAGGTTTTTTCAACCTCTTTGCTGGGAGAATTGACTTTTGTTACGAATGCGGCCGGTTTATGGTGACGCCCAATTAGCGATGGGCTCGCAATCTGTGTACCACACGGCTTTTGTTACAAATGATTTATGTCTATGAGCGTTCGGACTTCGGAGCGGTCTCGCAATGGCAATTTAGTTTTTGAGGATTAATTATATGTTAAATATTAAATTTCGAGGTTAGAACTGTAAAGCGGCGGCTTTTGTTCGGCTCTTCTCTGTTAAATCTTTGTTTCTGACATTAAGTGGGCTATTTGCTTGCTTAAACAGAGAATCTGTTATGCAGAACTGAGGTCGAATAGTATTAAAGTCTTTACGAGTATTCTTTCGGAGTAAACAATCATATTTCTGGGTATTAGTCGTTACTGTAAGCGTTGGCATTGATCTATTTGCGTCAATCATAGCACATGGCACTGCGAAGCGCTAATAAACTCATATTATTGCTCATGCTCGTGGATACTGACATTCATAACTGCCCGTAAACTTTCAGTGTTATAATGGTCCTCGTAATCCACTATAACAAACAAATAATCTAAATCATGAAATCATCTTAGGTCTGAATAATATTGTCGTATAAATTAGTCATGGAACAAGACTTTTGAACCAAGACCAACTAAACGAAACAAAAAATGTCGATATGCTATTATTTCAAATAGACCATTACAGGCACTTGTATAGGAATGGGAAAAATAAAACAAAAAAAAAGAAGCTACAGTCACAGTCACAACTTCACAAGGCATAATAACTGGTGAAATTACTGTAGTTGCATTTTTCAAAGCATATGGAGAAGAAAGCGCGAAAACTCCATGGACACTCTTTTAAATCAAAATAATTGTTCCAAAACCTTGTTTACATGCTTTGTTAGAAAACACTGAGATACTACAAGTTATTTCAACGAATTAATAATGACAGAAATTTACAATTTAGTAGAATAAAAAGCAAACCCTGAACAGCACGCCCTCAAATTATTGGCACGTTTGGTACGTTCAAAACACAACTAAATGACCCATAAACTCACAAAAACTTAACTAAATATACCACAACAAAACTTTTACCCAGAAACCCAGCCTACGATTTCGCTTAACCACAGAAACTTGTAACAGTAACTTAACTAAAACTTTAATAACTTCATAAAATAGAAAACGTATGCGCTCTAGATAAATTACAGAGATAGGGACAGGGGACAGACAGACATACACACGTATGTATGTATGTGTTCGAGTGAGCTCATTAATTGCTGGACCACACACGATATTGGTATTGTACGATAGTAATGTAACTGTTTATCATTCACAATTAAACTTGGTTAATGGGAATGGTTAATGAAGAAAGAATCGTGGTACAGGATTCCGTACAGATCGGGTTTTCGGTTGAGATTAGAGAAAGATTGTAAAATTAAATGTTATTGGCTTAGAAGTTAGAGGCTTCTTGAAGAATTTAAATAGGTGATCGACGTTTTATTGTCAAGAATACAAAGTATAGAAGTGGTGTCACAAGCCTTCTGCTATTGCGATTAATGTAAACGTATGTAAATATTTTGATCTAGCGAAGTTAGTGGCTAGATCGTTGGTATTGAGTTCGAACCCAAGGATTCATGTGCATATTGCATAACTATCATTTGCTTCGGTGAAGGAAAACATCGTGAGGAAACCAGCATGCCTGACGGATATTTCTCGCCAGCATGTAAAGCAAAGTCAGAGGCCCATGGACTTCATAAAAGTCTGACACCGGGTGAAGTATTGACCACACGATAAAGAAAGAATTAGCTAATTGAAATAGCTAATTAGGCTAGTGACCAACACTTTGAAAAACCAAATCACTAAAGGAATTTTGTTAAGTAGGTCTAGAATTTTGTATCGAACTTGAGTCGGTCATGGTGCAAAGAACCAACGACCAGTGTGTTTCAAGTTGCCTTATTAATAGATCATTGTTTTCAGTCAGGCTTCCGACCAAAACTAACTTAGGCCAGACTATTTTACAACCAATAAAAGAACGAAAAGAGACCAACACACATGAGTTCTACAAATAAACTTTATTTCTTTACTCTCCGAATATACCCCAGACATAAAACGACAAAAATATAACCAGCAAACTTTTTAACATACCCTAAAAACTTTCCTATTTTACAATTAATACGACATTTTCCAAATCATTAACTATTATTGTTTTAACATTAACAAACTTTAGTTTTTACCTGCGATTCCTGCGAAACTTAAACTACCGTCTTTTACTGTAACAATAAAACTCTGAAACTTGTAGTTATTAATGTCGAATTTATGACTATTTTGTTCGGGAGTATTCTTTTTTATTAAAGTTTTTAACGAGTTGTGCAGGTTAATGAGTTGGGCCTATTAAATTAGTAGTTAATGGGTACTTTGTAACAGTATGGATCGTTAATGTTGCTGTGTAAGCGTTTATGTGTTGTGGTGATGAGATGGGTATTAGAGCGAGTGTTTTCCGTGTTTGTACTTTATGTACATCTGCCTACCTCTTCGGGGAAACAGGCGTGATGTTATATTCTCCATTTTTTAGGGTAGAAGTATAATCGCAGTTATAATTGTGGTTAGAGTAGAACATCTGTTCTATGATTTTATATTTTGGTACATTATGTTATCATACGTCAGAGATAACTGTCCATTGCATGTTCACAATACCCAAGAGGAACATGAAAGACTATTAAAAGGTCCTTTGACGATACAGAAAACGAAAGAAAAAAAAGTATATAAAAAAAAGAAAAAAAAAAAGTAAAAAGTACAAAAACGTATAAATGTAGTATATCAACTATCTGGTGTCCACGACACAAGCCTCGTTGCTTAGTGTGGCACTAGGTGGCGCTGTGTATAATGTCCAGCGATATTTATTTATTTATTTTTATGTCCACGTTACACCAAAGCGCTTATAATACTACAATGATTTCAAAAATTGTAGTCATGACATGATTCAGGATAGTGTTAAAAAGAAAATTCGATTAGGCTCCTAATTAGGCGGTCCGAATTGTTGCTGCCTTCTCACCACGTGTCGTTGTTAATTAATATCCGATTCCCTAAATAAATTAAAGCTTTCAGATATCTCAGAAATCAACAAGGTTATGGAGACAGTATTAAAATGTATCACAGACAGTAAATTTAACATCGACAGTAACACTATTTGTCTCCTTGTTATACACCAACATAACTCCTTAATTACTCGTCCATACATTAATAGTTTTTATACCCACATTTACGGGTAAACAATTTTTATTCGTGAGCCTATAATCAGATGTTAGCTGCGGCATCCACTGGTCCCATAAACAGTTCATCCCCGTTTTATAGAAGCATAATAACTGGTATAAAAGTACAATTTTATATGATTCCGATGAGATTGATGTTTATCTTGGAATAGCTAGTTTTATGGGATGGGTGAAGTGTATGGCTGGTATTTAGGCATTGTTTTATGGCGTATGGTTTCTTGTTTGTTTCGTTGTTGCTTAGGTGAGTGTTATGTGTGATGTAATATGAGAAGGAAAACCTTTTTTGTGATGTCTGTTTACCTACATTGAATATTCGTGGTTTTTACGTAAAATAAATGTTCCGCATGACTAGTCTTTCGTGCCATTCGTATACCTATACATATACTCGCATGTCAAGGGCGTAGATTTTGATTACTTAATTATGTTGCAATGATCTCTCAGTTGTTGCTTTCTGGCGGATTTGTTAAAATCTATTGAAAGCACACTTTCGGAAGAATAGTGAAACATCTACAAATCAGTGTAATTAAAGACCAGGTCTGAACTTAGGCATCCTGATGCTAGAGGAGCTAGTGCTATGAGCCATCTTGTCCTTCTCATCGTATCGTGCAGATGGGATAGTAGGTAATAGAGATGATGACAGACTAAAAAAATATGATTCTGTTTAGACCGTCAATTAGATTACCGAAAAATATTGGATACGTGTTTTTTGTTTTATCAAATTAATAAAAATTGACGAAGATAAAACGTGTCAAATGATTGGGGACTTGTGACGTCACATTTGAGTAAAAAATGTACTCAAATTTGACGTCATACGAGTTTTCGACGCACTGTATCGTCTTCATTTTTTGTTTACGTGAAAATAAAAATATGTGTCCAATATTTTTTGGAAATCTATTTGACTGATTAATTAGATTTTTTTTGTCATCTACCCTATTATTTGCTAACCGCATAAAGCTGGTATTTTTAAACTCTACCTTCAAGTGACTGCACTGTGGTTTACCCAAAACGCAATTCCCTATGATCTGTCCACGAAGTAGACACAATAGTTATACAATGGCGTCTCGACCAAATCGATCATTCGACAGATCATGATTTATACTGTAACAAGAAACTAATATACATTTTATTGCAACTAAATTCATTGATCACTATCAAATACACAAAACATGATACTTCTCCTAATCTTAACATTCTCAGAACTCGTTCCTCTAAACGGAATCACAATAATTACAAGAACACTAACATTTACATTTACCTGCTTATTCTAGACAAATCTATGGAATCCTACCAAACGTATAATACCTAACATTATTTAATTATTTCGGACAAACACCGCCGTGATTTACATTAATTACTTTACTTGTCATTAAAACTCGTTTTCAAGATAATAATACGGGTATGATGTTTCATGTTTAAGTGTGCGCTCTTCTAGTTTTAATGGTATAGGTACTTTATATTGTATGTCATCGTGATTTATGTGATTTTTTTATTAAGTTGACGACCAAAGTAGATTTTGGAACGATTTTATATCCGATCAGACGCTTTAGGTATGATTTAATTATTTAAATGCTCAAACGTACAGAGGCGAACTCAAAATAATGTCATAGACATTTTCTACCAGTCAGTCTTTGAGTGATTCAGAGACAAACTGTGTGAGTGCAATGCTGAAAATGGTAGTTTTGCGACGTTTTATTTATCTAAATCTTTCCGTCACAATGTTTTTAGTTTAGTAGATGAGTTTAGGAGATGAGAATTACCACCAACGTAACTTTTCAGCCGTCATATGTATTTCGTTTTAGTGAAGTTTTACGGCGTTGAATATGATATTTTTAAACTTTATCTCCGAGGTGAACAACCTAACAAAAATCTACCTAAACCTACTAAAAACTTTACATTGATTACCTAGAAGTTTATTTTTTTCTCCTCATTTACCATTAAGCACTTACCTTATCTCTGTAATTCTACGTTACACATTATGAACATGAATATTTAAATAACTAGAAGTCATTATTTAGTCGGAAAACACGCTCAAAACCAACTTCTTCTAACTACATGAATGAAGATTCGCTCAATAGTGTAGTCATACATACATACATACATACCTACATATATACATACATATCATCACGCCAGTAATCCCCGAAGAGTTAAGCAGAGGCATACTTATCTATTTACTAGAACACTCACATTTCGTCAGTTGTGTTTAAGGTGGATGCAGCTCCATGCAGGGTAGACCGCGAAATTCAAATTTTCTTACGATTTGTTCAATTTGCGGGCCAGTGCTAGGTAGATGTAGTTACAGAATTATAATCATCAAAATCATCAATACAACCCTCTAAGCTCATAAAGCTGCAGGAATTACTTTTTCAAGGTCAAAGTCATTCCTGCACCTTTATGAGCTTGGAGGGTTGTTTTGATGATTATAATTCTGTAACTCTGAACGGCTTACAGTCGCAAGCAATATTTTAATCAACATACAACCTAGAACTGGCCTGCAAATTGCAAAAAACGTAAGAAAATTTGAATTTTGCGGGCTGGTTGGAGCATCCACCTTAAGTCCCATGTAACAGGGGGCGAGCCTATAGCCACCAATTACAGGGCAGAAATCCACACTCCGTGGCTGCTGCTGACAAATTACTGATGGTGTGTACCCAATAACTCTTTGCCAGACCTGGGAATCGAATCGTCGATTAGGTATAAGTCATAAAATAATGATATCCTGAAATAAAGCCAGATCATAAGATAGGTACACGATAATATAATTTGCGAATGGTCAAAAGCGTTGGTAATTTTGTAAAACTGAGCATAAAATCGGCAAAGCATCTAATAGCTAATGGCAATAACAGCTAAACTTTCCGCCTAGCTTATTACTACGTAGTTATATCTACCTACTTACATATGTTTGTATGTATGTATGTCGGATGGTTGTGGGACATCTCGTTATTTCTGTTTTATTGTATGAATACATAATGACCAAGTTGCGACACACCAATTGCTGATCTTAGCGCTTTACTACGGTAAAATTTACATAGATTAAGATTTTTTTGGATAGTTTGTTGTGATAAGAGTTTAGACGGCATCTGTGTGAGTTGTGTGAATAAGTGATTAAAGTGTTATTGCCGATATATTTTTTGTATAATTATTTTGAGATAAGAGTATAATGTTACTTGATTTAATAAGTATAAATGAAACATAGGTAATCTAAGCTTTTTATCTATCTTCAGAGTGGTTTTTTCGTATGCAAACATTTTACAAGCGTATAGCAAGGCTTTTTCCACAATAAACCATAGAGATATTTTTTACTATCAAAAACTACTCACGCTTACACAACAGTAATAATCAATTTATAAAAGACTCAAAAGACCGTTTATCATATTAATCGTATTCTATTAAACAACTCAACCTCTCAGAGGCTTACAAAAATTATACACAAATCAATGAACTCAATACCGCTCTATCTGTTCACATTGTCCAATCTTTATCGCCACTAGAATTGAAATTGATAAGTAGGTAGGTAGGTATGTGGCATATGCTTGTTTACGAGTATCCCGTATCTTTATTATTTAAATCTTCTAAAACCGGTCGCACTTAACTGATTGCGTTGGTGTATACACGTTACTAATGTTCACATTTTTTTTCTAACAAGTATGAATATTTTTTATTTCTAATTAATTTAGTGTTTGTGTTCTTTGTAATTATAATAGGTGTTGTTGTGTTTAGTTTTTAGTTCATTTGTTAAAGGAAATGGAATGTATTCGACTGGTTGGGTCAGTAAAAAAAGCATATTTTTCTACGTGTTAGTCAGATTAATTAGCAGATAAAAGTCAATCAATAAACTCGGCCCTTCGCTGTCCACTGCTGCACAAAGATATTTCCACAAAAAGGCAAGGTAGCGCCACATCACCCTGTCCTTCCGTAATGAATATGACTCAGTCTGCAGTAGCGTGTATATAGCGATATAAAAGTGCGTGAATTAAAATGACTAATTTCGTAAATCGATTTATCTCTTAATTCAAGGTTTTCCCGAAAAAAAAGCACCCAAAATAAATGCACGCAGTAGTAAACACTATTGCGTGAAATTTGGGTACAATGACACCGTTAGGTAATCCAATGCAATTTGTCTTTTCGAGAACTAAACTCATATATTTTAGACCAAAAATTAGAAGACGATCAATCCTCAATACAAACAGATAATAACCATTTTTACCACATACAATAAAGAATGGCCTCTAATCGGAAACAGGAAACGAGCATTAGCTAGCAGGTTACAGTACCAGCCTTTCACATGCGTAATAATTGTAATTTATTGTGATTGGCCAGTGTTTTGTTTCTCACGGTAATCGATACTTATAATTAAGAAGTGTGATGGAATATCGATCCTAAATCAAAGCAATTTGTGGCGATTTCTTTGAAATGCACATCTTACATTTAAAATCAACGTATAAAGAAAAGGCTGGGCAGATGATGAATGTCCCCACTGCTGGGATATATCTCTTCTCTGTGAGAGTGGGTCCTAATCTTATAAGAGGGTCCAGTGCGGGTTGGTGGCTTTCCTAAGCATTACTTACTGAGTTTTCTCTTTACATTTGTTTAACATGCAATGTGTTGAGGAAAAACTATTGATGCGTCAAACCAATGTAGTTAATAAAACCAATTATGGAATATATCGTCCTGCAATATTTAAATGATATGTTAAGATTTATGTAATGACAAATTAAGATTAATATATTGACAGACAAGAAAAAACTAAATCAAAAAATTACCTTGATGAAAACTAAGCATTCAATCATTTACAGAGAATGTATCTCAAAGCACATACAAGTATATGAAAAATTAGACGCGCGTCCTACTCAGACGTAATTTAGACCTTAAATACTCAAACTTGATATATTACATGACTAAAGTTTATGATTTGTGAATGGGAGTCTGAGATCAGTTTCAATAATATCCGATGCCCTCCAGCGATCTTTTAGCAACATATAATTGCAGTTTTACGAATAATCGAAGCGCATTAGACGACTATTAATGCGAAGATTGGCGCATACCATTACGTGGGCGAACCGAATAGCTTCTTAAAAGAAATTGCTTATAAATGTGAGTTATTAAGTAATAAAAAAGGTAATATGTCTGGGGTATTGATGATACATTTGGTGTGGTACGAACAGGTACATCCATACCTACCTCTGATTGGGGACACGTTTGAATAATTAGAAAACGGAATTGTTGGTGAATATTTTAATCTGCTTTTTCATTAAGATATTCTATCCTCTATTCATTGATTAAAATATATCTTATATTATAAACTGCTCAAATATTCGGAGGCATTAACCTCTGACTTAATCACTAAATTTACGTAACGCGCGTCCACGCCGCGCGCCGGGTCTTAGACGCGCGTACAAGACGCGGGCGTTTTGTGCCCCAACCTATAAACGTCTACAGGTACAATTATAATTTGTACATCGTAAATGCACTAATGATTCTTCCTCATTTTGACACAACGTTAATTAAAAACAAGCTCAATAAACGTCACTAAGTGATTTTTATTGCCCACCATAATGAATCTGACATCCCATAGTGTATAATAAATTATATATTGCTATATAATTTCAAATGTTTTAAGTTTGAAGTGAAGAAACTAGGTATACATTAGGTAATGGATGAACTATACTATATTATGTCGCCATTGGTTAGGTAACATCTAATTATGAAATATGGTCGTTATTTTTTGAATGTAAATCGAAAGTGCCATCTGTGGCGAGAGTGGCATCAAGTGATGTATATTGGCGTTGTGTGTTTAATCATAGAGGGACTTTTATTGCCTCATTTTGATGAATAATAATTATTAACTATGTAGTATTAATGTCATTTGAATAGTTTGTCTTTTCGTTGATTTGCTTTTGTTAAATTGTAGTTCGTGATATTTGCATTAATCATTTTATCGGAAAACTGTTAGGTAATGCGTTTTAGTGCGATGTTTTGCGTTTGCGCTGAAAATATGTCTGCTCGTATATTATCGATATACCAATTCAGTTAATAAAAACTTCCGATGGTCCAAAACAAGTTTTCGATAATTTTTCACCTCTCACAACCAGAGCGATCGGTCGCGCGAAAACGCGCTCGTCGAGTTCATATGTCACTTATTTGTTCGGAAAACTGGAAAGCGCACACTATCGGTGTAAGCACGCATTCGGCCACGTTGTATGTAACGAGTTTTCTTGGCGGTCGTTTTGGTTAGTACACGACCTTAGGCCGATAAAACACAAAATATTTGAAAGACACTTAAATATCTAATTACGGAAACGGTATTAATTTTAGTATCTCAGGTGTATAATGCAATATGTATAAGACGTACTTATAATATTAATGGGATTACGTAAATCGAGTGTTAACGTCATTACTGTGAGAAGTAGCTAAACTTTTGAATCGCCTGTGTTCGTTACTTATATTGTGGGTTATGTTGAGAAATGAGATGATTATTCGACTTATTTGAATAATTATCAAATTCAAATGAACACTATCATAAACACTAAAAACGGGATATTTACTATGTTTACTGTTTGTTTTGAGTTCGGCGCTGTTGCAATCACTATGATCACGGATAAACTAAAGTTATTGCAGAATTATGAGCAGACAAAGCGATGTACCATCTTCCTTGTGCGTTTTACGCGCTCGGTACTAGGTCAGTTCTGTTACCATGTCAGTTTAAAAATCAAATTAACAATTTTGATGAGGTATCTTTGTCTCAAATTAATAAACAGACTTCTTGTTTTGACTTTATTCGAACTTTTCATGAATGGTAACTATTTTCAGAAAGTACTTACCTAAACGTACCTTACCGATCTTTAAGTTAGCAGAACCAAGCTCAGTTCTTCATCATGGCTCCATAACTCTCGCTTATTGCAAAAAAGTATCTAACTATTAAGCTCTCCATAAGAATTTTTCGGTGCACTCTAAAGTTAAACTGCATTATTAATCCACAATGCATCGGAAAAGCCAACAACAGTATCCAACAATAAAATCTTTAACTAAATCGGAGCAATAATTTCGTCACATTCTCACACAATCTAAGCTCGCTATAAACTTTTACGACATTACCGTTAGGCACCCAAATGTTCAAAACTGTCTCAAAAGTAAAAACCCGAAGAAAGCTCATAGCACACTTAGAAGCACTGCATCGGATCAGTATGCACTACCTCACCTTATTTTTACTAGCTGATCCCGATCTGAGGTGATGCAGTGGCGTGCCTAGGGGTCAACAATATGGCAAGCCCATAAGGTGAGCAGACTAGTAGGTTATAAGAGCAAGCTTTTAGGTTTGTATGAAAGTACCGCCACTAAAGTGATGCAGTATCGGGGCTTAAAGGTGTGTGTGGCAATATGGAGTTTCATATAAAGTGTGAGTGGAGAGCAGCGTTGGCCCATTGGTGGCGGCCCCGACTTACGAACAGTAAGTCGTGGCTTCGAACCCAGACAGGCGCATTACTTTGTGTAATTTATTTCATCTCCGCTGCTCTCAAAACGGCGAAGGAAAACATCGTGAGGAAACCGGCATGTCCTAGAACCAAAAAATTTGAAGACATGTGACATCTACCAATCTGCACTCGGCCCGCGTGGTGGATTATGTTCCATTCCCTCTCATAGAGAGGACCTGTATCCTAGCAGTGGGAACATTAATAGGCAGATGATGATGATGATAGAATGTAGCCCGAACGGCTCGAGTTGAGGAGACGCTGGTCTCGTGCAGTGCTTAAAACTGTGCTTTCCAGTGCTGGGACTCTGGCCTCGTCTTTAAAAAAGGGAACGGGCCGTAATCCACCGCGCGGGTCCTTGTGCGGATTTATAGATGTCACTTGTCTTTGAAAGTTTGACTGCTTCGATGGTCTAGTTGTCGCAAGCGCTATTGAGAGCATGAGGTCTTTTTTTTTTTTTTTTTTTTTTTTCGGATGGGAAATCATCAAATGACTTCTCCCGCTCTGGGCGGAGCAGGAGGGAGTGTCAGACTTTTACTGACGAAAACCCATCCATGTTCCTTCATCGCCCTTTGTGTTCCGGGGCCACGGTATCTCTTTCGAATAGTCCCGCAGCCCCGGCAGGCTTCGGCCCTTGCGGACCCCTTCCTTATTGCTGACTCTCTTTGAGGCGCGCGTGGAACACGAACGCGCCGTCGACACGGCCTGTCGTCATGAGACGGACGGACGGCGAGCTAGCCCATAGCTCCCCGTCCACAGGCCCGCGCCTACGGTGGCCGGTAGCCACCACGTGGCCCCCGACGCCCGGGGCGTCTCCCGCGGCGGCCGGGACGTGAGGATATCTCCCTCTCACGTTCCGCCACCTCCTTCGCTAGCATGACTGCTTCGCAGAAGGAGGTGACGGCGTCCCATTCCGTCTCGCTCCGGACCATGGCACGAACCAGGGCCGGAAGCGAGAGGTCCGCCGCCGATCGCCACCTCGAGGACACGGCGGTGCTCCACCCAAGCAGGGCACACCTCCACAGTGTGCTCCACCGTGTCCTCCGGCCGATCCTCACAATGGAAACACCCGGGCGTCTCCTCCCGCCCGATTCGGTGCAGGAACTTACCGAAACATCCGTGTCCGGTAAGAACCTGCGTCAGGCGGAAGGTGAGGACGCCGTGGCGTCTCTCCAGCCACTCCTCAAAGAGGGGACTTACCGCCACTATCGTGGCGTGCCCTGCACGAGGTTGCGACAGTCGCTCTCTCCATGTCGCCATGAGATCCCGCCGGAAGTCCGTCCGCTGAGCGACAATTTGCCGCGGCAGCGGAGTTTCCCCCCGGCGTAGCGCCTCCGCGCGCCACTCGTGTAGGCGCGCAAGGACTATCGCCTCCAGATCCCATGGCGGCAATCCGGCAAGGAGGCTCGCCGCCTCGCGGGAGATCGTGCGGTACCCCCGGATCAGCCTTACGGCCACCACCTTTTGGAGCGCGTTCAAATGGTTGGCAGCTCGCTGCCTCAATGAACGCGCCCACACCGGGGCCCCGTAGAGGGCCATGGACCGCACGACTCCCGCGTAGAGCCTCCGGCAGGAGGCGTTTGGCCCCCCCAGGTTGGGCAGGAGCCGCCTGAAGGCAGCCCCTGTCCGCTCCAGTTTAGGGGCCAAACGTCGGAAGTGCTCCGCGAAGTTCCACCGGCTGTCGAGGACGAGACCTAAGTACTTTAACGTCGACTCGACGCCGATGGATACCCCTCCCGCCGTCACTGCTGATCCCGGAGGTGGCGCATTCCGAGGCCCATGAAAGCACATGGCCTCGGACTTGTGCAATGCCACCTCGAGGCCCAGTTGCCGGATCCTCTCAACGACTATCGCAACCCCGCGTGTCATTATTTCGGCCGCCGCCTCGTGCGACCTCCCCTGTGCCAGCACCAGCGTGTCGTCTGCATAGCAGACAACGCTGACACCGCTAGGGAGGTCGGCGCGCAGCACCCAGTCGTAACCGATGTTCCACAAGGACGGGCCTAGAACCGATCCCTGCGGAACACCGCACGACATCTCTCGCCGGTTCCAGTCTCCGCTGCGACCGGGGTAGATGACATACCTGTCCGCCAGGTAGTCCCCGACCACACGACGGAGGTAGGTCGGCACCCGGTGATACCGGAGTGCCTCCCTTATGCAGCTCCAGGGCATGGAGTTGAAGGCGTTGGCGATGTCGAGAGACACCGCCAAGACAACCCCACCCCTGGACACCGCATCCCCCGTCGTGAGGGCTCTCACGCGCATGATGGCATCCACCGTCGAGCGCCCCTTGCGGAAACCATACTGGTGTTCCGCAAGGTCCGGCCCGGTCCCCGCAAGGTGCTCGGCGAGGCGGTTTGCAATTACTCTTTCAAAGAGCTTGCCCACCTCGTCGAGCAGCACCACGGGCCGGTAGGCGGACGGAGAGTCCGCCGGGCGCCCCGGCTTCCGAATGAGGACCAGCTTCCCCGTCTTCCAACGAAGCGGGAACTGGCCTCTCTCCAAACATGCGCTAAAGAGCCCTTCGAGTCGGGGCCCGAGAGCCTCCGAGGCCAGGACCCAGGCTTTGCCAGGCAAGCCGTCGGGTCCCGGGGCGGTATTTTTGGCACCTAGCCTTCGTACCGCCACTCTCAGGTCTACCCCGGTCACTTCAGGAGCGTCGTCGTCGTCGCTTTGGTGGTCCGCTTCCGGCACCGCAGCCGGCGGAGCCATAAGCGGGGGCGGGTGTTCCCCTCGCGAGGGGAACAGAGCGCTCACCACGTCCTCCACGAGCTGAGGCTGGAGACTCTGCGTCAGCGGGGGGGCCCAGGTGCGGAGTTTATCCCGCACCATCTTGTAAGGGCGCCCCCACGGATCTCTGTCGAGAGTCCCCAGCATCTCCTCGCGGAGGGCGGTCTTCGCCGCTCTGTAGCCCTCATATAGCTCCGCCTCAATGGCTGCCGCATTCGGTGGGCGAATGCGGAGCCTGCGGTGCCTGGCGTACAGGTGTCGCGCAGCCACGCACGCCTCCCGTAAAGACGTCAA
Source organism: Xestia rhomboidea (assembly GCA_963853795.1). Classification (NCBI taxonomy): domain Eukaryota; kingdom Metazoa; phylum Arthropoda; class Insecta; order Lepidoptera; family Noctuidae; genus Xestia; species Xestia rhomboidea. The sequence goes on from OY970764.1 coordinate 19,766,138, forward strand.
CTCACGCGACCACCAGTACACCTGACGCCGGGCGCTTCCTGGCCGGACTCGGGGCATTGCCACGTCACAGATGTTGGACATGGCCTCCTGGAACCACCCTGCCTCATTGTTAACGTCGGCAGGCCTGTCCGGTGATGTCACCCAGGCCTGGACGATCGAGGCTTCCAGGAGGAGCTCCCGGTCCAGCTGCTTTAGCGCCCAACGCGGACCACTCGGGGCCTGTTGGACCGGCGCGCTTGAGGTCTGGGTGGAGACGTCGAACCGGATGTACCGGTGGTCGGAATAGGTCTCCACCCCCTCCATGACGCGCCAGTCAACGACACGCGGTGACAGAGCGGGGCTAGCGAACGAGATGTCCACCACCGACTGGAGCATGAGGTCCTAGGTTTGATTCCCAGGTCGAGTAACGTGTATTGGGTGTTTCTACCAGGAGTTTCTCAGTAGCAGCCCGCTGTCCGGATCCCGGATGATGCCAATGGGCCCGCTCCCTGTTACATGGGACTTAAACATTACTAGCGAGATGTGATTGAACTATAGAGTACACTTGTGCTTAACTTTTCAGGGACAACAGGTGTGATGTTATGTTTTGACTTCTAATTTTATATCTGTGCGTTTACCTTTACCACCATCTAAGTGACGTCATCACTCATCATTGTGTAACAAAACATATATTGTGGGACAATTGGAGCGGTCGGCGGTCGTGGGCAGAGCGATTATCTGAATACTAATGTACGAAGATATTACTAATATGTAGTTATAAATGGAGATCGGTATGAGTGGAATATTTTATGATAGTTTAGTCTTTTGAAGTAAATTGAAATGTATAAATAACGAGGTCATAAGAGGGTACTTCTGGTTAAAGACATTTAATTCTCATAAAGAAATTTACATTTCACTTACATGAGAACAAATTTAAACATTTTAGTATAAACTAATCATTGTCCTTCGACACTCGGACTTACAAATTAACTTGACGTACCTATTTGATTGCAAATTACATATTTTATGTTCGTGGGTACTCCCAAAAATCTCTCACTGTGCCATTATGCGTAAATACCCTGCCTTGACATGAAGAGTGCGGTCCCGCTGTCACAATGCAGATACATCAGTCAGCTTACTTGCCGCTACTTACTAAGATAATCATGTTGTTCTTTTAGGACCACTTTTCTGCTCTACTTCATCTTTTGGTGCCTCTGTAACCGAATCTTACCCAGGTTTGAAGGTAAAGATTAGCTAAAGACACAAGGCAAGCTAAATAAAACCTTGCAACCCTTTGTAGAGCAACCAAATCCGATAATTTAATAAAAATTAAGAAACTAATAATTTTTATACCTTTGAATACTTAGGATACTTTTTACACTCACTAGGTCTATTAATCTGGAACATAATATCTTAACGTAAGACAAATGAGCATAAAAATTCCCCGTAAACTGTGTGATATAACAGGTTCTTCGTTTTTGTAAGACGTTATAGTAGGACTAGTAGGAACAAAAATTCCCATTAGTTCTACTGTAAAGTTGTGTAATAAAACAGTAGAACTAATAGGAAATGTTGTTCCCACTAGTTCTACGATTTTGTACCACCTGAAATCGTAGGACTAGTGGGAACAAATATTCCCATTAGCTCTACCGTAAAAGTCTCTGAGACAGTATAAATCAATTGGACATAGCAATAAGTTTCTTCAAAGAAATCCCGTTACACCAATATTGCTTTTCTGTGTCTTACCGTCAAATTGCGTCACTGCATTAAATTCACTGGACATCCCAGTTATTTACGACTGTTATCCGGATATATGCGGTTGTAACCGGAGCAAACCGGTTTCGATTACAATTAATATCGTCGCCGACTTAACATTTGTTGTGCATTGCTTGAGGCTCGCTTTAATTTATTGTGGCGTAATGAGATTTTGTTTGGGAACATTTTTTGGCTGTCAGAGTTCGGCTAGTATCGTAGAAAAGTACTAGTGTGGAAAAGTTCGGTATCGAGCATTTAACAGTTTGCGCACAGCAAATAGCACATAATTATGAAACAACAGTTGCCTGACAATACTTCCACCATATTTTTAAATGAATAGTTTTTTTTTAAGAAATGAAACGATGGATAGGCTGTGTGAAGGATGATATGGCCAGAAAATTAGGTGTCTGATGAGATGACGAGTAATAGAGAAGTATGGAAGATGAAGACATGCTGCGCCGCCCCAAATAAATTAGGATAAGTTGAGTTTTATTTAATACGAAGGCATTTTTTAAATAAGTGATAGTAATAGGTAAGGTAACAATTGTGGCCAGCTTTTAATTTTATCAGTTTTCTTTGGTATAAACGACTGAAAAGTTCCTTTTCGCAGTAGGATACGACTGAAGGGTAAAAAAAAACATATTTTCTTTACTTTATTTGGTATAAAACGTTTTATTTTTAGTTTCACATTAAAAAAACCCACGGTGACTTGATTAAATATAAATAAATTGTGTTTCAAATGCGAGACAATATATCTCGGCGACCTTTCACTAAACTTTCCTATTTCAAGTCTTGTACAGGCCTCCATAACACGACCATAAACTAAATCGTAAAATATTGAAACCAGTATAGTCTGACCTTTATGTCACATTTTATTGGGCAATTTTCAACCTTATTGCTTCGATGTTAGAAGTGATTTATTAAATGATACAGTAACATTGGTTGATCTATAAATTAATCACCCGGTTGTTGGTGATTTATTGTTTTTTAACACTTCAATAGCTGCCGATGTCCACTTGGAGGCATTTTTCAGTGTAGTGATCTGACATCGATGATCCGCACACCCATTTACTTACACACCTCCTTTTCGAAGTCAAACACCTTGTTCTTTAAGTGCTAAAGTTGAATTTTGAGTAACAAATGGTTTGTGATCGGAAAAGTTAAGTTGGTATCAAGTAAGTAGTGTTGTTACCTAACTGTCACTTGTTTTTCTTGAATATTCAACAGGTTCACTCTAAATTCGATCGGTCGGTGTTTTATGCTATAAAATATAAAAATGGGTGCAATACATCACTGTAATTAACGGACAAAACTGCTTTTCTATCTAATTAGTGCCTAATTAACAACTATACGATCCTGTAAATAACTGTTTTGTTAATCATTTAACATTTATTATAACACGTGTTTTGGTGTTAATTTTGACTATAAATAAATGATAGTTATTTTTGTGTTTTGATTTACCTATTTAACTTTTAACAAGTTATATTTATGTCGTTTTAGGGCACTTTTTTGCAACCCAGCTATTTATCTGTGTATGGACGCACAATCCTGCGGGTGTCTGGATCTAACACTCTTTGTGAAAAATTTCAGTCAAAGAACTGAAACGAAAAATATTGATTTTTTTATAATTTTAATAGCATTTTTGAAACCTGGGAAAAGAAAATTACCTTTACCAGTTTTCTTTTTCGTTAAATTTGAATTTAAACCGTTTAATTTTAATGATGCCATTTGATTTTAAGGCCATATTAAAATTTACAACTGATTCCTATTTCTCATAGTTTCAATCTGATATTTTTTTTTTTAGGATGGGAGATCATCCAATGACTTCTCCCGCTCTGGGCGGGGCAGGAGGGAGTGTCAGACTTTTACTGACTAAAACCCATCCATGTTCCTTCCTCGCCCTTTGTGTTCCGGGGCCACGGTATCTCTTTCGAATAGTCCCGCAGCCTCGGCAGGCTTCGGTCCTTGCGGACCCCGTCCCTTTCAATCTGGTCCTAAGTTCCAACTTTAACCAAAAAACTAAACCTTTCTAACTTCCTAGTAATGAGGTAATTTATCTTATTAAGTTATGCATGAAGGGGCCGTACATTTCGCTCAACCCGTAAAACGACCGCCTCGGGCAAAATCAATAAAGCCCAAATGTCTATTAATAAATTAAAAATTCCTACTAATTGCGTAAATCAGTCGGTATGGTAATGATTCCGGTTCAATATGGTACTTTCGAATTTGATGATATTATGTACGTTTTTTCATTTATATGCTGATACGTGGAACATGGCGGAAACACTCGGCTGTTACGGGTACGTACTGGTGGAATGACATGTCGCGATGAAACGATACGGGAGACTGTTGTGACAGGGCACGCTACGAAGCTATGATTTTAAAAACGCTAGCACTAGTTCATCATACATAGTTCATCTACAACCCGACTTCACCCACTTAGTCAATCTCCATGATCCTGTGCCTGCTTCATCATGGCAGACGACTTCTTCAGACGACATTGTTGCCACAGCGGATAAGACCTATACATACCCGTTGGGCAACAATTTCATCTGCTAATCTCGCTGCCGGACGACCAACACTTCTCTTTATTTCTTCGACGCCATTCGGTTATAGCACGAGCTACCTACGATACATTCACAAACTAAAGTTAAAAAAAAAAAAAATTTAAAACCCCTTTTCCACCGGAGCGGATGGATGTGGTTAGTGACATCGGTTGAAATCTACGTAGCGCCCTGCGTTTCACATCACTACTGTGATTGGTCGAATCTTACACGTCATTCCTCCGTTCCCCTTTGGTGGAAACTACGTATCGAAAGTATTCTTATTGAAATAGACAATAGGTACTCATCATCATTTTTGTCATTCATAGTTGTATGAGCTTCACAAAAATGACTCATTCTGAGTAGAAATTAACTCTGACAGACAGATAGATAAGAACAGAATGATGCGATGTCTCTAATTTCTTGTGTCGCAATTGATTCCCCTCAAGAAAGTAAGGAAAGCGCAGTCAACAATCGTATCCCAGTCAAAATGACTGGCTGTGTCGCTTGCAGGGTAAAAAGGTATTTCCTGACGCCATAAAAGGTAAATAAAAATGTTAGGGCAAATTGAATTCGGAACGTGTTTCGATCTTCCGTTACGGATGAGTTCCTTTCGTGAGTTTTTGTATAGGAATGATATGAAGTGGAAGTTTCCATTTGTGTATTCTTCCTTATTTAAAAAAAACAGCACAAATAATGTGTTTTTTTTTTTTAAAATAGAGCCAAGAGTGCCAGTGTACAGGCTTAAAGGTTATTTTTGGTTTTAATCGGTGCATCTCCTGTGGTATGTGATAGTTGGACTATTAGCTATATTATTTCGGACATTCATGCTTATGTCCCTAATTACATTGCACAAGACATTATTATTTAAATAAATAATGTTATAACGTATTAGCTCTTTATCTCGCCAGTTGCCAAAATAAATTCATTTATCGTGTCAGCGTCTACGCTCGCGATTACTGCCCGTATGTTTCCACACATTACTGTGGTTTATTGGCACCGTGTTGCCATAATATATTCCGATTGCAGATTAAATGATTTTAATTAAGCAACACAGATAGATTTATATCATTTAAACTCTTCTATTTCTTCTAAACGCTGTATAACTGTATTTTTCCCTATGATTCAGTTGAATCGGTCATGGGGCCGTACGTGGTTATAATATGCATAAATATTTGCTAATTTCTTTTCTAAAGTAGTGGAACGAGCCTCATTTTGACGCGTTTAAAATAAATGGCCTGCATATTTATTTGTTTAAACGTAAAATTAAAGTAACTGGTAGATCTTTGACACAGTCAATGTAATTTTCTGGTTATGATAATTTTCCGTGATTTTTAACTTAAATAGTTGTTTAATCGATATGATTGATGGGTTTATGGCAGTAGCTTTTTCATTAGGATCATTTGCCATAAATAATGGTATTATAGTTAAGGCGGAGGTGGGCGAGAGATTTGTCTATGATGATTTGAGGTGTGTAAAAGGAAATGGCTCTTAGAAAAGTTAATTTATGGAGATGATGGGTAACAATAATAGATCAAACTTTTGTGTAGAAACTCATCAAGTCTACAAATGGGTCGGAGGTATTCATCAGATTTCTCTTGATTGATATCTAGGAGATAGTACTTTTAAAACCCTTTTGTACCCAAATTAACAAAATCTATCAACACAGCCTTGAGCATAACGTAAACCACTGCTGGGTATGGCGTCTCCCAAACTGCGTCATAATACCCTGTCCTCCATCTGCCGCAACCTGGTTGGCCCAGCTATCTTCTAAGGTTGGTTGTCGGTCCACCAACCTGGGGAGCGTCCTACGTTCTTTTGTGCTCACTTTGAAAAAAAAACAAATGCCGGCCGGGTAGTATGGAGTACGGAGTTTGGATTCGTGCCCGGTTGATGGCATTATGCTTACCCCTATTACATGGGACCTAAACATAACTGGCGAAATGTGGATGTAGGTACTTGTTACAGCTGTCAAGCCCCACCAACAACAAGCCCCAAGCCCTTGTTGAACCCTTTGGAGATGACAAGGCGTGTTGTTATGTTAGGTATTCAGTAGATACTAACTACCACCTAATAGTCAAACCTTATAAGATATCCCTCCGATCACCAAACTTTAATTATTCTAATTAATATCTGCCTGACCAGTGACAAAGTGACATAGCTTTAGAGTAACTCAGTAGGTAGGTAGCTGATATTTTTTGTGACAGACAGATGGACGACATTGCGCCGCGCATGTGCACAAATGTTCCGCACATGCAGTTTGTATGTTCGTCGTTACATAGTGTAGCGGTTTGGAGATCCGTGAGGAAAACGATAATGTCTTTTTTTTTTGTTTACGATAATGTTCGATGTTTTGGTTGCATGAACTTGAATAATTTTAGAGGATTCACCATTTTTAGCAGTGAACAGTAACAAATAAAACTAAAATTGCAAAGTTTTTCTTTAGACAATTAAATTACTCATTTAACAACCGTCTATTTCAGAGGATTGAGAATCATGAACTAATCTGTTTTACCAATAACATTAAATATCATTAACAATTATTTTTGCTCGTAAATAAAACTCAAAATGATTAGCATTTAGGTACGTCCTTCAGAATTAACGGCAATAAAATAATTCAATATAAATTACCTCCAATTACCATTTATTTAAGGATTTGCCAATTTACCTTTACCTGGAAAAAATGCACTAAGATTATTGAGGTGACTAAAATTAAGTAAAGCCATAAAATAAGTGATGAATTCGCTGTGACCTACAACTTTGATCCTTTGACCTCCATATGTGGCCTCAGTTGTGTGTTAATCAGTATGTGACGTCTTGACGTACTGCGTTTATTGCGTTACCTACGTACTATAAAACTCCGAAGTTCTGCCTAAAACTCCGATTCCCTTCTGAAGAGCAAGTTAAAGTTCTAACTGCATACACAATGCATTATTCGTTGCAAGACTAATGTCACTCATCATAAGTTTCGCCTTTTCCCAACTGTGTTGAGGTCGGGTTCTAGTATAACCAGATTCTGCATCCGACTTCTTGACGTACTTGATCGACAATCCAGTTTCTGGGCAACACTATATCTCTTGGAAAGCCTGGTTGGCAAATAGGGAATATGCACGAAAATTTTTCTTCACTTAAATCAATAAAATGTACACTATTATCAACCCAAGAAAAGTATTAAAAGTTAATTTCAACTACTGCTTGTTGCTCAAATACAATATTAAACTCCTGCAATTTTGCTACGACAGTTTAAACGTCCATGACTGTTGCGGCCATGATGTGACGTTATTTACCTCAATCTGCCTTGTTTATATCTAATTTTCCAGCCTTACTAAAGTAATCTTACTAATTGTATGTACTACTTTATTCAAGCAAAAATTGCGATTACGATATAATAGTAAAATGTTAGTGAAACTTTAACTACTTTTCAAATATAAGTGTTTTTTGACACATAGACGTCACTACCGCCGTTATCGGGGACGACGTGTTTTGAGAGTGTGTTCCATTTTACCAAAAACATGCTACATAAAACAATAAATTGTAAAATAAGTGATGTTTTAGAAACTTAAACACTTGTAGCACAATGTTTTTATGCGCCAATACAAGGCATTTTTAAAAAATAAAAAGAGTTTTGCATTTCTTGCATATTCCCTGTTGTCGGACTTCTGAATATCATCACAAAATATAATGTTAGCCAAAACAATACTATACGGATCCCTCAATTTCAAAGAGCGTGCCATACTCAGCTTCTTAATTTTTTGCGTCAGTCTTAAGCATCCTTTTTTTGTGAAATTGTCGGAAGTGCGGAGCGTGCCATATGTTGGGTCAGGTTACAGGCGCTCTGCGACCCGGCTCAACACACAGGGGTGCAATGTGAAGTGTCAAGCAAAATTGTTACAGTTTGGTTGTATGGGAGGCCAAGATTAAAATTATTATCTGGTCCTTGCATACAGATTAAGTGTTTGGTCTTTTGACTTGCATCGTAACTAATCTGACAATATTAAAAGCCTTTGTAAGTTTCGCTTCCTGCATATGCTTTTTTTTTGTTAGACTTAACTGTCTCATTCCTGGGCAAAGGCTTCCCCCCATTCCTTCCACTTACATGTACGACCCGAATAGCGCAGCGGTACTGAGGCTGCCTTACGTCCTTTTGGGTCCTGGGTTCGAATCCCGGTAGGAGCAAATGTTTGTGTGATGAGCATGGACATTTGTTTCCGAGTCATGGATGTTTATATGTTTAATACGTATGTATTTAAAAACATAAAGTATATATGTAGTATATATATCAACTATCTCTAGGTGTCCACGACACAAGCCTCGTTGCTTAGTGTGACACTAGTTGGCGCTGTGTGTAATGTCCAGCGATATCAATTTATTACTTCTCGATGCTGCGCCTCTTCTCTCCAATTAACGTAAAAGCCATCCAAGGTGTCCCGCCATCTTCTCCTTGGTCTGCCGCGCGCCCGTCTAGCTGTCTCAGGGCTCCAGCTTTCCGGGGCTGCAGGACTGTTCGCAAGAGATACCGTGGCCCCGGATTCCCGGAACACAAAGGGCGATGAAGGAACATGGATGGGTTTTAGTCAGTAAAAGTCTGACACTCCTTCCTGCTCCGCCCAGAGCGGGAGGAGTCATTTGAAGATTTCCCATTCGAAAAAAAAAAAATTGGGCTCCAGCTTTGCGATATGCAGGCCCACAGCTTAGCATTTGCAGCAGTACGCCTCGTTTTTTTTGATCATCAGCCTTACACATGTTTACTGATATTTAATAACACTCACGATGTTTTCCTTCACCGATATCAGTGTCAGTCGTTTAATCACTAAGTAATCAAAACAATGACGTACTTATATCTTGAATTATGTTTCCTCGATACCAAAATAATAACCTTTACCAGATGTAATAACTAACGATAATTGTTGCAAAAAGTCTAGATATAATTGTGCCCCGAATAATCTTGAACTTTAAAATGATAGTCATGTCGTAAACATACTTTTTGTTTTACCATACCTATGTTTTAATGATACAAGTATGTATTCAAGTATTTTAGGTGCGGTTAGCTTCATTTGATGATTTTTGTTTAAACTATTTCGTAGATTGTGATGCAAGGTTATCTATGATCATAAAAATATTTCCTACTAAATGTTGTTAGGTACATTTATTAATTGCAATTAGGCTCGGTTACGTGGGTGCAAGACACGATTTGTTACCTGCTACGAGTTAGGAGTAGCTACTGAGAACTGGCTCCTGAAACCTTGATAACAAAATGGATGCTGATAGCAGTAGGGTTTCCTTAACTCAATTCTATGCCTATTCCAGTCGACTTCTGGACATAGGCCTCTCCCAAGCTGCGCCACAAAAACCAGGTATCCGCCTTCCACACCCAGTCTTTCCCTGCAACCTTTTAAGTTCATCGATCCAGAAATGACATTTAAGGGAAATGTTTTCTGTTAGTGGAAAATTCATCATCTGCCTAGCCTTTTCCCAACTATGTTGGGGTCGGCTTCCAGTATAACCGGATGCAGCTGAAAACCCAGTGTTTTACATGGAGTGACTACCTGATCTGACCTCCACAACCCAGTTAGTACTGGGTAATATGATATCCCTTGGTAAGACTGGTTGTCAGACTTTTTGACTGACCACCTGTAACGACTGTCAAAGATCTACAAATGACAGTCGGGATCAACAGCTTTACGTGCTTTCCGAGGCACGTAGGAAACTCGGTTTGTAAGGGTGGTCACCCATCTACAGACCAACCTTGACAAGCACAGCTTAACCTAAAGATCGACCTGTGCGGAATGACCCGAGCGAGTGGAAAATTAATACATACATATTAGTTTATTTAAATAGTAAAGGCAACAAATAAAAAAAAAACATACTTATACATATACAAAACCACATACAGAATTTACATAAAACAAGTCGATATTGTATATACGCCATTAGAATTCGGCGTTGGTAATCACAATTACAGCAGTCGGCCATCATTCGTACAGATTGTAAAATTTTACAATCCTCGCGCGCTGTAATTGTTCAGCTTTATACCCCGAAAGCTTATTGGTACCACTTTTTTATTTAAATGTTTGGTATACGTTCTATACTTGGTGCTTTACAGGGAGTATTAGAAGTCCACAGTTATTTTGGTCCTAGGGTACGAACTGTTTTATTTATTTTCTGTCTTTGTTAATACATAATTATTTACATAGATAAATCAAGATTGTCATCATAGGTAGCCTTGTTCTACGCACTCCTACTATAGACTTCCTCCCGTGATTGATCTTGATCCCATTACATGTTTTCGTAGTCAGTGCGAGTCTCATTCATAACGGTATGTGGCTTTTATTGTAGATATTGTGGTTTCTGTGCTCTTCTTGATTAGCCTTCCATTTACCGTAGATATTTTCAATCTGCGTTTTGTATTTGGACACAATTATTGCCAGGATTTTGTTCTTGCCTAATTTTCCGCATGTTCAATTGATTCAATAGTTTTTTTTTCTTACATACGAAATCACATGTTTTCAAATCAAACAAGCCGCATTCCTTTTTTTTTTCTTTATTGTACTACGATTTAAACGTTAATACTAGTTTTTTCACCCGTAGTTGTTCGCAATACCGCAATGTTATTTTCAATAGTCAATTATTATAATTAAAGTTGATTGCCTATCATCAACACATATTGCAGCTTGTTTTTTAACGAAAACTAATATTTTTGATTGCAGAATGTTGCCGTTTTATATTATTGGTCCTTTCGCATTGCGGTATCGTAATGTGTGTTGATTTATTTCGTTTATTCACGGATTGTTAATTAAAAATGCAATTACTGGTCGATTAAGCTGTACCTGTCTAGTTTACCTAAATTCATGGGCTGTAGATTGATTTGGAATTGATTGAAACGGTAGAAATACGTAGATATTTGCTCAATTCGTTGTGCTTTATTGGCCTCTAGACTGGTGGAAGCTGGCGTGCTCAAAACCTTGATATAATTACAAAGTTAGAACTGCACCTTACTGTGGTCCTTTCACCGATAGCTTGAAATCTAATTCTCCCTCTCTTCAAACTCTTGTTTTAACCAAAAGCGTATTGAGCATTTAATAAGTTAAAAAAAAAACGTGACCAGAAATTACACCCTGTTCTGTTACGTAGGGACAATAGCTAAAAAATTGCCACTACCCTGTACCTGCGCTCGAATTATTTAATTTCCAACGTCATTAATCATCTTTTTTTCAACACAGTCGGGTAAGGGCAGTGTAGAGCAAAGCAATGCTTTAAAAAAAATCTACTAAAAGCTTTTATTGAAAATTTTGGAATTGAAAAAAAAGACTTTATCTGTTTGAATTCCGGGTTGCGTTTTAAAATATTTGCGTGGGAGTTTTAGCTAAGTTTTTTAGACCTGAAGTTATACTTGTTTTATTGGTCCTGTGAGTCGGGTTTCAAGATGCTGTAATGAAACAGTTTTGCAATACAAATAATTAAAGGAATTATTTTACGTAATACACGGTACGGTTCATACTGCAGCACCTTTAGTGGTTTTAAGACCTTTTAGAAATTTCTAAATGCTTTTAACGCTAAAAGTATTGAAAACATCTGTTTCTGTCAATCGTTTGAAAATGACAAAGACAGAATCATGTTTTAAATATGTATGTGTGTGTATGTTTAGCTTTAAAATTTAAAGCTTAATGCATTTAATGCATTAAGTGACTTGTTGTTTAAGTTGAATGGAAATGTGAATAGCTTCAGGTAACTTATATTGTATCTAGAAAAATATAAATGTTTTTTTTTACAGACATAACGAAGTTTTTTAAATCGCTCGTGCACAATATTGGGTTACAATCTCAAACGGTTTATATTATCAAGCCACTGTCTAGCCAGGAACATTATCTCTGAGCTAAGCGAAAATAATTCTTATTTCCTAGACATAAACAACACTTTATAACATCATAAATATTTCAAAATTCACAATTGCATTGGACGTCTAACCTTTTTATCATAGACGCTAAGATGCAGTTCTAAAAGTGAAACTTATCGAAAAATCAACTTAATCGTATAGAGATAAGGTTTGATTTTCATAGTTGATATTTTTGGCGATAGTCAAATAGTTTTATGTCGTATCAAAGCTACAGGTAGTGTTTTTTTTAATATTTAACGATATAACAGGGGTCGTTGCGACATGGAAGTATTATTTCAGATTCATAGCACTGTTTGAACAAAGCAGGTAGATATTATAGCGTTTTGGGTTAAGTTTTTTACGACTATCAACTATCGTGTTGATGCTATTTGTGTTGATAAATGTTTATATTTTGTTTCAATGTTTTCTAAAAGATATCTAGTTAAGGTATTGCTAGGTTTCGCTTAGACTGAATGTCATTCGATTGGGTTGGACCTTACCATTCAACTGCTTCGTTGGCTTAACGGTCAGTAGCGCTACTGCGAGGCTTGCGAGGATTCTGGGTTCGGTTAAAGTGTTATTAGGTTTTTTATCAGGGTTTCTAAGACCTGCCACGAGTCTGGATTTAATTTTGTGCCCGGTTGATGGCAATAGGCTCACCCCCTTTCAGATACATGAGTTTTTAACATAACTGGCGAAATGTGGCTGTGCTATAAGAGAAACATCTTCATTATCCCCTTTGGGAAAGGCGCGGTGTTATATTATGCTAGATTCTGCTTAAGATAAATTAATTTTTTATTGGATTGATTATTATCAAACAACTTTATGGCGTGGTTTTATTTAATCAATACAAGTTACTACATCTATGAACAATTCCAAGCGACTACGTAAAAATAATTTGTTAGTTATTTATTCTAATTGCTTGAAGTTAGAGCTGTCCAATGTTCACGAGTTCTTAGCTTTGCTTTCTTGGACGGTTCTTACTTCGTTCAAAATCTTGTCTATTGCATAAAAATGTTCGCACAAGTAATTACTTAAACTTGACGGGTGTTTGACTTTAAGTCATCAAGTAAGTCTTTAAGTCATCAATGAAGAACTAAAAAGGTCATTAAGAATCTCTAATCAAGGAAATGATATAGGAAAAACCCAGTAAAGAAACAATTGAAAAAAAAACACCATTAATAATATTAATAATCATTGATTTGAGGGCAAAAGACGGATTTGCCAACATATTTTATGTATGCAGTCATTATTTTTCTCGTAATGAAAGAATTAAATTAATGTAGACGTCTAAGATCACAGTTCGTTTGACATTACCAATTATTTAAGCAGGATTACAACATCAGGTCGTAAAACACTTTACAAAAACGCATTATTCTTTACTTTAAAATGTTAAAATATTATACTGTACTTGTTTTTATTACTTATATACTTGATTTTCGCCGAATTATCTGTTAATTTGAATAATTATTTGTAAATCGACTACGTTATTAAGATTTCTTCTCAAATTACGTAAGTAAGTAATCAATTCTATAAAATAACTGCTCCTCTACTCTCCTAGCCTTTTCTCAAGTTTATTGGGGTCGGCTTCCAGTCTAACCAGATGTAGCTGAGTACCAGTATTTTACATGGAGCGACTGCCTATCTGACCTTCACAACCCAGTTAGTACTGGGCAATACGACACCCCTTAGTAAGACTTATAAAAATAACTGTAAAACACAAATTAATGGAGCGACTGCCTGTCTGACCTCCACAACCCAGTTAGTACTGGGCAATACGACACCCCTTAGTAAGACTTATAAAAATAACTAAAAAAGACATTAAAAAAGAACCTCAAAAAGTAGGTACTTAGAAAAAGTCACCTGACCATGCCTTTAAAATATGGCTTATTAAATATAATTAAATTACATTAAATTGAATTAATCATTCCCTATCAATTATCACCACTCTATGTATAATTGTATACTAGTTTTCGGTAATATTTTAAGAACAACTTCTGTGTATAACACATCTGAGCACCTGCATATGTATTACCTGGAAAATCAACAATTATCTATTTTTATCAGCCGATTAATTTCGTAGCTTTAATCTTAAACAGCAACAACATTAATATAATATGTAGCTTTCTACATTTGCGTAACATAACATAGGTAGGTATAATATGTTTTTTTTTAAATAATTCAAACGCAGTTCATTGGTCTTTTTATGTACCGCGGATTACGAGTTCAGATGTCAATATACTATTTATATTTGTTAATAAAACTGGATGTCGTTTGGAAGCAAACTTGTATGTATGTGCAGATTTTTTACCGTATTTGGTTTTAAAATGACTACTTGAGTGTATTTAAATAAATTTTTGGATTTAGATAGTATTTTTCCCGGTAGAGTTGTTGTCTGATTGCCGTTCCCTAATTTGTTTGGGTCGATTTCCTGTCGACTTAGATACAGCTGAATACCAGTAAAACATGGATTGACTGCTTATCTGACCTCCACACTGCCTATCTGACCTCCTCCCAGGATCTGGGTAATTCAATACCCCTTGGGATGACTATTCGTCCGATTTTCAAGCTTCTGAGTAAACTGTAACGACTGTCGAAGATCTACTGTATCTAGGGTTTTCTGTAACAAGAGTTTAATTTAGAAGTTATTTGTGTTTTCCTTACTGCGGGTTAATTAGTCCGTTCCGTAGTTTCCCACTTGAAATATTCAACAAACAGGAAAAGTTTTTCAATCAAATCAAATCGTTTATTTACCAGATCATAAAATTCAATATAATGTCAAAAGGTTCTTACCCAAAAATAAATAATGTTTCTACTACAAATACCTACTACAATTCACTTTATCATTATTTATTTACTTCACCTGCACAATGTAGTAACCCTGCGAGTCTGTGCGACATTCTCCCACGACTGAATCGTCACAGAATTATGTGACATTACGCCAACATAAAAACGAATAAAAACATTAAGAATTACACTGTCAAAAATCCATACAAAACGGACAGAATTTATTACAAATAATAATACTTTTATCAAACAAACGATTCTGATTCTTACGCTACATAATTTTCTCGTTCGAAAAACAACATGACTGTGCCACTCTATTTTAAACCATAATTCCTGTTTGGTATGGTTGAGATTGCGTCTGTGTTGGAACAAGGAAAGTGACCTGAGGAGTCAGTCGCGACAATGCGATCACGATTATGCGCGTTATTTTTTTGCAAAAAAACGCGAGGGTGGATCACAGGTAGTCCCGTTGAAGTTGTTGCGTTTGACACTGTTGATAAATGTACGTAAAATCAGGAAGATGGAAAGTTTAACAATTTTTTGGACACCCTGTATGGCTTGGATAAAATATAATATAGAATAACCCAAAAAAGTACCTGTAACTAGGCTTTATGCAGCTTAAATGTGGGAACTCATGAAAGTTAGCTATTAAGGAACCAACTAAACCAACAAAAATGGGGGTTCCACAAAGCTCAATATTGGGTCCTTTCCTTTTTCTAGTATAATTATATAAATGATCTACCCTATTTATTGAAAAGACAACCTCAAAATATGGTGTTATTTGCTGATGACACTTCCTTAATTTTTAAGATAAATATGCGGGCCCAAAATCTAGATGACGTAAATAATGCCCTACTTCAGGTCCAAAATTGGTTCACAGCAAACAATTTGGTATTAAATGACAAAAAACCCAAATGCATAAGATTTGCTTTACCAAATGTTAAAAGTAGTGATTGTGATATAGTACTGAATAAAGAGAAACTTGAATTCGTAGATAAAACGGTTTTCCTGGGGATTACGCTTGATTCAAGGCTACAATGGGGTTCTCATTTAACATCTCTTGCGGGGCGGCTAAGTTCAGCAGCATATGCCATTAGAAAAATCCGTCAATATACTGATGTAGATACCGCTAGACTGGTTTATTTTAGTTACTTTCATAGTATAATGTCTTATGGCATTTTGCTATGGGGACGGGCTGCAGATATTGAGTCTATATTTATTCTGCAGAAAAGAGCCATCAGAGCCATATATAATCTTCGTAGGCGCGATCCTCTAAGGGAACTGTTTAAGGATATTGGCATCATGACAGTACATTGTCAATACATCTACGAAAACATAATGTACGTCAGAAAAAATCTGCACCTTTTTGGTAAAAGGGGTGACAGACATAATTACAGTACTAGAAATAGGGACCAACTAGTTCAGCCAGGCTTCAGACTCGCTAAAGTAGACTCATCTTTCATGGGGTACTGTTTGAGATGCTATAATAAAATTCCACAAAGTATTCTTGAACTGAATGAGACGAAATTTAAAACATGCAATAAACGCACACTATGTAAGCAAGCATATTACAAGTTGAGCGATTATATCGCTGATAAAAATGCTTGGCTCAATGCTGGTCCTGCTCCACAAGGACAGGGGCGCTTAAATTGATAGCATTAAATGGTATTGTTGGAGCTGCTGAAGATTGTACAACTATATTTGCATTGTATAGATTCAATCTCTTTAGTATTATATAATCGCATAGCCCATATTGTGTGAGTACTATGTACTAGAAAGCTATCATTCACTAGAAACCTACGTCTTTTCTTGACTTGAATGTGCCCTGGCGGTTGAGAATATGTCATGCTCACTCAAATGTCTCGCTGATGGTGGCGCATTTGTCGGATCATTTAGTTCCCTTCAAAATGGTTGAGTTGAATGGTGCTGATCTATGCGTCATGTCCGTAACCGGGCGCTGTCAGTTGTGACTGGTCATCTCTCAGTTGCCATGGCTTATTTTAATGAATTATTTTTGTTTTTTAATTGTATTTTTTGTTGTTTTGTTTTTACTGTGGACACTTTTAACGTGCACATCTTGCTACATTGTTCTCACATAATATACCATCTCAACATGAATGATGTAACCAAGATTTTATAACAATATTCTGATTTAAAAAGAGTGTCCATGGAGTTTCTTGCCCGTTCTTCTCCATAGAGATCTACGCTAGGGAATGGGCAACTACAGTACTTTCACAGTTTTTATGTCTTGTGACTGGGACTGTAGCTACATTTAATTTTCATCTTTGTTTCGACAATTCAAAAGTGCTTGTAACTGGCTTACTTGAAATAAATGCTTTGAACTGAAATATTTATAAAAAACAGCTGCCAATACCCTGCATTTTGATAGCGTAGTCATTTTGTAAGGAACGGCAGGTTTTTTTTTTTCATATCGTTTTTCATGGTTTGTCTCGCATTAAAAGTTGTTAATTTTTATGACTTCTACCCTTTGAGTATGTTCCTCGTTTAATCTAACACGTGTATTCTATAGGATCGTTTTTAATATAAACTTCAAAATTAATGGAATTTGGGATGGCCTAGCAATCTGACTAGACTTGCTGTCATTGATTTTTTGTCATGTAACATTAATATTTCAAGACGTTTTTACACCTGCAGCACAAAATAACCTGATTTAATGAATATCGAAAATTCGACCTTTTGAATCAGTTTGTTTTGATCTTCTTTGTAACTAACCTATTTGTTATTCAATACCATTTAGTCATTTTAATTTAACTGGCTGATTCTTAGTGTTGCTGTTTTAAAAATCATCTTTTAATCTTATCTTTGAATTCTAATGACATGTAGTTTATATGCATCCGTAGCAACTGGACAGATTCACAACCGGACAGATTCGCAACTGGACAGATTCGCAGCTGGCAAAATTATTTAATAAATTTACAAAACAACACGGATTCATTATGTAATATTGTTATTCTGATATTTTTGTTATAATCTCTCTAATGTCTATTCATTGTAGACTAATCAGGCAAGAAAATCAAATTAGCCTAAATCGCAGTTGACTGCTGGAAAAAGATATACATACCTACATTAATATTACTAATTAGGTAATGGTCTATTTTTTGAGCAACGTCTTGCCACTGTAGACTATCTATGATAGAAACTTAACCCACCAGAGGAACAGTAGATATTTATTTTTATTTCACAGCCCTTGATCTCCCACTGCTGGGCAAAGGACTCGCTTCATTCTTTCCACTTCCTGCGGCTACCCAAACCCTTTATTTATTTCTTCAGACTTTTTTAAAGTGGACTAATTCGTCTTGCCATCTTTGTTTGAGCCTTATCATGATCTGTCAAATGACCAATTTTTTCGAGACACCATTGTTTAACTATTGTGTCTACTTCGTGGACAGATTAAGGATTAAGATGTCGATTTTCTTTCATTGGTTCGTTTTCCGATGTACGTTTTGCCAAGCTATTGAAGGGTTGCTTAAAAAACACTTGCAAATTAAACTTAAAGTTTTACTTGCAACTTTCAACAATTCAATTGCATCGCCCACTCTCCAAACACCCTAAGGGTAGTTTAGACAAGTGAGCGAGGGTGTCGATTCGCTCGTCGATAAATCACGTTTCGCTTTTTGTTAGATTCGCGACAGACGTGAGAATACGACACACTTGGCGATCGCATGTATTGCACGTGTGTGTTGCATAGTGCACATACATATATGTGGACATTGCGACTTTTTGTTGCGACATTTTGCGCAATTTTTAAGTTTTTGTTAAAGGTATTGGTCCAATGGAGCCAGGTTTTGATTGTAGTTATTCAGTTCCGGGGCTTACCCCGACGCTTCTAGACGCTTCTAAAACAGACATGGAACAAAGCTTTGTTCCATGAAAAATTAACTTTCTAAAATTTCTACATTATATAATTACATAATTGTAGAAAAGTTTTCCCTTTTTGGTAGATTATTTTATTTTTTGTGGGGTTGGTATTTTCAATAAAAGTGGTCCTTGGAGCCGATTCATTTTTATTGTATAGCCATATTTTAATGTTTATCTAGTGAAGAAATAGCCACAAATTAAGATTTCCCTCGACAGCGCTCGTGAAGAAAAAATAACTTTTAGCACCAAAATAATACTTTAAAAGCAGCTGCTTTTAAATGATCTGATGAATCTTACAACGCTGTAAATCGACCGTACGCTACATATTAAAATTCGAAGCTTCTGAATATATCATTTACAAAAAAACAAAAACGCATCTAACACGTAGATCTACACGCGCATACCCCGGTGTCGCCGGGTAGGTACCCCCGTTGTTTGCTTAGGACCAGCGCCGATATTTGGCGTATTTACCCCAATTATGGGTCGTTGTTACACTATTATGCGATAATGTATGGAAGAGGAAAAAACAATGTTTTCGTTAGCGGGGTTGAGGGTACGTGTCACATTTGTTCGTGGTGAACGATGCAGGTAGGTGGATGTTGGAATTGCTCATGTAAATAATGAAATTTTAAATCTAAATACATGTTACAATATACAGGGTGTAAGCCACCTCATCGCGAAGCGGTCAACCAAGCATTCTGTACATCAAACTAACTTTCGTTAAGAGGTGTTATACACATCTTAGTTTCAGTTATAAATGTTCTTCTAAATCGTTTTACATTAGAAACGGACTTTGTAGGTAATCCATATTTTGGTCCTAGTACGCAAATACAATTTTAAAACTGCGCCATCTAATAATCACAATCAACTGGTTAATTGCGTACCTAACACACTTGAATTAGCAATGGTTTTCATATTTGTAATACAATTAAAGTTATCGAAGAAACGAATTTTTTACATGGCAGATGGTCAGTGGTCACCAATCCATCGATTGACCTCCAAGCGAAACTTAACATTCGGTCAACCCGTGCACTTATTATTATGAGCCCATCAACGAAACTAAACATTTCCTTACATTATAAAACTACCCGATTACACTTAATAGGAGACACTTAATTAAAACCCGCTTACAGCAGCCATTGAAAAGCTCGCGTCTTGAGGGTACATAGGCGCAGTGACGTAAGCCCGAGCTGAAGTGTGCCACTGTGCAGCGACCCAGATCTCGGCTCCGGACAAAAGAGCCCACAGTGCATGTCAGCTTGTACAAGTAGCTCGTATTGATGCAGCGAATTGAGAGCGGAGGGATATGTGACCTGGTCTGTTAGATTTCTTACTCTTTTACTTGAAGTTATTAAGGTGGAATCACCAGGGTAGACCGTGAAATTCAAATTTTCTATCGATTTCTATCTATTTTTGCAATTTGCAGGTCAGTGTCAAGCTGTATGTTGAACAAAATATGATTAGCGATTGTAACAGTAGATATATTTACAGAATTATAATCATTAAAATCATCAATACAACCCACGAACTTCATTTAATCCTATTGAATGACTATTTTATGAAAAAGTCAATTTGAATTTCGCGGGCTACCATAGTGCATTCTCTTAATGTTTTAGATTAATTAAGGATTTATGTCACTTTTGGTCACTAAAGGACCAAAGGAAACTAGTCTAGAATTGTTTATGAACAATAGTTTCATAAGCGTAGGTTTCCTTTATCCTGTCCTGAGCTTTTGTATTTAAAGTTTCGTATGTTTACGTGGAAATAGCTTTCTTGCCAAGATTTGTGAATGATAGCTCTGGTTCAAGGTTAGACGTTGGAGATACATTAGAATACACTTCTCTTTGAATTTGTAACAAGAAAGCTATTTTTAGAGTTCCGTACCTATAAAGGTAAAAAAGGAACCCTTATAAGATCACTTTCTTGTCCGTTTGTCACCACCGATTTTCTCAGGAAAGGGTGGACCTAGCAAATTGAAATTTATACCATACGGAGGTCTATAATCCCTATTAGGTGTATAAAAATCAAGGTCCTGAGTCAACACGATAAAACAATATGGGCAAATTGAGTTTTTTGCGAAAACTTGTAAGTTAAAAGTGTAAGTTGACCTAGAATCAGGAAATTTGGCAAAAAGCAAGGTCTTACAGCACATGTTAAGGGAAAAATCTGAAAACCGTTAAAATGTAGTTTAATAACAAAAAATAATAGATTTTACTATTACAAACTTATTATTTGCGGTTGGTGCAATAGCCGTTTCTAGGGATCGAACAGCAAAGTTAAATTTGTCCTTTAAAAAGTTTGTAACCCTTAATGCGCGAGTCCGACTCGCTCTTGGTCGGTTTTTTTTTTTATCTAGGTACATTAATTGCCTTCATTATGACGAAGCTTAAAAATAATCTACACAAACAATAGTTTAAGCAAAGTGCTTTGACTACTTTGTGAGCGTTCAGCGCTCTGAAAAATTGAACTCAGTAGGTAGACAACCTTATACATAATCTAATTCTCCAGTATTACCAATTAAAAATCAATATTATGCACATACATTAAAAACACTTAACGAAATAAAAAATCAGCAACATTTCCTTACTGAAAGTTTCATACTTTTGACCTCATGTAATTCAAAATGGTGTGTGTTCACTATTGTGATTTCTGCTAAATATTCACTGTGCCAGATCATGCTTTTTGGCATATCATTTAAATGTATAAACATTTTAATATTAGGGTCTTGCACCTTTTAAATATGAACCATCCTTCAAAATAATCTTAACTGAAGCAAGTCTTTAGATTTATTTGGATAATTTTAACAAAGATTTAAAGTAGGTACATAATTCTTTTTTTTCTGTGATCTATGTTAACAAGAGGTCGTTGACATGATTTCGGTTTGTAGTTTCCAAATTTTGGCTAAAATGTTGTCATTAATGTTTACGTTTTTTGGAATGTATTTTTGCTTTTTGAAATGAAACCGAGTGAACTCGATACAGATTCGCAATGTTCTGCAATCTTTCAAAGTTCAGTCATGTCAGTTCTTTTTAAATGTTACCCATAAGCACCACGGTCCAATTAAATATAAACATAAATTAACAAATTTTCAACCTTAGACGATGCTTGGAACTAGCTATGCAAGCGCCAATACCTTCACAGTCCCCGTCTCCATTGCTATTTATCTACGTTAATCAACAACAATTATAATTAATATAATATATCCTTCGGGACCACGGGAGCAGCCCTAACAAAATCACAAACATGTTCTGTTTAAACGCTTTAATGCGTTATTTGTCAAGTCTCATTACAATTCGATAAGACCCCATTTCCATATGCCCACAAACATGGGGGCAATATCCAGAACTTTCTATAGACTGGGTGTCATGTTCAATGACCCTATACTCTGCTTGGATTGGAGTCATGTTGTAGCTTGAAGTTAGTGAGAACGTGGTACTGTCGATATTTTACAGGTGATAAGATATTATATTTCATTGTTATAACGTCACTTTTTTTCCCTAAAAGTATTTAAATGTACCCCCCGCAATGATGCAAAGCATTGTGAAATATTTAAGTATCCTAAAATCTATTATAAAGATGGAATCTCTTAGAGCTTAATTAACTTTTTTATACAAGAACAAAGAGTGATCCTGTCTCTGTCGTTAAATTTGCCCCATGTGTGCCGAATTACCAGTTGAAAAGAGAAGACATAGGCGTCTACGTCTACTACAACTTTAGGCTGAATAGAATTGACCTTATTTCTCCCCTAAAAACATCGACATCCACATAAACATTCATGGTCATTACCATGGGACTTTAGAATATGAAATTCAGGGTAAACGTACTCCGTGCATTATAAAATTTAAAAACAAACTGATCTCAATACTGCGGACAGCTGGTAATGGCGGATTTAAACGATACGGGCTTTTGTACGTGTTACCGGAATTATAATATTTTCAAGCTACTGCCGCCGCCTTACTATTAACTTTTGTAAATGGTAAGCGGCTGTCGGAATTGAAATAAATAAATATTTGAATCCTTTACTAAAAAATATGTAGGCAGACATTTGTTTTTCTGCGTGTAAAATTCATGACACTAATGTTTCTTCGCTGCTTTTGCTATTGTTTTCAGAGAAAAGCAGTTTGCCCAGAAAGCGGAACCAAGACTGCATTTTCGTCTATCTTTTTAACTAGACGTGGTATATTCCCGACAGAGACAACGTTAATAAAATGAGGGCCCAGCTTCTGGAGTCATTTATTGTCCTGCAATGTTTTCATTTCACAATACTCGTGGTATGAGTGCTATTTCACTGCTAGAAAAACAAATGGGTTGTTGATTTTCAGGTTCCATTCTTCTATATTTTTATTAGTCTTTCTTTCAGCTACGTTTCAATACATTCGATAATATACTAATTATTACATGTTACCTACCTACACCGCGTACATTCTAACACAAAAGTATTAAAAAACCCGCAAAGGTTTTACAATGAATTCAACCGTTTCACTTGATCGAGCTGAGCACAAAAACGTACAATCGATAACACATTACACCGCAAGCTTCACACTCGATTTAACAGCTAAACGCAGCTTACTGCTCCTCGTTTTGTGTCTGACTGTACTTATTATTAGTTTGTACGATATTGAACCGCTTATTTTTTATTGAAGTAATTTACACTTCATTGGTAGATTAACTATTTTTTTCGATGGTTCTTTGTCTGTCCTCCTTGCAGTGAGCTGAGCTGGTTTATTTCCTAGGTCTATAAAGTGCTGTTCAGGATTTCGGTGTGGCCCTAGTTCGTCTTATATGGTTTCTATTTTCCCCATTATGGGCACGTAGTTGCAAGTAGCTATGTGTACGGGCTTTGAAATCTCTGGCCGTCATGTTTTTAGGTAATGCTTATATCTTGTAACTATTATGTGTTGGTGTTTAAACAATAAAGGTTACGTGTTTTTCAAGGAAGCTTTTAACTGACACGAAAGCGAGAGCGTTACTAAGCTAAAATACGGATGTAATTTCTGCAAATCCGGCCTACGGGGTGTACTCGTATATGTGTAGTTGGCGTGGTTATTAACAACACCTACTTACAACCAATGAGATACCTTTTAGTAGACCCTTTTTTTTAATAGCCTTGTATGTCCCACTGCTGAGCAAAGGCCTTCCCCAAATCGTACTCTTCTCCTGCGCCACCTCGAACTAGCTTTCGTGATGTGCGTCTAGATCAACTCACCACCTCTTTCTAGGCTGGCCTCGGCTGCGCCGTCCATCTCAGGCACCCATCGTGTTGAGACCTTTGCCTAGCGGTCGTTATGCATGCGGGTGACCTGTCCAATCCCATTTGAGCCTGACAGCTTCAAAGTAGAGTTTAGGTACCATAGACTCTTCTTCACCATCTTGCTTTACTTTTCATCTTTCATGACAATCACGAACTCTTCATTACTCGTCTAGTTGTATTTACCATCATTACTTCGTCTTGCTCTAAATCCCAATTGCGGAACTCTAAAAAGCTTTCCTCTTTTTGCAATATTCATAATACCATAACAAAATTAGGAGTAATCCGTATTGTTGGCTATGAATGGCTCAACGTCATTGTGGTGGGATTATGTCGGTTTATGCAACGTGCTGCAGTAGTACTGGTTGATAATACTAACTGGGATTGTGGTATATTATGTTTTTTGTTGAAGCTTTTGAGTCGTATCCTTCGTTTTCTAAAGGTATGCTTAATTCAAAGCGTGGTTTGTAAGCGATTCCCTTTGGATAATATTTTATTGGAACGAGCCTGATCGTTGGATTGCGATTTCTAGATTTCTGGATCTTTCTGTTAGGATTTTTAGAGGCTTTTAGAGCTGTAGAAATGCAGCAGAGAAACCAGCTGTCTTTTTTGGCACATCACAGGTAGTGTTAATTTCCTGACTAGAACAATAAAAAAATTGTAAATGGAAAATCTTTTATTGTAATGTACACCACATCACAATAAAAGATTTTCCATTTACAAAACTTTTAACACAGCCTACACGCTCTGATTTTTTTAATTTTTTTATGTAGGGCCATTCGCATATCAACTCGATAAGGTTGCAATACTGCTTAACCGGACTATCCTGTGGTGACCGGTTTAGATTTTTCTCGATGACCCCACCAGTGGGTCAAAGCAGCGGGGTCAGCGGGAATACACCCCTCAAATGCATTTAAGGCGGGGGCCAGGGCTTACAAACTAGTTTCATTATATTCGAACGTAAGTAGCCAACTAAAAGAAAAGCTCCTTTCAAACCATTCCTCCAGCTTCCAAATCATTGACTACCTATTAGCTAGAAACATGGACCGCCCGACTACACTTGTTACTAAACGAATAGCTAGGTTTTCCGCCGGGTACACACCGTCTGTTCCTCTAGCTTTGACATCAAAGGCTTTGTGCAGATGCACAGCTTCGGTGCAGTTTGTGCTCTCAACTCATTGGAGGCTGCCTTTGATCGCTCGTCGTTGAGATTATCTTTATTATTACGATTGTGAGTGTCTGTCTGTGGTTAATGATTGTGGGATTTGTGTATGTCTGACCTGTGGGGTATTTGTATATCTGACCAGTGGTTAGTCTGTTAAAATGTTCCTTATGACGCTCTTTCTAAAGGCTTTTGCAGAAATGTTCACTTTATTATAAAACATGGAAACGGGTATTTATCGCGAATTTTACTTCGGATTGCACCAACCTTCTTATCGGATTGCACCAGCCGTGGTCACCTTCGCTTTGCTGTGGCGGTACCTCCAATACTTCAGTCTTCCCGCGACCACGGCTGGTGCAATCCGGTCGAAACTTAGGGCTTATATTAAAGGTAAAATTCGCGATAAATACCCGTTTCCATATGTTTTTACAATGTGTTCTGATCGTGAAAGTTTAAAAAAGACAATGTTCACTTTATGTTTAGATTTATGTCTGTAGCCAAACTTGATGATCCTTCGTCAATGAATCCTTGATGGTTAAACTGGGTTTAGTTTAATCCTGGAAATAAAAGAGTAGATAAGCAACAAGCGATTGCAGATACGAAATTCCTACCAATTCTACGAGTACTTGTAACCTTATGCATTCTGTGCCAATACTAGAGACTCATTCAAACCGGATGTTCGCATTCTCCATAAGTACTTATTGCGTGAGTACGTGCCTTGACGCATGCGCAAACCCAACACGTGATTATACTCACGCGCAACTTCACAGACCTGTATCTTTTCCCAATAATTTCAATAGTCTGAATCATGAGGGCTTACTTTCCCACAGTCGCATAATTGGAGTAAAAATAAAAATTAAGACTTGCAAGTTTACTCAGAAGCTTACTACCACCTACTTTGACAAACCCACCATATCCCCACACCAGAAACAAATGAAACTCAACCTTATTCCTTAAGCTCTAAAGTTTGTTTTCGATGGCCTCCTCCAGGTTTATGGGATGTTTTGAAATGCACCTGTCATATATGAAAGAGGAAAACTCATACGATGAATGGAGAGGTGCGCAGGAGTAACCTGTTGTTGTAAGAATGCAGCGCAGCCGACCCACTGCCCGAATGAGTCATATTTGATGCAAATATAAGTCGAAATTAGGTGATCGAATCGGTAGCGGTCAGTGGGGGTTCTGTAGGAAAAAAACAAAATGAGAACGACAAGAGTGCAGACCGATTTCGACGAAATATGTTTATGAAGCTTTCAAAGTTTAAAAAGGCTGTAAAGAAGTTCGGAAATTGCCAGACGCAGAATACTATTTAATTTTAGAAGACAAACAAAAATAGGTGTGTGTTTGGGTATACAATAAAGTAAATTATATTTTTCTGCATCTGCTTATGCGATGTTGCAGTCAACTTTGAATGAAAAAAAATCTTATTCCTAATGTTCTCAGGATATCTTAAATAATTATATCGGGGCGTTATCCGAAGTCATTAAGAATCATCACTCAAAATCTGAAACCTCAATTACAATGGGTTACCAGTATCGTTAAAACTTTTCGCGGAACTCTAAATAATAAAAGTCCAAAGTCTTCAAAAACTTAAAACTATTTCGATGATTCAATATCATCACATTCTTGGCATTTGATTTGATTAACATCATTCTATAAATTGGTTGCCATTACTTAGAGATTTAATATTTAAATTCATCACAGTAATACGTAATAAATCATGTCGTTTTAAAAGGGATCACAATCCATTCGCAATATCGCTATTTAAATTTTTAATACTGTTGGCTATAAAAATGTTGTTAAATTCTTAAACGATGCGAGTTAAGTTTTCTTGCCACTCTGCTTGGTTCACGTCATATCACGTTCCTATTTGGGACTTTGAAAAACTGTTTTAGTAGGACAAATCAAATTCCATAAAGAGATA
The DNA here is from genome assembly GCA_963853795.1 of Xestia rhomboidea. Classification (NCBI taxonomy): domain Eukaryota; kingdom Metazoa; phylum Arthropoda; class Insecta; order Lepidoptera; family Noctuidae; genus Xestia; species Xestia rhomboidea. Next base: position 19,793,288 of record OY970764.1, read on the forward strand.
CACTGTTATGACCTTCGCCATAAAGAAAAAAAATAAAGGACTTCTGAAAAAAAAAAAACAATAAAATGCGGATAACTTTACTGTCGGAAGTCGGCGACTTGTTTATTCCATTGACTTTATTTGAAGTCGGTTAAAACTAAGGATAAGTCAAGACACTTAGGTCCACCTATTCCTCAAATCACTTTACACTATTTAAAGCCACGTTATTTTCATTATTGCTCAGCACAATTCATTCTAACAATTACTAGAATATAATGCTCAATCGTATCTTCTGTGCCTGCAAGCTTCTCGATAGTGCAGTCTTTGATATCATCCTTCAAACTGGAACACTTCATTGAACAGAGGCATGACCTTGCTCCAGAAACAACTAGGTCAAGGATGTATGCTGGGAAATGTTAGTTCTTCTGTACTGTAGGTAACGTAGAGATTAATAGGATAATAAGTACCTTCAGATGTAGATACTAGGTTCTTGTGTAGATAATGTAATATTTTTAGTTAAAAGAATTTTCACAAATGTAAAGAGTTCTAGTTGTAGGAAATATCCTTGAAATTACTCGTCCGATTTAAAAAAATCTTTCTCTAATAAACAGTTAGATTGGTGGTTTAATGTTAAAACAAGAAACTATATTACCTACGCGATCAAATTTGCAAGCAGAAAGTAGTGGAACATACAAAAATGAGTAAGTACTACTTATTTATTGTCACCTTGGCCAATGGTCCTAGGATATAAGGAAGGTTTTCATCAATATTATTTCTCCTTCTTTTAACAGAATCACAAACTTTCATAGCAATTTACTTTTTATTCAAATTCTGTTCGAAACTAAACACCATTCGTGATTTCGTGAACGTTAATTCGTAATAAGTAGTGTACAATATTATATTCAACGTATTTAAAGACTCTATGGTCCAAAATTAAACCTTGGGCCGGCGTTATTTGGTCGAAAAATAACAAATAAAAGATGGACATTAATACAGGTCGGTTTCTTTACCCTTTTCAATCACTATTGCCCCTAATCGCGCTCGATTTAGTTTACACGTGCGTTGTGGTGCCACTGGGAGCGGGGAGCGGGGCTTTCGAATATTCTTCTTGTTTTCACATGTGTGTATTTTTGTTTGAATATTGTTTGGACACTTCAGCAAGTGGTGATTTCATGGCTTAGGTTTACGGGGTATACCGGTTTACCTAATTATTTAAATTCATATTATAGCTGACGATTTTTAGAAAATAAAGGACATGACATGTCCTTTATTTTTCTAAAAAAAATCCATAGTTATAGTTGAACTAAATTATAGGTACTCCGATCAAACTGTGCTTATGATCAAACACATCGGAAAATGATCTTAACATCAAGGTATCGATAGTGAGCAATGCAAAAAATAAGTGAAAAAAACATATATCCCAGTTCCCAGTGCATCCCGCCGCCATTGCCGCCGCGCCCGGTAGATCGTCCAACGCCATATGTAAATGTACCGCCAGTCCTTCCGAGAACACGCCATCTTGTTCCCTAATTATTTTTAATTGCCGCAAGCACTGACAAGACGCGTACGGCCTTCTACAATAAAGCTTTTTGAATTTTTTTCGCGTCTAGCGCTTGAATCATGTCGATTACATTACGAGTGATTCATAGAAGAACACACGCGATGATATTGAAACTTCTAAATAAACATGATTTTTTTACTGGCAACTTTTGTTGCAGTGCAACCTTATTGCACTTTGGAGCAGCGGTGGCTCAGTCGTAACGGACTCGACTCGAGGCGCGTTACTGTTGCTGTTAGCCTGCATCATACCACAGCTGGGCAAAAGCTTCATAACTTTTAGTTCTGTCGATCCATCTGTGAACCACTTACAGACAGCAGGTGCTTTACTTTGTGTAATTTATATGAGCACCACTGTTCTCAAAACGGTGGAGTAAAACATCGTGAAGAAACCAGCATGTCTTAGAACCTAAGATTCTAAGATTTACTTCTACAAACCCGCACTGGACAAGCGTGGTGGATTACAGCCCATTCCCTCTCATGGAGAGGAGTCTATATCCTAGCACTGGGAAAATTAGGCTGATTAAGCTACATACTTTATAAAATGATTCATATAAGAACACACGTGATAATCCCAAAACTTTAAAATAAGTAGATATTTTTTTGCCGGCAACCTTTGTTGTTCTTAGAATGCGTTCGCTCATAAATCTGCAATGGCGCCCTATTATTTGTAGTTCGCATAAATTCGGAGGTCTGGTAATTGGCTGTATCGTCGGGTACGCTTGCGCCGCGGGTGGTTGGCGAACTAATCACACTTGTCTGCTTCGATTCGCATGTGAAATTGAACACTGTCATTTGAGATGACGCGATATAAACAAGTGTGGAAGTGCTTTACTTTTGATAGCTGTAATAATTTTGAGAGAAACTTGAAAATGAAAGTGAGTGAGAAGTCGTTGAGGGATTGTTGAAGTGTCTATATGTGATGAAGAGGAATGGAAAAAATGTCATGAGGATAATTTTGAGTATGAATGACGATGATTATATGGTTAGGGAAAAGACCAAAGAAACGATGGATGGACTATGTGAAAGATTGTATGGCTAGAATGAGGGTGACTACTACTGAGATGACGGAGAAGTAGGAAAGAAGCATGCAAATAGTGGAGAATAGTGACGAGTTGTATGTAGTAACTGCTGTTTTTTCCATTAGTTATATAAACTGATGGAATCATTGAAGTAATAGTTTTAATGAAGTAGTAGAAAACAGTTATAAACACATAAAGTTTTAACTACTAGAATAAAATTCGCACTTGATACACCTCAAGGCTTGTTATTGCTAAAACTTAATTGAATTTTGATTAACTAGGCTCTCATCATCATTGTACGAATTAGTTGCTATATTTAGAGATTCACAAATGATTGTATCAGAGTAATTTATCACATAGTTAGATGTGCCCTTACTGTTCAGGTCTTGAGAAAAAATGTTAACACTTAGAAGAATGGGCTCGCGTATCTTGTATGTAACAATAAATACGATATTTTGTATGCGTGAGTAAGACAATATGATTCTAATAAAACAGAAATCTGGTCATTTTCTGATCCGGTAGGACGAATCTAAAGATTTTAATCCTTTTTGATTTGAGTTGGGTTTATTTGAGTGAAATTGATATTCATTCAAGGTTTAGGATCTTCATTAAAACCCGTTCCAATTTCCATTTAACAAAACGATGAGAAGAAACTTATAAACAAACCTTGTCTGTAGTTACTTGTAATTTGCCGATACGTTTGTTTTCTTATAAATCATTAGTTTAACCCCAGTTCTATTGAAGGCCGATCCAAAATGGCGATTGCCAATAACATGTGACTTCCGGCCGGTAATAACCGTCGCCACAGTAGATCATTTTAAACATTCTGGCCACATGTCGCTGAACAATGCGTTTAAATTGTCTTTTGTTTTTGCTGGCTGCACTAGTAGCTGTCTGTGGCGTCGCTTACAAGAAGGATGTTGGTCGTGTTAAATCAAAATAAATAAAGAAAAAATAATGGAAAGAATTTTTATACCATAATTCGATCGGTTTTCGAATGTAAGTGCATTTAGAACATATAATATGATTAGACACGAGAAAAGAGAAGAAGAATATGAGACAGCTAAAAACGGTAAAATGGCGGCTTAAGAGTGAATGTGAAATGAAAAACGTAGTAGAACTTTCCGTCTTGAAGTAGCTTATTTTTAAGAATAGTTTATCTCAGCTTTAACATCAACACTGTGTGTATTCTGCTGAAAACCTGATACCATTATCACAGACATAAACATTTCGCGACGCGACTCCTAGTCAAGGAAGACCTTCCAAATTCCACTTACTCAAAAACTCATTAAAATCATTCTGCCGTCTGCCAAGATTTAAACAAACGAACTGACCAGCACACATGGTTTCTTTTTTTTGGGCCTCTAACTAAGGAGCCATTTTTTGCAACCAGCCTATTGTATGGAAGTGAGAGCACTTTCGTTCGGACAATTTAACTGATCCTCCAAACTGATTTAGTTTTGTATTTCAAATAGATTATGTTGATGTGTTCGTGATTTTGCTTGCTTATGGCGTGTTGGAGCATATCGTAAGTAATTTGGGTGTACAAAGGAGCATGAAATAATGTAGGTGAACAAAACGAGCTTTTGTTCCTTATGTTCAGGGTTCTCTGGTTTTAGCTGTGATTCTAACATTATCCTACAATCATATTATATTGTTGTAGTCATCGTTATCTTGTTACTATCTATTAACAATGTGTTTAATAATTGACTACATACCTGTATTTTTGCTTTAAGGTTTGGTATTTATACTTAATTAATTTTACATGTTTAATTGTTTTTAAATAAAATATCATAAATATGATGTTTATCTTCTTAAAACCCACATTTAAAATTAACCTTTTCATAATGCACATTAATGGAAGCCGCAATACCTTCCACGAATCAACGCAAATTAATTTAAATTCCCGATAACACATAACGCTTATTAAAACCCTACAAGATTCCTTTCGTCCTTTTGTCTCAAAAACTACAATTGGTACGCACTTAATATAACTTAAAAACAAATTCAACCCGAACATAAATTCCGAATGCCATTAAAGCACACCGATTTATCTTTAGAACCCCGTAAAGGCGTTACACCCCCATGTTTGCGCAAGTGTTGTGCGCACGCACACATGCAAGCGGCTTGCGCGTACGCAAGTATGCAGACTGCACAGAATTAGGACAAGCAGAAGATCCGCTCTTGGCAAAACAGTTTAGCATTTCTAAATCAGCACAGATAAATGCAAATCAAAAATTAAAACTTATTTTGTAAAAATTTAATAGTAAGATAGAATTTCTTAATAGATCTAATTCTTCCAAGACCAGAAAATCAGATATCGCTCATGATTGCTTTGGTCGGCTAGAGGATTATTATTCCATTGTTTAGAGCTGCTGAAACCTGGGTCAAAAATTATTGGGAAAAACTAGGCTATGATGATAACATACTTATAATTTCCCATAGGATCACTCCTGTCAAGTTCCCCTCATATATAAAAAGCTTGTGATCATTCCCGAAATGTTCCGCCATTTTGAATTGTACGGACTGGTCCTTCGATACTTTCCTACTATATGTAATCCTTCACTTGTATGTGTGAGTGAACGCAGGTACCGAAAGTTAATTGCCTTCGTATGTTCAATGTTCATTTTTCTACCTGATCTGAGTTCAGAGTTAGGTCGGTCCCGGATTACTTACAAAAAATATTTTTTGATACTTCACGTTCGCGTATTGTTGCGTTACTCTTTTGTTTTTATTGGATACTTCGGATGACTGTTCTAAATAACTTAGTAATAAAAGTAAGGAAGAGCTGATGATTAGGTCATAAAAGTGTATGATTTGTTGTTGATTTCTTGGTCGAGTCGTGCAGGTAATCACCAACTTCATTTGAGGATAATTTTGTATTATCCTGGAAGTTTCTGAAATTATAGAATCTTCAAGCATTTTTGTGAGCAAAGAAATGTTGGGTATGCAATTCTGTGAGATTTTTAATAAATTCACCTGTTTGAACCTATATGATTTAAGGCGACTATAGAAGCTAAATTAGCAACTCTATTTGTGGTGGTCCAAACTTCGTTTGAAATACTGTTAGGATAAAGTTCTAATCAGCTTGCACTACAAAGTGGTTGTTACCTCAGTCACTGCGGGCCGAATAGTGCGAAATTTGTGTTTTTTTGCGATTTACATAAAATCTATTGATTGGACTAAAAAAATAAAACACTATCATGCTAATATATTGCTTGTAAAATTATTTGCCAAAAAATCTGAATGATCGCATGTATTTAGTATGGTTTTTACTCGTTAAAAGAAATTTTTAGAGATAAGTTTGTGATTTTATTTTATCGAGTAAAATTAGTTGTATTATGTTTTCAAAACACTGTCATACTAGCTTATATCCTGAAAAATATTATATATTTTTCTGGGTTTGTTTATTGCACTGAATCATATTCTTTTTTGCATTATAAACGCACGTTCACGTTCGCACGTTTAGCTCCTGTAGTCGCCTTAAACGGAGCTTCTGTTTGTAATCTAGGTTTTAATTTCTAAATTTCATTTTATTCTCTTTATCTTGCTTACGAATTTCCATCAAAGCAGCCGTCGATATCTCACATCCATATAACTTTAGATACAAGAACCAGTAAAATGTAAATCGTGCCATACTCGTTTAGTGGTACCGGCCGACATTACCGAGTAGGTACCTGCGTTTTAGACCCCACTGTAATTTTTAATTGACAAAAAAACCGACCCAACAGAATTTATATGTGGAATTTATTTTATTACTTACCCGTAGACGTGTGTGCGTGGGTTAACTGATATTATTCTTTACGTTTCTTGTCGACACTTGTGTCTATTCGAGAAAGGGTTGTAATTGTATCGAAGGTTTTTTTTGGTCCTTTGAGTCCTTGACCAATATCTGGTGGTGTTAGTAAGATATTTTAAATGCATGTGTGTAAGAGGTTTTTGATTTTTTCAAATGTTTGCCAGAAGATGGGCTATTTACTTGTCAAGCTAGAATCCTGTACTTATAGTACTTCAAGCAAATGAGGGTTTGCAGCATAATCCATTTCTTACGCACTTATTTGGTTGTTATTGAGTCAATTATAGTAAAGGCTTCCTGAAATATGACATCCAGTCTTAGTTACCCATAATTTATTCCATAATAAAGTACAAAATAAATCATTCCCTCATGCGTTTCTTCTGCCAAACTCTCAAAACCAAACAATGCATACGAAAATCATTACGAGCGATGTACCGATAGCACAGGTAGACGCTCACGAACAATGCGCTGCGGTACCGTCAGCAAAAACGGTAATGAGTGCACTGTCACGAATAATGGCGACCATTGTCTATGCGGCGCGCGTTTGCTTCTGAAAAAAAAGAACTTGATTTTTTTTGTGCTCTGTGCAATACTGGTTGTTTTTTTAATTGCGATTTGGCGCCAGTGGCGTTCGATTTTTCATGGTGAGGTTTTTTAGGGGTGACTGATTTTTAGATACGAATAAAACACATAATATCACAATATTCATCAAGCGGGAGAAGAAAGAACTAGTTTCAGTAACGTCTCTAGTCTACTGATGAAAAAATTACTTAGGCTTAGTTTTGATTTTTTCACTTAACTTATCGCTAGTTTGTCCCGAAGGCAGACTTTTACCCACAGTATCCATGATTAGATACAGGGTGACTGGATCTGAGGAGGCCATTTGCTTATATTAGACCTTACTTTCAAGAATTTTCATTTAGTTTTTTTTTTTTTAAAAAAAAGCGTAAGTACTATCTTATTTTTTAACCCTAGTTTGAGGGAAGTCCCGAGGTATTGTAATCACCAAGGTTTATGACTACCAACAAACAATAAAAAAAACTACTATAATACTTAATGCAAAAAAAAGTAATGAATAATGCTTGAAGGTCAAATTTTGGAAAAATCTCAATACAGTATAAAAATGGACATATCTACCAAATTAGGGAAAGTAAAGTTAAATAATTAGTTATTGACTTCCTCTAAATGCGAATTTGCTATGGCGGGTCCAGATCAAGTCACCCTGTATTACGTACTTATAAGAGATGAAAACTGTAATGACTAGGTAAATGAATGTGATACCGAAGTAGCAACAGATAATGCACGATGAAAAAGTAATAAAGTATAACACTGCTGACTAACTCTACAAAGTTTTCCAGTTACTTAAAAGACAGTAGATGATGCAAAATCCGATAAATAACGCACCACACAAAATTGCTAAAACATTACACAATCATATCAATCGTAATAAGGATGCTTAGCTCACCTTGCCTCATTAAAAAAACCAATCGATTGACCAAACCAAGTTAATCACCGTATCATCTAATAACATTTTAATTTTAAGATCTAATTAACATAAATTTTAAAATTATATGTAACAAGAATTGACGGATTCATATCGTAAACGTTTAAGATATGATGAATGTATGACATTAAAGTTTGACCATGGATTTGTAATAAATATAAGTAGTGAAGATGATACTTACCTCATTTGTATCGGGTTGTGTTAAGGAATTAGATAAATAATTATGTTAAGCTGTTTTTATTGAATTGAAGGTACTGCGAAGGTGTTGAATATTTAGTGAAGCGTTAGGTGCTTAATGGTATTCTTCATTAATTTAAATTCGAAATTTTCCGGTCCTTTGGGAACTGCCCTGTAACCTCTCGAACGTTAGAGCAAGCTTTTATAATAGTGTAGTACCATATCCTTCATCAATACCAGGAGGGAATTATGTGTATTATAATCTTTTTGTTTCTTAAAAGGTGTTCTAATAACACTATATTTCACACGGACCTTGGTGCGTCACAGTACATCTAATCTTTACGGCTTAGAAATCTGTTCACACCAAAAGAGAAAACGCTAATCAAAGAGACAAACTCGTATCCGTTAATCAATTTCTTTGTCTCGAACTAGGCAAACGAACCCCATTAACAGCAATCAGAATATTCAGAATCGTGTAATAAAAAAAAAACAGAGATAAAAAGCCAATATTGCTCTGCGTACGAAATTAGGATATTGGTTACTATAAAGCACATAACTTGTTTGTCGAACTGGTCTTATGTAAAGTGCACTCGATATTGTACGGCCCGGATCGCCGGACCGGTATGCTAACGAGTCGGTTGATGCTGATACATTTAATTAAAATGATCCACCGGAAACGAGGCGGGTAGTCAACACAGATTTATGAAATGACATAAATGTCTCGCGTTGAGGTGAAACTCGCGTTATGATTGTAGATAAGTTTGGTGATAAGGCCGAGACGTGGGCTGCAAATGTTTGGAGGCACGCGATTGGGAATAAAATTGTTTTGTAGCTTTTGATTTAGGGACTATGATTTTTGTCCTTTCTTGTGTATTTATACTACGGTAACTTGTGAACCTGAGTCAAGAGGTATCTACTTGTAGAGATGAACAATGTTTTGCTGTCTCAAATAGCTTAATACAGCTGTGTTCTCAAACATCTGCAAGAATTTTGTCGGGTACTGCTTTAATACATTAAGTAAATTGTCTTTTTGAAAATTACTCTTTCCAGTTCTTGGAAAACTAATGGGATTTTCTTCACACACATTAGGGTCAAGTATGTCAGTTAAAGCAGAGGTTACTTTCGCCCATTAACACCACAGTATATTTACGACTTGTGAACGGGATAGCGTGATTATCGGTGATTTAATTATAACATTCAAATAATATGTAAATTGTTAACCGCCATCTTTAATATGTTTGACAGAGATTACATACTGATCTCCAGTTCCATAAATTATATGAAATATTTTGTCAAATTATAAAAAAAATATACAAAAACACTTTTTTGTTGTATTTATACGCACATCTAAATGTTATTCTATCACTCGTATTATTATAACGGTACATACTTGAGAGTGTCTCTAATTTAATTTGTTTTATGATTTGCATATTACTGCAAAAGCTATAAAATGGTATTTGCAAAAAATCGGGTAATGACTTTGACTAATAAAGTATTTTTTGACCAATCAAGTCTGGGATTTCACGTTTTATTATTTTAAAAACATCTTCATTAGAATTAAACATCAGTGTTTGTATATTTATTTGTACATTTGCATTTTATTTATCATTGCGTTCAAATAAGTGAACAGGGTTACCAGAATTCGTTACATCTTCAATAATCCACCGATATGAAAATGGGATCATCCGTTTTCGATGTCGTCTCTCACAGACAGATTGACGCGCGTTACGTAATCAAAATGCTAAGGTGATGTTGAAACATCATTTAAATATAATATGCATAAAAGTTTTATATAAACATCCTCTGTCCAAGGGTATCTGAGCGAACTCAAAAACTATTTTTGAGGATGTCACAAAAGTACTTAGGTACTTGTTGAGTTCGCAATATCTGTATGTTAGCATAAATAATTATTTGTCATAATCCTAACTCCATATTAATATTTCTCATACAAAAATATGACACAAAGCCTTATTTTTCGTCAAAAACACAATTTAAATAAGTAATTAAGACAATCATAAAAGGATGACATCACTACATTTGATATCCGTTACACAATTATTTATAATCAAACCCGTATTAAGTTCTATGAACAAATAACATGTTGTATTGGCCACATTTCCATACGGGGCCATTTTGATTGCGATGTCACAGCAATTGTACGAATATTATATTTATTTTATGCTAATTTCAACATTTTAAAACGCCGAGTTCATTATATAAATTATTCGTGTAGTGGTACCGGCGCAGATTTAGTATTATTTCTCCAAAATATGTTTATCTTTAACGGTCCCGCTATATATCTTAGTTTATGTTTAATGTGCTCTATTTGATATCTTGTTACATGGTCACATTTAAATATTTTAATAGAAATGGTATTTTTTTTAATGCTTTTAGCGCCATCTGCTGTGGGTGTGAACTTACCATTAAGTTCTGAATGCATCTTGATCTCATTCACCTTTGATATTTGATTAAATCTCAAAGTATTTAATACTTACCAGCTTTAACGGTTGGAGCTTGCGAACAAGTATTCATAAATACATGCCCACCGCTTTTTCCCCAAATACTTAGGTAAATACTTAAGTTTGGGTACTTACCTACACAATATCGGCTCCTTATAAATAAATCCTTTTGCATTATGGCAACATCATACATAAGTATCGCCGTCGAACGTAGGCGTTATTCCTAATTCAAAATTCCGAGCCAAGACAATGAGGCACACAGCCTCATCTGTCAAGTCCGTTCAATGTTTTAAAAGGTTTTAAAGATCGACCCGAGCCGACTTGTTATTGTTATTTATATTAAGTTAAGAATTGCCGGGCCCTTCGCACTTGGCGTTTGAAAAAATTAAAACAATCCTGCTGGTGCATTTATTTTGACTCCTGATTTTATTAAAATAGAGTGTATTTTTCATTGTTCATGGAAGCATGGGTCAGTAATGGCGAAGGGTATGGAATGCAACGGATTGCGCTCGGCATTAGGTACTTATTTTTTGTCGGTGTGTGAAAGGGACGGATGTATTTGAGGTCTTTCGCGAAGTGCACTAATGGGGATTATATGGGATTGCTTGCACCATCACGTCATTTCTTACGCTACATTAGTTTCGACGCTTTATTTTTTACTTCGGCCATATTTATCACGGACCTTGTGGAATAGTTAAGGCATTGTGTAGCGGTCCGTGAAAGTTAACAATTAACTTTACGACGCAATTTTGCAAAATTACTAGAATTGATTGTAGGTCAATTTGTGGTCATTTGTTTAATTTCCAATTGTAACGGATTTAGAATGGAAGTGTTTAATCAACAAATGTTCTCACTGTTTCATTTTTTTTATTTTGTAATTGCTGCATGTCCTAGTTCACTGTTCTTATTATTTTTTTTTTTACCTGTTCATTATACTTAGTTCTACATGGATCTTTTGGATCGGGACTTACATCTTGTTTGTTCAAAACAATTTCAAATGCTGACCAGCTACTCTGTCCTGACCATATTATTCTAGCACCAAAAGAGCCATACTTTACTATATTATTTCAGTCTTCATCACCAAAAAGTTTGTAGTTCCCTTATTTCTCCACTCCTTTCAATATCTTCAAAATTCAAATCCTTTAAAACAATTTAAAATTCGAATTTGCCAGCCAGTCACAAAAAGCCAACTAACCCAATGTACGATGTAGCGAACGCACTCGATATAGCACATTGGGTCACATTGGGTACCGGGCGTCCTTCGCGGGGCCGGCCGTATAGGCTGTATATGTTATGGTATAGGACTATAGGCTTCATATTACTTACGATGCCATGCCGATGCCGCCGCCAACCAAACCCTAAACCACTGTTGCTAATTTTTCGGGATACGAAATTAGAAATATGATTTTTGTGTCGTTTTTTATTGTGGCAATGATATTTTGTAGTTAGAGATGAGGAGTCTTTGTGGAGCTTTTCGAGCGCTTCTTTTTGAAAAAGATGGCTTGATATTCGGATGTTTCCGTCTGATATCGTGTCCGTGTCCAACCGAAGGTCAGTTTATCACATCCTTCTGCAGAAGCCAAAGATTTAATAAGACAGAAGTGAAAAATATAGTGATTATTTTATCTTTAGGGTCAGCTTCTTGTCTTACTTGAGCGTCTGCCTATCTGACCTTCACAACACAATAACTGGATAACACGATAAGTACGCCTCGGTAGAACATCTTTAGACTCCTTGTTTCCAAAACGATCCTTCTCTTCCTCTACCGCGTCTGTCTCTTCCAAAACTAAATAATTTAATTCTACACTTTAAACACCAACAATACTTCACCCCACTTCACCCCCACCTATAAAACTATCACCACCATGCGTACCATGACCGTAGCCACCATATTTTACACTTACAATAACAAAATCTTTATACTTACGCATAAATGTAAGTTTTTTACACTTTTTTATCGCTCCTGCACCTCGTTCTTTTAGAAGGCTGTAAACATTTAATAGGGTAGGTTTACGATGCACGGGGGAGGAAGGGGGGTGTTCCGAGAGAGGGGGGAGGGTTAGACACAAATTGTTTTAGGCGCACGATTTATTTGGCGTTTTGTGGCTTTGTAGTTGTGTTTTTAAGAATTGGATTTTGGTTCTGGATTTTGGTAGTGGATAAAGTTGGAAGGAACTAATATTTATTAAGTAGGTACAGTTTAAACCGTAAAACAATCTCCTGTTTTCTTCTTTACGCTATTCTAGGCGACACCTAACTCAATGCCTAAATAAAAGCGCAGCTGAGTTCGACTCGGTGCTGAAAAGTAATATTTCAAATTTCCAACAGTGTAATATTATTTAGACAGTTATAGGTGCTTTAGTGTTAGTGAAAACGAAGCGGTAGGTAATTAATGCTACACATACAACAGAGCAATGAATAAAAAAATATTTTTGCATCAATGATTTCTGAATTTAATAAATCACATTAATTGAATCTTTGACGCAAACCATAAACCATGATGCACACGACCTACAAAGTTAAATAATTATAGCACACAAAGTTCAAACATTCGACAAACAAAAACCATATAATTTACCAAATCGATAAACAAATGGTTACCGGTTTCAAAACCATTGATAATTTAATAATTCGTGTGTATAAAACTATAAGTATTAATTACATACTCGTACGAACATACATGAGTTTATAGTCTATTCACGTCCATGTTTCCAATTTGAAGCCATTTCCACTTACACGTATACCATCTGTGGAATCAACGTTAATTCAGAAACCGTAGCACTTTTGAAAAGGTCATAAAATTTTAGAAGATGTAATGTAAACTGAACTGTATGACTTGTGAGTCTATTACATTTCAAAAAACGCATATTTTTGATTACATTTTTGGAAACTAAATTGCAAACGCAGAGTACATAAATAGGTACATAGATATAACACTTTTCGTAACAAAAACTTGGACCAGTCTGTACCCGCCAATTACGGGCGACCTCTAAACTAACAGTCGGAATAATCGCTCGTACGCAGATTTATATGACGCTGTTCAATTATATAGGAAATTCGATAAACTAATATATTACAATATTGATAGGTATGGAAATATCAAGTTCTTGAATGTAGCTGTTCAATCTAGAACCGATATGAGGATAATACCTACATGCCAAAAAGATTCGCCGGTTAAGGTCGTGCACGATACTTTTGCGTTACATCAATGGAAGTAAGTGAAACTCCCTTTTGTACCCTATCACTATGTTTTCCTATTTAACCCAAAGGTTGACTGGTAGAGAAAGCCTTGTGGCATTAAGTCCGCCTATGTACGACTAAGTACATGAAGTTTAATAGCTATTTATTCACCAAGGGGAGTAAGGCACAGGGTACTAATCGAGTGTGCATTTGAGACAGTTGTGTTGCACAGTTGTGTTGCATTTACAGATTACTAAACTCGTGAACCTCTTAATTACTTACCCTCTAGTAATTACTTACCCTCGAGTATATATACTGCTTTATACTTAACTTGCTTACAACGTCATCAAGACTTTAAAAAAAAAACAAAACGCGATAGTAATGGATTACTACCCTGATTTTCAGGGCAGTAATGAAATTCCATACAATTTAACTGCCTAGATTTGAGAAGATTTGATTGATTTTTTTTGAGAAGGTTTAATGAACAGCTTTCAAGCCTTTTAGTGAGGTAGTATTGGTACACTTACTAAGCAAGTGTAGTTTAAATAAATAAACTTATACTATCACTTACGGGAATCTTCCGTGATTTTATCCATTATTCTAAGCTCCGTAGATGTCGACGCTTTGCAAGCGCCATTATCACGGGATAACAGAATAGTGGATAATCACGGGAGATATCCCTTATGTGACAGTATAAGTTTAGTTATCCCTTGATCTGTCCACGAAGTAGACACAATAGTTAAACAATGGTGTCTCGAACAAATTGGTAATTTGACAGATCATGATTTATAAACAGTGTTTGGAAGTAAATAATTTTCAAACTTTCTTTTGTTTATAGTATTCCAGTAACAGGCACTTTTAAGTTGTCAAAGAGTTGTTCAATGAAAAAGAAAATCCCAGTTTCTCATTCCAAAGCTCGATCGATTCCCAGAGCTAGATTTCTAAGGAGAACAACAGCCAAGTAAGTAATGGATATCCCTGATAATCTTTCACATCAAAATAATATTTGCCGTTATGTGAAGCTTTTCTCGTCATTAGCACTTGTTGTCAGTATGCAACACTATCTATATCTAATGCACTATCGACCAGTAGGCAATCTAATTACTTATTGTCTCAGAGCTCTCAACAGACTGGTCAGGTCTGCCGCTTTTCATCCTTATGCCCTTAGTAATAAGATTGAAAAGTAGGGTTCGACCGACAAAGAACTCGGTAGTACTCTCCTTCGATAGAATAAAACTCATTCTAATTGCCTTTTACTAAGCAGTTAAAGAAATATTGTTCACTTGCTTACATTGTTCTCAACAGAGCAGCATTCACAATATACAAAATGATCAAACTAAAGTTACCAACCGAAGACCTAACTTATTCTAATTCACTTCTTTCGGAATCTGACAAGCAGCTGAAGAAATATTACTCCCTAATCCCTAAATCAGCACCGAAATAACTTACCATACAATGTACAGTCTGCAAAAAATGATTTATACACCGCGGCGCCGACACCTGCCCTGCTGTCTGTACTTGGCATGTGCGGACTTAATTTGGGCTATTACAGTTTTATTTAAGTAGCAATAAATTGCCCGAATCAAGGCATGTATGTTATTACCGAGTAATTGCGTATAGGGTGATAATATCTAAGGTTGGAGAGTACCTACTAATTTTTGAGCTCGTTGTAAACCGTATTTTGATTATTGTTTAGATTTAAAAGATACAGAAGTTAAAGGTTTGCAATAATTTGTTTCTTGAGTTTGGAAGATTGTTGGCGCCATCTATTGCGTTTTGTTGGAACTATACGAGAAGTTTCTGGCGACAATTTTCACTGTCATGAAAAATTTCTTCTAATGAAAGTTTTGCTATATAATACAACATGTAAACTGGACATGTCAAAATTATGAAAATCCAAGACATTAGATAATATTATAACAAAACTCGTCGTGTCCATCAAGATTTTTAGCATTAGGTAATCGAAAGGAAAACAAGCGATGTCTAATGATATATCCCGTACAGAAATCTATTTACCTTTTCCAATACCTAACCAAACCCACCTGCAACAAACAAAAATCCATCATTTTAAAACTAATTACTGCAACAAACGGGAATTTAAATTACACTGTCGTTGGTTTCCACTAGTTTTAGCGTTGAGTGAAAGGGCGGAAGCGAGCTTCCAAAACTGGGTCAGCAGAGCTGTCAGTGCTACCCCCGATCCCCCATTCTCATCCCCCACACTTGTCACTCACCCCCCCTCCCCCTCCATTTACGGGTTAATAGTGAAAAATTAAGTGCAGCACAGAGGGGGTTATTTAGTTTCCGCTTTCGTTAATTCTGTTTTTCGGTTTCCATTTTCTTTTGCAATAGACAGTTTCATAATTTTTGTTTTATTTGACATGGATAGAGGAAAATGGAGTATGAATTGGTTCTGGGAATAACAATTGGTGTTTGTTTTATTTATTAATGCTTTTTGGCAGGATATTTTATTTCCTTGTTATCTTTTCCTCTATTTTATTCTTTGAATTCTGATAAATTTTCTTACCAATTTCTAGTTAAGTAGGTATTATCATTGATATAAATAAAACTTATCTTACACGTATGGTTTACCTCGCAATTCTTTCTTGTCTCAAGCACGTTCTAAAATAACTAGGTCTATTTGTGTATATGAGAATAGATTTAGTACTTAAAGTTTAACACAATTGAATAGCTTGACATATTTAATGTGATTTAATAACGGTCAAATCGACTACTATTACCAAAGACTATTATACCTTATTCAAAATAATAAAACGACGTCACTGAACATACTTTAACAAAACAACTCGTCAATTTAAATAATTGAATCTCGAACGTTCCAAATACCGACAAAACTCGCAAGATATTGCACAAGTATTACGTTCGTGAATCATCGGGCATCATCGGAATACATCCGAGCAATTGATTTGCATACATTGCTCATTATCCGCCATTATGGTACGAAGCGTGTGAAATAGTTTTATATCTTAAATATGTAGTTAGCAACACCCACGCTAGCCTTTCCTCAATGTGAGTGGTTTTTATTATGGTCGTTATTTCTTTTGCTTGATTCAGAGTATCGTCGTTTTATGGCCATTTTTATATGATTTATTATGTTTTTCCCGATGTGCATTTCTAAATCAGTATCAAAAGCATGGATTGTAGCTATATTCTGCATGGGATATGGCACGTCTTTGAATTCTTTCACATCTTTACGTCATCAGCTACCTAGCCTTGTCCCAACTGCGTTAGAGTCGGCTTCCAGGCTAACCGGGTGGACCTCCACAACCCAGTAACTGCGTAATACGATGCCTCTTGGATCTATCAATGACGGCCACTGCGTGCTTTAAAAAGTGCGTTCTGAGGGACAGAGGGGTCATATTGGATGGTCAGCTAATCATAGGTGATTCGCACCAAGTCTGATTAACTGTAAGAGGTTCATATTGCAGCTTCTTCCATCCATTATATGCAAGAATTATTATTACCTAGTCATTAAATTAATAACTTATCATATTCTTCTAAGTCTGCATCATCTAAACGCTGTCTTCTAGAGCAATTCATTCTTCAACCTTATTTACCATACCAGCAAATGCGAAGTTATGTGTACCATTGTGGCATTGTGTTTTAGAGTCGGGTACCATTAATTCGGCAAGGTTCGCAAACGTTCGGGATTAGTCGGCGTCGGCGTCAACACCTGTCGCTGCGAGCTCCGTTTGTCTGGCTTTGACTTTGGCCCAGTGTTAGAGATGGGGAAGCAGACATATTTGGTACTTATCGATAATTATATTCTGTTCATTGTAGAATATACGTATTCAAGTAGATAGTAGTTTACCAAGTGCCCCGATAGACTTGTGGTCAAAAGCGCGACTGCCAAGCGTGGGGCTCTGAGTTCCCGGGATGGGGTCATGTGTTAAGAGGAATTTCTTAGTAGCTACCCAGGGTTCCAAAGTTGGTAATGTGACATTTCCTGGTCTCGTTAAGCACATACAGCCGTAGGTACTGCGCCTTATCTCCCCTGGTCCTGTCGGAATGCCGTCCTGTCGGACTATGAAGGCGAATGAATGCTTCTGAGTTTGCGCATATACTTTTGATATATCTCACGTCGTGTCTGCTGAGATTGGCCGCTATGACAGTAAACTATCAGGAGGACTAGTACTACTACTATTTCCTTTCTAATCCACCCATATCCAAATTATTCAGAAGGTAGTATACCGCTGCTTTTTCGTTTAGTGATGTGTACGTCACGATTCCAGGCCGTTAACACGAATGAGGTTCTGACATCGATACTTCTAACTTTTTCAATTACCGAAAGCGAAAATTCTACAAAATACTTACCTGTAGTAAGCCAATGATTGAACAATGAAGGGACATAACGATCTTGGATTTTTTGTGATAGATATTGATCTTAATTAAAATTGATCTACAAAGTTTTTGTAATCACTGTTCGCGTGCAAATAGTCATAAGCCAGTGCTCTACTTATTGGTATAAATTGAAATAGATGAAAATTTAAATCTGGCGCCTAAATTGTCGGCAGCGCAAATTAGTTCAATGACGTATCGCGTTTTTGTTGTGGGGAGTTTGTCCAGCCACTTCTTCATCCCAACTAGAAACACTAGTAAATGGCGAAGGGCGGGCGTTTTGGGGGATTGCCCTAGATAATCTTTGACGTTTAAAAGCAAATACTCGGCCAAAATGCCTATTTCAATAAATGATATTTGACTTTGTTAAAATCTGTGATCTATCTAATGACATATTATTTTATCCTCCTTACAACTATTTGAATAATGGTCTCGAACTTATTGGCACTTAACCTCTAGTTTTTTTTAAATTGCCAGGTGCTTATCATGCTTCTATAGTGAAAGGCAATTGTTTTTATTGGGTAGGCATAAAACTGCTTAATCTCATTTTATGGCGTGTATATTAATTTATTATAATAGGATTGTAAATTATACCTACCATATTTCAGCGACCTTTTATGATTTTTATGATGATCTTACATTAGATATAATTCTGTCATTTACCTCAACAATTACGACACAACCACAATTGTTCTAACAGTGTGTCTTCTATTCAAGTTACCACTACAAAAATGTAGAATTCCCCGAAAATCGATATATTGTATGAGCTCCCTTAAAATCGAAATTATTCTATCGATCATCAAACCGGGATCCATCCCTATTCTCCCATAATGGTCATTTCGGTAATGGCGTGCCGGGGCCCGCGGGCTCGCCGGGAGGGGGCCGCGCTGCCCTTGCGCAGCCGTGCCCTTGCGCAGGTCACCTTGCACAGGTACGCGCATGCGCCTATTGCAAGCACCTAACCTTTCCTCACCTCACACTCAAAGTTAAACCTTAATGTGAAAATTTAAGGCTGTTTTTTAAATGGTGGTAAGTTCTGCGAACAACAGACCTTTCTAAACCACACACTCAAAATTAAAAAAATTCTGTAAAAGTTAAGGCTGGTTTATGCTTGAAGCCAAGTCCGGTTAGGGCTGCACACACGGTTCCGGTATTGTACGGTTATTGATTTCAAAGATTTAATCTAGGTATCAGATTTCTTTTTTTGGTATATCGATTCGATAACGTAAAAGTGTCGATTTAAGTTTGATTTATCGATCGGAATTTGATGCGGTTTGTTGAAATGAAAGTTTATTTTTTTAAGCTTCGTTGGATGAATAGATCTTCGTCTTGGTTTGATAATCATAATAATGTCGTCGAATAAAGACTAGTTTCCTAAAAAGAAAATTACAACTTTTCTCATAAATCTCATTCAATGACTCGAATTTTTCTTCGACCATCACCTTTCTTACAAGAATCTTACACCGCGATACCTTCTGATGCCATGCGTAAAAAAATCCACCAAGTGTGAACAGACCTTATTGTAACGAGTCCCGATTTCGGTTTTTTCAACCAATTGCATTTTATAGGCGAGCGTGACAGGATAATTTAGGAAAGAGTCGGTTTAACTTTTTTTGTTCAATGCCTTGCGCATGCGATTCCCAAGTATCGGCCATTGTTTTTGCTGATTTTTTTGCCGACTATTGTACTACGTTTAATAGGTATTGAAGTAATAAATATTAACGTTTAACATTCGTTTCTGGTATAATTACGTCAAGTTTTTTATTCAAGACGTGCAATAAGATTTGTTTACCGTCTATGTGTCCGTTTTTTTTTGACGTAAGGATAAAACCTTGTAATCATATTTTGTTATACTTGTAATTTTGCTCAGGTGTTTCTTCTAGTAAAAAATCACAACGATGAGTAATAAATATTGCAATTACATTTTATTATCCGAGTTAATCTATCATTCAATGTTGTTAATAAAAAATACAATTGGCGCGTTGCAAAAAAATGGCGGCAAAGATTCCAATACAGAACGATCATAGATAAAGAAGTCTCCTTTATTTTATTTTTATTTTAAAAGCAGCCGTTCGTCACCAAAAAGTTCGGTTTCAACCTGTGCGTTGTTTAAATGTCTACTGAATTTTTCTCACGAATTGGACCATCTTATTATAAGACAAGGAATAAAAAGGCTTTCAGTACTGGGAACCGAATGATGACGTGTTTGCAAGGATTTTTCCTCCTGACTGTGTCTGTAATTTCAAAAGCTTTCTTCTTAGAAATAATATGAGCACGTATGTGAGTCATATGTAAAGTACAGGGTCTTATCGTATACTTAGGGTACCTACGTATTACTATTTATGTAATACGCAATATGAAATAAATACTTTTCAATGTTATGTCGTCAGCTTCTTACTCACAGTTTAAGAAACATACAGAATCTTATACAATTATCCTGTTTCCAAAGGTGACAGAAGAAAACTGAAGCCTAATAACAGTGAGTAAAATTGGAATGGCATTCAATCAACATTGTTGAAAATGAAGCGACTTACTACCTCTACCTACCCAATTAGATTTTTTTAGCAACCAATTAATGTCTTATTGGAACCTCTGAGTTCTAATAGAAAATGTTTCCTACTGCTACATGAATGAATGTGTTAGATCACCTGAAATATGAAGGAGTTATGATTATTTTAGTTTAGTTTAAATCATATACTTAAGGTTTTTAGAGAAACGGTTTAATTTTAATTATAATAATATTTTTAAGCGTAGTGATTATCTTTCTGAAACTTGATTTTATTTGATTATTTACGTTTTCATTTTATTTTTTTATTTTAAAAAAGAAAATTGGGCTATTAAAGCAGGATATTTATTGTTTCTTTCACAGGAGTCATCGCCAACATTGACGCTTTTTTCGTCAAAGGTGAGTATTTCAAAAATCGAACATTGGCATCATCCATTGTCATTGCTTGACCAGAAACAAATAATATCCTGCGTTTTTTTTTGTTGTGTTTTATTTTTTTGTTTTTCTGTGTACTTTTTTTGTTTGTGTATTATTTTCGGGGCGGGTTGTGTTGCATGGTCGTAGATGCCATTCATATTATCATCATTGCTGTGTATGCTAATTTGGTGTATGAGTGTTAGATGTATTTAATTAAGTTTTATATCTTTAATATTTGATGTACATATTTTTAGTCGGAGATAAGTACCTACATAGACAAAGTTGCAGTCGAGTCGTATGTATGTGATGCTAATACTTATATATTTTGTGTAGTGAATACATAGAAGTGTAGTGTCAGTAGTCTTTTCCCCGAAAAGATATTGGTAAATGTAGTGGTAGTTTAGCCATAAGTAAATTTATATATTTAGCTAGATTATTTTTAAATTACTTTGACGTAAAGAAGTAATGACGTTGTATGAGCATTTAATACCTAAGTACGTAAGATTTAGGCACATAATATTAAAGAAAAGCGGTTACTGAAAATTATAATTATGAAGGTTAATAGGATCATTGAAAGAAAGGCAAAATAAATATTTAAAAAATAATATTTAAAAACAATTGCTTATTGAAGAAATCAATAAATTAGGTACATAGTTTCTGTCTGATAAAGAACACATGCGAGTTTATTTAAGTAACAGTACTAATAAAACCAGACCAATCGGTATACAGAACAAACAGTAAAAACTATCTATTCTAAATATAACGCTTTTAACATAATCGCGTAAATCACGTAGTTTATTTGTTTCATAAATTAATTAGGAGGTATCTGTACCGTTTTCACACAGTTTTGGTCCAATAAAAGTGTTCATAAAAGTGAAATTTATGGCCCATAAGCTGTTAAATAAAAACTTGTATACTTTGTTATCGTAGGACTGTCCACCTTAATTAGAAAGGTTTGTCAATCTAGTAGCAAATTATTAATTAAATATTAATATAATATGACAGATCAAAGAGGAGATAACCGATGGATATTCCAAACGCTTAATTAATTGATAAAAACAAATATTTTCTCTGCCTGTTTGTGTAAAAGTATCAAGAAAGTTTAAAATATTTCGATATTTGTGTAGAAATTGTTCAGAATTGCGACTAACTTTGATTTTGTAACCTGTGATAATGCTACAGATAACGGTTCCAAAAAAAAATCATTTTAAAGTAACTGTCGTAACTTTTAAAATATTCTTTAGACTATTAAACTGTCTCGTTACGAAATTATTTATTTATCAATAACAAATCGCCTAGACTTGAAGAAAAAAGCGAAGCTATAGGGATTAAAAACAATATTTTCCCGACTCAAAGGTTTTGGTCCTTTGAGTCTCGCCATTAGTACGATTGTTATTAATAACCATCCGTGATTTGATATTGGGATAGGGCATTCATCATCATCATCCATAGCCTGACTATACCCACTGCTGATAGATAAACTGATGAACTATCAGACAGATGTGTTGTAGCAGGTTGCGTCACTTCTTCCTAGCTAAAACACTAGAAAGTAGTGAAGGTCTTGTGGAGCTCGTGGCTAAATAATAACAGCCGTTTGGGTCGATCTTCAGGTTAAGTCGCTCTTGCCTAGGTTGGTGCGTGGATGGTTGACCACCCATTACGTACTGAGTTTCTGCCTTTTCCCGGAAAGCACGTTAAGCCGTTGGTCCCGGCTGTCATTTGTAGATTTTGTTACATGTAGTGACCCAAAAATCTGAATGATAACCAGTCTTACCAAGGGGTATCGTATTACCCAGTACTGAGGTGCTAACTGGGTTGTCAGATAGACAGTCGCTCCATGTAAAATACTGGTATTCAGCTGCATCTGGTTAGACTGGAAGCCGACCCCAACGTGGTTGGGAAAAGGATAGGCAGATGATTTGTTGTGTAAAGGCCACTGTTCGCCTCTGCCATTCTCATCCTGGTTTATTCCGATCAGGGCGTTACATAAGTATAATAAGCTCAACAAATTTCCCTAAACAGATGTTAAAATGTCTGCTATATCAGAGTAGAATTTCGTCTTAATGATTAGATCTGTTCATTCTGTGCAGTACTGCCACGATACTGTTATATGAGGCCGGTTTGTTTACATGTGACACAGTCGAGGGGCAGTAAGACAAGTCTGTGTGGTCCGCGATGTGTAGCAAGATAGCAACTGAGCTGTTACAGGTTTATTTATTTTATTTAGAAACTTATAAGTACATACAAATCAAACATCATGTTTTCAAGACTCGATGTCTAAGTAATAAGTTTCTAAGAGAAAATTAATTAATACAAAAACAATATTTATTGCGACTACATCGGAGTTTTAACACAGTCAATCACAATGAGTTATCTGCGAATTTGTTTTCTAGTTAATTTTCAAGTTTCCTTCACATCATAAGGATTCAGGTTTACCTAGGGTCGTACTGATTGGTGGTAAGGATTCGGATGTTACCAGGTAATGAACTTACTGATTAATCTAGCCTGTGATAAGTCGGGCGGCACGCTCGCCCGTGTTAATATATTTTAATTAAAACAACTTGAGTGGAGTATTTAAACGCGGCGGGCGGCAACCAAACTATCGGTGATTATTTCGCTAATACGCAGTTTTAATATTAATTAGTGAAATTGTCAAAACCAGGCCATAGTTGTCCCACGAAGCCACGAATGTAGATAGCTTCGAATAGTGATGCACGAACCGATCCGATAGTTTATGCACAGTATCGATACAACATGATGCGATACACTGACATTTTGCTTGGTTGTTCATACAAAAGTGCCGGATATCTGAATTAATTGATCGCATCGTATCAAGCTGTCTTAAATTGCATGATCGATCAATTTAAAGGAATACAACGCGGAAACAGAAACAAAACAAATCCTGGAACACTTTAAAGGTTAGTTGAATCGAAGCCATTCGATAAGTTCCTTTAACTGTATCCGTTAGTTGCGATCCGAATCGATTTAAAGTATTGGTATTTGGATCGATTCGGATCGCAACTTTCGGATCGATATTTTCATCCATCCCTATCTTCAAACCAGGTAATAAAATGTGATTTGGATGATATAATATGAATCAATGGAACGATGTGATTTGCTGATCTTTTTGACAACAATATTATTTTGGCCTACTAGGCCTATCGACTTTTAGAAAGTATTTCAAATATTCAAATGATTAATAAATATTGAAATATCACAAGTTTTATAGTTTGCTATGTCAGTAATAAAAATGTTTTAAAATGAATTATTTAAGCAATTTTTCGTGTTGTATTTTTATTAATCATTTAATAAGTGGTCATAATTTATTTATTACTTGTCGGGGATTAGGTGAAATTCAGATGATTTGTTTTAAACGGAAATTGAATGAAGTTGCCTAACTTTTAATAAATTAGTAAACCACCATTTATAAATCATGAATATTAAATCTTTTCTAGCCAAATGCTAACACATAACTGATAGTCAAATGTTAAATAGTACATATTTATTTTATTTCTGTAAATAACAATGATAGCTTATACCTACATTAAAAATAAAAACAATAAAATAAAATAATCTTACAACAACCTAAAACAGCATAAAAACTCAAACTAAATAATATTGATTTTAATGAGTTAACTCTTAAAATAAAACCAACTTATCAATAGATCGAGAAAACTTTTAGATAAAGAAGATCAAATACCGATCTCAGTTAACTGATAAGCCAAGTCGATTGCTTAACCAACAGTTCAACATTAATAAACCAACATGTTTTAACTACCGTAGTTATTCAGTACAGCCATAAACATGTCGAAGGTAAATTATTTCCAATAATGAGCTATCAAAACCTGTATTAAAATTATTACGTTAATTACCCTTTTCAATATTTAAATTATTAAAACTATAAAACGTAGTTTGTGATAATTATAAAATTATAGCCAATTATTTTTGTAGGTTTTGATTTTAATTTAATTATTGCATTTACAGTGTGTTAAATGTTATTAATATAGGTATATGTAATAAGGACCAGAATGTTTGTGACTCTTTCTGCCTGGGTAGGCAGAAAAAGTCACAAAAATTCTGGTCCTTGTCGGCGCTAAAACGCTCATTGCAATTTTCTTCAGTAACCAGTAGTTCAGTATTTTCTTGTCGGGTTTTTGTTCGACAAAAATCACCTTAATTTAAATAATAAAATAGGTAAAATACAATGTGAATGCTGGATAATAATTTATAATCAATGTAGGTATTACAATACAATGTTAGATGCCTGGATTAAAATAATCCTGTATCAAAGACGCCAGTAGCACAAAAAATATGCTTTCATCTTTTAAACCTTTGTCATTAGACTTAAACATTTCACTATACATATTTAAAATGGCAGGCCTACTTACCCACTCGTGTAAAGTATCCGTGGTTAGCCCGCCGTCCACCGCATTAATTATGACCCATTTTCTCCTGTAGTAGACTTTTACTACTTTCTTACGTAAGATATACATAAACAGCTCGTAAACCTCATGTTTTTCGTATTCCTAGACGTAAAACATAATAAATATAAATTAAAACTTAATGTAACAACTATAAATTGTTAATCGCGTAAAATGATTCTAATTTTTAAAAGCTTAACTATTTGTATAACATGATACTCAAAATCTGCAGATTCTGAAAATACAACGATACGTCATCAGTACGCCTGCATCTTTGGTCAAGTGGTTGCAAACGCTACTGCTGATTGTGAGGCCCTGGGATCATCTCGCAGGCTAGGCAAAGCGTTATTGGGGTTATCCATCAGGAATTTCTCCGTAGCAGTCCTGCTTCTGAATTTGTGTCCGATCGATGGGAATGCACAAAAGTGGCGACCCCTATAACATGTGACATAAAATGACGAAATTTGGTCGTACGTTAAGACCTCTCACCTTTGCCTCACACTACAAAAAAAAAACATGCGTGATGATTTTACGTTATACACAAATCTTAATAAACAGAGTTAGACATTCACACATTTAAATACCTTGAATAAAATAGTCATCGTCCTTAGTAAAATTCTAGTAAATCCCAAATATAAACTTCAAAAAGCTGTCGTACCACTCATTGTCGAGTAATTTCCTGTATTTAAAAGTAACTAAATGATTCGGTTACTAAGACATAATGTACAGTCATCGGCAGCTTAGGTACGTGTGAAATTAATATAGGATGTGAATAATACAAGTTTCTTTTAGACGAAAAGTCATATTTGAAACCAAGGAATAATATAATTCAAGATTTTTTTTTAAAAGTCAGTTATATTTTCTTCTTTATATATACTCCCTTCAATAAAGTATTTAAAGGTCATAAATGAGTATTCTTATTTGTAATGGATTACTGAGATAACTACCAATACATGGTGTGTAAGAATGAAACTTGCTGCGACTACTCCAAATAAACGCTGAAAATTGCAACAGTCAATACGTTAACAAATCAAGGAAACAAATCCAGAATATCGATATAAACGTTAAAATAATCTTTTCATTAATAAACAGATAAAGATCACATTAAATTTAAAACGCCTCATCAAAATATTTACACAAATTCCGTCTCTATAAAAAAACTTCAAATGTCTAAAAGTTCCCAACCGCAACCTTTGGCGTATCGCAATTATATCTCAAACAATTAGTCATTCGTGTCTAGCGAGATTTCACTTAAACAATGTTTCATTGCATCCGGATAATATTACTCATCGCAATTGGCATGGTTATGGTATGAGTAATATCTTTGAAGTTTTTTTAATGGAGTGTTAACGTGAGTGTTGTTTATATCCTAAAAAAAATTCATAAATTATTTTAGGAAGGGAATTTTAAGGAACTGTCATAAATAATTTTGAAGTACAAAAAGTGATTTTTCTAAGCCTAATTGGTGTAAATCAGTTTTGATTTCGATTTATATTAATTTCTCATTGACTGTGTCATTGAAAGCTGGAATTGGCACCACTGTGGCAGGCAATCAGTTTGACAGCTTTATTAGACAAGAGGTGTTCCTGTCAATTCTACGGCTGCTGTAGTGCAGAAGTAGTAGAAGTCAAGCATGGAGCATCTATCAAGACCTTGACAAATACGTAGGTATTTGTCAAGGTCTTGATAGATGCTCCACTTGAGAGTGGGGGATTATCTCCACTTTTAAGTGGCGGGGCACACCCACAACACACTAATTGTCCACCCAAGCAAGTAAGCACTCCATTTCCTCTTACTCCATGGCATGAGTACATAGATCTTTGTCATTATTACATCTCATTGCGATTGTCAATAGAGGTGCGAAGGTGAAATTACCTCTCGGCAATATTTGCCTGTTTGTAGGACTGTAGGCGTCATTGTGTGACGTCATGTTAGTTTAAGTAATCAATCATCATTATTGTTCTTACTTTTTTCTGCTTTGTCATGCTGGGTGAAATGTCCTGTTTTCAAGGACCAAAATAAAAAGCAAGTTTCATAAATTATATGATCACTTGAAAAGTTGTGTAATTTCACCTGCACTTTGAGGGCCCTGACCGAAGCCAACACAGACGCCGTTGAGGTGGCAGAAGAAGACTTACAAAGAGTGTTGGTTCTATGTAAGTTATGACTTATGAAGTCCTCTGTCAGCCATTCTTTTACTTTATGTGAAACCCAGGAACAAGCGATAGGTATACTTTTAAAGCCTTTGTCTTTTGGATATATGAACTTCGAGGGATTTTCTGCAAACATCCGAGCTGGGTCCACCTTTAACACATCGGCCTTTAAAGCAAGAATGAACAGACATTTCCAAGGCACGCTTGTTCCATCCTTAAGACGAGATCAGAATCTAGAGCCGCCACGTGCTTCGATCCTTACATTTTCTTTCACATTCATATTTACAGAGCTATTCCTCCATTTAAGGAACTGGTAACTTTCCTAGCATTTAATTAGTTTTCCCATTTTATTATCCTCATCGAACCAGATCTAAACCGTTCAGCGAATTCCCTAAAAATATTTTAAAAGTAAATAAAACTGAACATCTGAAACAAAACAAATGGAATCAAACCCACAATTAATACGAACATGAAGCTAAAACCGATGGACATGAGTCAGTCGCGGTAGGTGCGCGCGCGACGTTGTTTTCTTACGACGCGCTCCGTCCGGATGCGGGCATACCGACGGTACAGGTTCCAGAAGGAGTAGACGCGGCAGATTTATTTCTTTAACTAGAAAATTAATTGGTCTGTTTATGCCTTGTCATTTGTAGATCTTTCACAATCACTATTCAACCTAGCATCGCTTCATATTAGTATACCGGTTCGAGTGGAAGCCGTTTCCAACATAGTTGGGAAAAGGCAGACAGATGATGAATACTGCAGAAAAGTCTTCCAGTAAAGGCTTCTCCCCTCTTTGGTTTACAGAAAGAAAAAAAAAAGATCAGTAGCAAAATTTTAATTGATTAATTGATCTCTGAGGCCTCCAGGGTTTTTGGACTAAATCCTTCTTTATAAAGAATATAATATGTATAAATAAATAAATAAATAATAAATCTTTATTCAGAATTTCAGAAGGTAAAAATACAATATGAATCTAAAAACTAACAATGTAGGTATAATAATGTATGATGCCTGTACTAGGATAATCCTGTATCACAGGCTGCAGGAGCTCTAACAATATGCTATATGTAGGACAGTAGTTATTTCTTTGTTTAATATTTAACATTACGTGACAAAATTTTGATTAACTTAAACTCTAATAACATAGACCTAAACACATAATTGTTACACGAAAATTTGCGTCAGCAGAATTTATTATAGGTTGCAAAAACATTCGAGGCGCTCTTGTTAAATTCGATATTTGCACCTAGCGACTAATGTGCTTACAATAAATAAAATTGATGGTGCAATATGCGTCAAACGCGGAAGTCTGACCTAGAGTATGACGCTCTACGTGCCCTCGTAGTCGATGGAGTTGATGTACCTATATTCTGCTAATTTCTTAGCTGGGCACTCAACATCTCCCGTTTTGTGGTTGTTGGGCTTTTTAAAACGCGAGCATGTCGCACATTTCGGGGTGTCCGCTTTCTTCGCGCACTCAGACATCGAGTGTCCTGCTTCTCCGCAGTGACCACACGTGGAGTTTACCTCTCTGCATGATTTCGCTGCATGACCAAATTGTTGGCATTTGTAGCATCTGGTGACAAGGGTGAAGTCTCTAACAGGGCAGGAGGTCCAAGACACTATGTATTTGAAAAAAAAACAAAAACAACTTGTTTATGTTTTTCGTGCTTTGTCTTACATATTCGGGTTTCAAGTAAGCTTTCAGAAGAGACTTTAGACAACAGTATACCTCTTTACAAATTTTTAAAATACATATGTATGCCGTTTTTGCCATAAAATAAATAATTCTACCCGCTCTAACACATTCATAAGTCTACACCATGAAAAGTCACATCGAGATATTCAGTAAAGTACAAGTGAAGTGTCTCTGCTACTAGAAATAGCTGCTACTACTGCGGGGGGAAAGGGGGGAGGGAATCGATGTACTTGCGGGGTAAGAGGAGAGGAGGGCTTGAGGGAGGGGGGGACATATACGTTTCCGTCGCGGGAGCACGTGGCGTTTGCGTTGTTTTTTTTTTCTTTTTTTTTTTTGCTTTTATATGGCGATGGTAGATATGAGTAATTTTTGGATAGGCATGTCCTTTTTTAATGTGGTCTGTGCTCAGCTGTGGGTTTGTTAGATGAATGGGTGATTTTTAATGTTTGTTGTTGGCTTTTGTTGTATGAATGGATTGAAAGGACAATTTTTTAATGGCTTAGAAACAACTTTCTGGGGGTTGACTTTCAGTGTTTCAAAGCTTTTTCTAGTTTTTTCAGACTTTATCCACGTAGGAGGTAGTTTTTGTTTTAGCTATGAGCGTTTCTGTACATAACATCATCATTCTTCTTTCTTTAAAAATCAAGTCTTGTACATATTTATATGGCCGGGTAGGCACTTGTTTTAATGCCTGAAGAGCTGGTAGAAAGCAATACTTTTCAGCCCTAAGGAGAATCGTTTTCAGCTGACAGCTGTCAAATTATTAAAAAAAACTAGTTCTATTTTCACATTTCTATTGAACCATGTTCCAACTTTCTATACAGCCACTCAATTACAGCACGATGTAAAATTGAAATAACAGAAAGTTAAGTATTCATTAAAGAATCTCCGAAGTACTATTTTGTCCCACAGGCAGTAGAAAACACTGGTTGCTGGGGGTCCGACGCGATCAAATTTGTGGCGGAGATCGGCCGTCCACTTAGAGAGAGGGGCGGTGACCCACGCTCTGGTTCTTTCCTGGTGCAGAGGCTAGCCCTGGCAATTCAGCGCAGAAACGCTGCAAGTGTCATGGGCTCCTTTGCGCTGGGAACGTCTAGGGACTGTGGTTTTCTGGTGACGTAAAGTTTTTTGTAAACTGGTTTTATGTATTCGACATTTATATCAATATTTTTTTGAAAATAAAATAGCCTTAAAAATGTAAATAAAGAATATGTTACGTTTTTGTAAATAACTTTATTACTTATAACTTAGTTTTAACTATTTTTTTTAAATAACATGGATTTGGGCAAAATATTTACCATTTTTTTAATGATGGCAATGAAAAATAATGGCTGAATAACTGGCCGGCCACAGAAAAACAAACAAAAAAATAGGCGGGAAAGTGACAATCCGATCTTCATTTTGTTTTTTCGAGTTGATTCATGTTATTATTTTTATTTTTCTTGCATTCGTAATAAAAAGCACAGTTTTTACCTCGGGTTAAAGACTCATTTAGTCCCTTCAAACTATTGGTGCCCTCGCCCGTCTCGGGACTAAATAAGTTACTTTAGGGGGTTACTTTATAGGGTGCCTAAGGTAACAGTTAACAATGTACTAATGTCTTTAAATAAGAAATCTAATGTACTTTTCCTTCCTATCTACGAAAATACATTCAAAATATCTTTCAAGTTTTTTCCGTTGCCGACTCGTCGTCACACCAGATTATCACACCAGGTATATGACAAACAGGATTTTTATTTCTCGTTTGTCTGATTTTTCCACACCATTTATTCCTAACTAGTGCTGTCCAATTTATATTAGTTAGAGTCTAGGATGGTTTACTTATATAAGTCCGACCATTTCTGTAACGGTTAAAAGGTCTACATAAAACTTCGCCTATTTGCATACAATGAATGGCGATAGTTTAAAAGGTGGCGGTCTCTGTTTTTTGCCTACCCCAACCGAAAAAGCCGTGAGTTTATTATGTATGTATTTAATCATTCTAAAAGCGCCAGCCCCACTACAATTTTTCATCACGTCATCAATAAACTAAAACTTTATTCTGTTACTACTCTCATCCAGCTTCTAATAGCCAGTTCTTTCCACTTTAAGAATACAATGAATAGAGCAATTTTTCATTATTTTAGCTAAACCACACTATCCACCATGTTCTTGAACACACTATCTATACCCACACTCTGCCTACAATCGACATAATCCCCAAGATTAATACCGACATCCACAACGCATGTACTGGTAAGTACTGTGGAGTACTTTGCATACGGAATCCCTTCGATTTATCGTTGACATTACCAACGTAACAGGAACCCGTAAATCCAGCAACCACACTCATAATGGCGGTATAATCTTTATAAATTCTAACTGACCAGCAATGTTGGTACTAGGAGTATAGAAGTTTGGGAGATGTGTTATCGATACGATTGAGATATCAGCGAGAAAGGTACTACTCAGTAACAGCCCAAGTGCCAACCTCGTCGCCAAATAGGGTGAATCAATTAAGATTGCTATCAACACGCTAAGAAGAAGTAGCAGCTCGGCATCAGTTTCCTACAGAAAACTTAGGTAACTGGCGTAGCACACCTCCGCCAATCCCTTTGAAAGTAACAAAAGTGATGCAACTATATTATGGACAATCGAGATCTCTGATTCAGAATAGTTTGTAGATGTTTTTTGTTATTGGAGTATGACCAAATTTTGCGTGGTCCTTACACAGGTGGTCCTTATTGACAAGTTCTTTTATAAACGAATCTTTATAAGGCTCTTTAAATAGTTCCATTCTAACATCTATAAACGATTTTATAATAATGCCATGATTTTCAGTGATCCTTTTTCTTGCTAAAACTCTTAAATACCAGGAAATGCTCGACTCTTATCCAGTTTACTTGATAATACTGCGTTAATTTTTAAAATACTTAATCTATAGTGCCATATTCGCTATTTTATATAAAATTTCTTCGATCTTCGGTACTAATACATCGGAACTGTCGAACAAGTAGACCGCGGGTACATATTTCACGGCGGTGTGGCAACGCGGCGTCGCCAACCGAAATAATACAGAAATGTGTGGGTGGGATGCACTCGCCTAGACGTGGAGCCAAGAAGAATAGTTTAGGATGTAGACGAGACAGTTAACGTATGTAAAGACCAAAAAATCACCGGTTACCGTTATATTTGGCCCTATTTAAATTGTGAAACTACTATCTTAGCCTATCGCTGCCCGCTGTTGGTCATGGACCTGTCTCAAGATGCACTACAACACCCTGTCGACCGTCCCCATGCATGTCTGTCACAGCTACCTTGGTAACGTCTATCTAGCTGGGTGGTGTCCTACGCTACGCTTGCTGGCACGCGGTCTCCACTCCACAGGTCGTTTGCTCGATAGGCCATCGGTCTTTCGACTGACATCTCGAACGACTGACTAGTCTACTGCTATTTCAGTTTGCTTACTTTCCAAGGACTTTCGTGACTAAAGATTATGCGAACCTCACCAATATTGCTAGATTGGATATTTTTACCCTCTAAAGCGTAGTAACTAATTGAAACTTGATCCTAGTCGAAGTACTTACTCTCAAGTCGTGACAAACACTGCCGCCTCCACCGGAGCCCTTCGCTAACAATCATTAAAGTATTTTTATAATGTCTCTGTGAGTTTAATCTGGTCTCCAGCATTATTCACCGGCCGCTGAGCGATATACACTCGGCCCTCGATTGGACAACACTACGGTCCTTTGATTTAATTCTGGCGCCTCGTTTTGAGAGTAAAAAATATTTTTATTGAGAATTATTAATGACAGTTATGTAATAGGGATGTGTAGATGGTTACGGTTCTTCTTTGTGTGTTTTGTTCGTGCATTACTTTCTAGGTTATATTTTTGTACTTGATATTAAGTTTGAATCTCTGCACATATTGTAATGTTCCATTTATGTTAGTTTTGCCTTATCCATACTCAAATCTTCCAGTCTAAAAGATACCTGCCTAGCTATTAGTTTATATTTTAATGACTGCATCTATCATGCTTAACTTCCACTGTACTGCAGTGCAGGGCCGGCAGTCTTGACAGAGATAACGATAAAATCGCTAACTTTAGTTTAGTTAGCGATTTTGTTGTTTCGTTGTTTTTGGACTTACTTATACCATAACGTAGACGTTGAGTAACACGATGGCTTCTGATTTATCATCTATCAGCTTACAGAAGTCCAATGGTGGACCTAGACCTCCTCAATCGCACACCACGCAACTACATTTTCGGAAACACTCATCCCGTTGATATGTGCCACCCTGCGAAAATCGTCACCATAATATTATCATGATCTTGCGGATCAATCAAAAGTATCTCAACATTTTTATAAAAGCATTTCCATTATCTTCACGACGGCATGTAAAGCCAAGTCAGAGGCCCATGGGCGGCATAAAAACTCTGACACCAAGTTAGACACTAACCACACTAAAAAGACTTACCTTCACAGTTGATTGACGAATTACTGATCCCGCTTTGACATCAGATAAAATGATATAAATATTCCCATTTATAAAATCACCTGAAAAATAATCCCACAGCACCGCGCTACGTGATCAGCGCGGGGGCATGCAGATTACGAGGTACCCACCGAAATAGCCCGTCTATGTACCTACGTAATTGTAAAAATAAAATGTTTGTTTTGACGCAGCAAAGTGCTGTCTCCTCTGTAAGATGACTTCCTTATGTCGGTGGAGTGATTTTATGTGTTAGTTTGAGATTAAAACGAAACTGGTAACACTCGTACATTTGGCGATAATTATGGATTTGTTGTCACTCTCGGAATTAATGAGACCACGCGCCATGTTTCGACATTTCAAACTCTCGATCGTATTGGCAGACATTGCGAAGAAGATTTAGAGAGTGCCTGCGCACTACTGAGATATCTGTAGTTCTTAAAAAATCGTTCTATAGTGTGCGTGATGCGTATATCCCGAGGTTAATAATTTGCAGATATTTTTTTTTTCGCCGGCCGAAATCAAAAGGTCTCGACATTGCATTCCCCAGTTTTCACCAGTGCATATACAATTTTTTTTTAACGTTTTAGGAAAACTCTATTGTGCGATTTATCTAAGAGTAAGGATCCTAATGTTTTATTATTTAAACATTCTAAATAATTCATGGACAAAGGACCAAATACTCTTCTGTTTGGTCCTTTTGGCGAGGCTTCATTTAAGTAACGCTAACTTTATCAGTACAATACAGGAGTTTTTCAGTTCATTAGTTACAACTTGTTATAATATGTTTTGAACTTCTAAATCCACATGAACATCACATTTTTGAATCATCAACTAGATTCATTACCCCCAATCGCCATACTGCAAAATTACCTACAATCGCGAAAGAATTATACGCAAATAATGCCAATAACACTTGTGAACGCAATAATATTCGTTTTCGCGCTCAATCATAACAACTTTTAATAATGGCGGATACCTACCTACCACGTGCGCGGGCGCTGCTCTTGGATGTGGGAACAGAGGAGATTCAGAAGGCCCACTCTCACTCTTGTACTCTTGCTAGTCCGATGGTATACTTCGTTCAAAAATCTACTTAGCATTTATTAGACCTATGTTTGAAACTCTATTGACTTTGTCTTCTTAATAGTTTAACGACTGTAGTAGAGCTTCAGAAAGCTCACTTCTGTGTAATGCCACGAACTTAATATGGATATTATTATTCTGTCAAAATCACCAATTGAAATCTGTTGAATGAAGATCTATCAGAATTCTAGAATTTTGATGATATTTATTTATTTATTTATTTAGGTTCACCAACAATTGTTTACACTATGTACATTTCTGACTTAATGACTAGAGTAACATTTACAAGTGCAACAATTACAGGTTAACACCACATGCACAAAAAAACGGTTTAACATAACATATTTATAAATTATAGACATTAGAAACTTATACAAACAAAGAATAATTAAAATATTAATAAAGAAACTATCAAAATGATGATGATGATATAATTTTAGATCTAGAAGAAATATCAGACTACGCATGTTTTTTTTGCATGGTTGCAGTGGCTGTAGTTAAAACACCATTAATAGGCTTGTGTCCTAAAAAAATCTAATTAGTCCGTCAGGTAGATTTTCAAAAAATATTTGACACGTATTTTTTCTTTTGTTACGTAAACCAAAATTGACGAAGATATGACGCTTTTAAAATTCTCAATAGCTACGACTCGCCGTGCTTATAATTTTTAGTGCGTTGTGACGTCACGAGCCCCCACTCCCCAGATTTGATGCGTTTTATCTTTGTCAATATTCATTGATTAACAAAAACAAAAAATACGTGTCCATTATTTTCCAATACTCTAACTGACGGACTAAATAGATTTGCAATTTATTGATGGTGGAAACTAGCCTATTGCATAGAAAAAGGACAAGGCACTAATAAATTGTAATGTCCTTAGCGGGGCTGACTATCTGGCCTGTAAATAATATCAGCCTAAGATAAAAACGACATCTGCTTATACCTGAAATGATACTAACGAATTTAAAGGCAGTCAGTTAAGGTGCGTTAGTAGGTTATTATCATCAGCTGAATCTTCTGAAACTATCTACATCACGCCGCGTACCGCGTAAGTGAATAAAAATGTGACAAATGTTTGAATTACAAGAAATGTGCGCAAACGCAGTATTTATAGATCGGTACACACGTTCTTTATAACTCACGCTATAAAAATTACTTTAAATTACGTGTAGTGACTTTGTGTCTCGTTACTGCGAACGAATTTATTTTCAGCTAAAAATACACTTTATTTCGTGGTAAAGTCTTCATGTACTAGTACTTATATAAAAGTCGTCGTGTTTGAGGGTATTAACTTGACATAAGTGTCGAAGTTTTGTAGGTAAGTACGTTATTATGGACTGCTTCTAGACATGACAGATATTTTCTAGCTGTTGAGACTAAAAAGTTGGGTATTTTGTTCAAGACTGATTTAACATGAGTTTTTTTTTTGCATAATAATGTTAACATCACGCCAATGTTCCTTAAAAGATCAGGCAGAGGTTTAGGCCCATATTTCGCTAATTTGCATATCAATCGTATTGAGTTCAAGGAATGTTACATTTGACATAACATAATATCACGCCTGTAATTCCTGAAGGGTTAGGCAGAGGTGTATCTAATAGTAGGTACACCCACATTTTGCCAGTAATGTTAAAGTCCCATGTAACAGGGGCGACCCTATTGCCATCAACCGGGCACAAATTCCACGCCACGAGTCTCCGTGGCTGCTACTGAGAAAATCCTGATGGAAAAACCCAATAGCAATTTGCCCGACTCGGGAATCGAACCCAGGATCTCATGCTTAGCAGTCGCGATTGCAAACACTAGACCAACGAGACAGGTAGGACAGCCCGTCTGACATCATTATTTTACTTACCTATCCTATTCCCTAACTATTTCTTAGGAAGTGTGTTGAAAATTGACGCTTAAAATGCGTGAGCATTTGTCATTGCACACTTACACCAAAATGTACAATAAATATTATAAGTTGAGCAGTTCAAGTAACACATTCTTCCTTGTACTAGACATCACCTAAGGCTTTAACTAAGAAAATAAAATTTCGTACGTATCTCACGAAATTCGAATAAATATAATTGTGCCTTAGAATGTTAACCCCTTTGGTGTCAGTGATAACCATTTTATTGATAGTACTTAAATTGGCAAACGTATATAAATTGCGAGTATCTCTCATAGATGTACCATCAGCAAACTATTAAAATTGGCGATATTCAATCAATCAAGTTTTTGTTTTATAGTCCCAATTAACTTGCTAGCGGTACTCGCACTAAAACTTACGTTAAATGAACAATGTTTTATTATTATTTTTTATAAATCGATGTGTTAGTTTTCGCACCTTGCTTTGTCTGGTTTCAAAATGCAACGTACTTTCCAATAAGGAAATGGCCCATAAGTCAGTGTTTCTACTTATTTGAAGAGTTGTATGAATGCTCTGCAATAAAAAAAAACTTTGGTCCTTTGAGACTTACAGGGAACAAATAATAATTAGGATGGCTTCTCCTGGGCTGGAAACAAACAATTTTAGGAAATCATTTATGACGTTTTCTTTTTCAGTGATCTGATTGTTTTAATTACTCTGAATATTTCTTGTCTGTAACACGATAAGGGTTAAAATAGTCCCTTTTTTTAAAAATGGCCGCAAAAACAATATCCAAAATTATAGACCGATATCGATAATCTCCATTATCCCTAAAGTTTTTGAGTTGTTAATTTATCCCAATCTGTACAGCCACTTGAAAAATCATATAGTAAGTAATCAGCATGGCTTTTTTCAAGGAAGATCAACTCACTCTAATTTGATAGCTTTCGCAGAAAATGTGATAGAGCATGTAGACCAACGGATCCAGGTTGACGCAGTGTACACTGATTTTAGTAAAGCATTCGACAAAGTAGACCATCAACTGTTAATTCAAAAACTTGAGAACTTCGGAATTCACGGTCCTCTATTGCAATGGTTTCAGTCCTACCTTAGTGATCGTATGTCGTACGTTGTTTTGAACGGGACCCGATCTGAGGATTTTCATGTGACGTCTGGGGTACCCCAAGGCTCCCACCTGGGGCCTTTGCTTTTCAATGTTTTTATAAACTCCATTATCCACTGTTTCCATCACGCAGCATCATATCTTTTTGCAGACGATCTCAAATTAACTCTGCCTATAAAATCTATGCAAGATTATTATTTACTACAGGCTGACTTAGACAGATTAGTTGAGTGGTGCAAAGAAAATAGGATGAGTTTAAACATTGAAAAATGTTTTCATATCAAATTTTGTCGCAATAAAAATGTTTATAGCACGAATTATTCAATTTTGGGCAACGTTCTCAAGGAAGTAAATAGTATCCGGGATCTGAGTGTCTTGATGGACAGTAAATTGACGTACAATAACCATATTGATAAGATAATATCCAATGCAAACAAAATGCTAGGTTTTGTATTGAGGACCTCAAAACCGTTCAACAACCCTAAGACTAAAATTATTCTATACGAGACGTTGGTTCGCAGTAATCTGGAATACTGTTCACAGGTATGGTCACCTAATTACAACGTTCATAAGCAGCGTATTGAGCGAGTCCAAAGGAGGTTTTTATATCACTTATCTTTAAAAAACAAAACCGCGCAACAATTAAAATCTTACAAGTACCGTGTTCTTCACTTTAAACTTCAAAGTCTAAATAATCGCAGAAAAGTACTGGATCTATGCTTCCTTCATAAATTAATGACATCTAAAATAAATACTGACCTTCTATCAAAAATATCGATCAATATTCCTAGCAGGTTACCCCGGTCACATACCTATAATCTGTTCAGACAATCTATGCACAAAACCAATTTAGGTGGCAACTCTCCCCTTACGCGAGCAACCAAATTGTATAACGCTATATGGCGAAAAGCTGAACTTGACATCAATCATGATAGTCTAAATATATTTAAAAGGAAATTATATAAACACTTTCAGTTGGGAGACATTTGAATTATCATTCCAATAATTAAATAATATAACATCACAATTTTGATTTAATTTGTATTTGATTTTAATTTGTATTGTAATTTAATTTGTATTTTAATTTAATTTGTATTTTAATTTAATTTGTATTTTAATTTCATTTGTATTTTGATTTAATTTGTATTTTATTTTAATTTGTAATTCTATTTTTTCTCAATTCCAACCATTATTAATTCATCATGTTATTTATGTAATTATATTTGAATATTTTAATCTTTAATAGTAGCATGATTGTATAATTGTACGAATTCCTAATTTTAATTAAATTATGTCATGTTTACTCGATAATGTGTAAGCTGTGGTTACCTGTAATTGAGTGTGCGTTACAAGACCATGTATTCTGCAATAGTTTTCACTTATATAAGAAATTGTAATGGTGCTCGTTGGTAATCCAAAATAAATAAACAAATAAACAGATAATGAATGATTCACATGCATTAAATATAAGACAGGCACGTTTTTTCACTCAATGACGAACAGACAGACAAATAATCGTATTTCCCGTACAGACAACAATCGTATTTAGCGAGATTTACTCAATTAGTCTCGGTATTTTCGCTGTGTGCTGGCGCAATTCGCGAAAATAATGATATCAATCAGCAAAACGTTAATGGCTCATACACACCCGTCAATAAAAATACGTTGGGTTTGATAGCTAAGCCGTTAGAAAACTATTATTTTTTTCACTTATTATTGTCAGTTAAAGTGTTTCGTACGTTCAGTTTAATGGCTTGAGGAATTGTTATAAAAACGTTGCGAAAACGTTGTGTTGATTGGTTTGTGTATCTTAATTGTATCGTTAATTGTTAAGTGATACATTTAACGTCTTATTCTTGGAGTGATGAGATTCCTGTTGTTGATTACTTTATTTAGAATAACGGCTATAAAAGTCGGGGAAACGGTCGTAGTATAGCCACAACACCAAAATTCAAAATTAGGCAAGATAGCAAGTTTTCCTCTAATTATTTCGAAGTGCTGTTTGTTATGGACCATCCTAAACAAATTATCTAGTGATTATAATCACAACAGCGGTAAGATATCATTTCGGCAATAAATGCCTCCCATCATTTATCCATCTTCCCAATAAGGTCGCATCTGCTTTTGTCTGACTAAGGAACAAAAAGCCGTCAACTCTACGTTTACCACAATTCAGTTTACAAAATAAAGAGTTTTATTCCTCAACCAAATATTCAAAAGAAATCACTTATTTAAACTGCATGTAAATAGTGTCGAAAATGCCATAAAGATTAATGAAAAATCCCCTACAAGTCTACTTGACACGTGGAAACGACGCGGCGACGTCGCTGCCTCGCGTGCCACCCTAATTGCCTAACTTTGTACACAACTTACCTACGCACTGTGCTGCGTTTGCAAGTAAGTGGTGAGGGTAGTTTTTGCTACTGGAATTTTGTGTGTGTTTTATTTTATTACCGCGTTTTGAAAGAAATGAAATGAATACGATAGGAATTGCTTAGTAACAGACCGGATTTGTGTCCGGTTGATGGCAATAGGCTCGCTTCTGACATGTGACTTAAAAACAGAATTAGTGAAAAGTGGGTGAGTTTTTTATTCGAGAGGCTTGATTGTAAGTAGAGGCTCACCTTGAGCGATAATTTGGTCCTCGGAGTCACAAAATGCTTGTTTTTGGTCGAGTTGATTTAAAGTCACTTCTACCGTCATCGTCAAGCGAATTGACACAGGCACGGAGTTTACGTTCTCAAAAAAAAAATCTGATTCTTATACTCACATACAAAAGCATGTAACAATAGGTTTACACATAACATCAGACAAAACAAAAAGATATTTCCGTTGTTTCCCTTCTAATAATACTCCGCTTGTTTTTCCATACAATTACTAAGTAGACGATATAATCTTACTGTTGCTCATCTCAGCAACAGTTGGCAACTCATCCGATTCTTTAGTAAACAAATGCACGATTCCAAGTGTTCTAAATATGTGGGACACAGGAGAATTCTTTCATAAGTTTGCAACATAAGATTAATTGAGCTTTCTCTTTGAATATTTCAAATTTTTAATGTGTTAGGGGATTGATTGTTGAAATGTGTGCGAGATAAATGTTAGCGCCGTTTTTTTATTATTGTTTTGTATTTTTTATTTATCCCATGATCTGTCCACGAAGTAGACACAATAGTTAAACAATGGCGTCACGACCAAATCGGTCATTCGACAGATCATGATTTATATTAATTTGGGAGATTTTTCGAAAATACCTTAAAAAATTCTATCGCTAAAAAAGAGACATTATCCGGAGTATTGAACAGTACATTATTGAATTAAAGGTGACGAGTATTCTTTTGATTTTCATAGCAGTAAAAAACTTAATCACAATGGAATTTTCCTCACTCTTAGAATAAAAGCAAAAGACACTGATCCTTAAATGACCAAACAGCAAGATAATTAGAGACGAAAGAATGTAGTATTCCTCAATAGTCTAGCAACTGGCTCCAGTAACTAGTACATTCTAAACAGATCTATTGCAAGTGCGTGCGTCCGATACTTACCCGACTTATTTGAGGGAAATGCGGATTGTGTGAAATAGACACGATCGCACG
Source organism: Xestia rhomboidea (assembly GCA_963853795.1). Taxonomy (NCBI): domain Eukaryota; kingdom Metazoa; phylum Arthropoda; class Insecta; order Lepidoptera; family Noctuidae; genus Xestia; species Xestia rhomboidea. The sequence goes on from OY970764.1 coordinate 19,834,654, forward strand.
GCTATCACCTCTCCTAACTTCAGGTTATATAGGTAGTAATGGTGGTGTTATGGGTTAGTTTTAATGGTTAATAAGACCATTATTTGTTCAAATGTGTTTGGCTTGTTAAGGGTGTAAAGAATTATGGTACAAATCTGCTGGTATTGATTCTCAAATCAATACCAGCAGATTTGTACCATAATTCTTTCTTTCTAGCTAAGTCTTGCATGAGAAATGGGTATGAAACATCTCATGTAGCACTCGGAATTTCAGTTCTTTTTATCAAGATGTATCTTGATAAAAAGAACTATAATAACTTCAAATATACTAAAGGAGCTTTAGTATATTTGAAGTTATTATATATATTTAGAAAAAAATGATTTGGTCTCATATGGTGTATCTTGATAAAAAGAACTGAAATTCCGAGTGCTACATGAGATGTTTCATACCCATTTCTCATGCAAGACTTAGAATTTCAGTTGCCGACTGAATTATAATAATTAATCTGGACTTGAACCTTGTATGATTTCCGGCTTTTTTTTTTTAAACTGAAACATAAAATGCGTCTGAAATTACATATCGACTTGACATTGTTTTTTTCATTTATAGAGAGGTAACGTAAGGTTTCCCTGGAAATGCTTTATTACGACAAAACCTTACGGTAGGTACCTTAGTTTTAATAAACATACTTAAAAACAGAAATAGAAGTTACTGTAATAACAACCCTTAATGACAATACACCAAAGCTTTGTTCCAAGGACCCCTAAACAATCAGAAATAGAAACATTACGCACTGTAACGAAAACTGTTGGAAACTCTTGATGACTGGCAATTATTTAGCGGAAATAAGTTCCCTTTGCGGTCACACCGCTTGCGTGCGCGCCGTCCGTGGCCACGCGATCCGCGATCCAAGCGACGTAGACCGCAACATTGCCGACTTTCTTTTACAACTTCACCCGCCACCATTATCAAAAGTGGTAATGTATGAAGACTATGACTTCTCTCGTAAGTCAAAAAGGGGTATCTCTAATTTTTTTATTTTTTTTTACAAATTGGCCTGCCACCGGTAACCGAAGTAGTTAATGTATGAAGACTATGTTGCTCTCGTAACAAAACAAAGCAGTATCTCTACATTTTTTTAAATTATTTTGCATTTCATAAATAGCTTGAAACGTTACGTTTCCCTATGTCTTCCAGTTCTTTAGATCCAGAGCTATTGTGAACCAATCGACGCCTTTGGTTTGGTTCAGCTCGTCCCGCCACCTCCAACGAGAGCTGCGATGTCCTCTGGACTCTTTGGACAATAAAAAAAATACTTTTTTGCCTGCTTATTCCGGTTCCTCGAAACATGTTTTTATTGAGTTACCGCTTTTCAGCTTACGGGGCATGTAGCTTCAGCGATACGTACGGGTAATAAAGAATAGTTCTGACAGTCAGACAGGTGTTAAATTTATAAGTTGGCGTGTTTATATCTCAGCGATAGTATCGCTAAGTATCGTGGAAGCGCCTCCGTCGGCTGTTTAGTGCTGCTCGCCGTTTTATTGCGTTCATAAATGTTAATTTTATGTAAAATTCTCTGGATTCTTTCACTTTTTGTTCGGTGTGTTGGGGTGCTATATGCGGTGCGATATCTGTTCCGAATGGTATTTGTATCAGTTTTATCTGATGCTTGCTTTGACACTTTTTATACTTTTGTGTCGATTTCGACAAAGTATATCAACAGGTAGAAGTATTTTAGGTATTGTTACGACAGCAATGGATCAAAGCTAGGTTGCCTTCTAAGTAACTAGTCCAGTTTTTATTTATTTATGTGGGTACCTATATGTTTAGACGCAAGGGGATCTAGTACTAAAATAGGTACTAATTGTTTAGCTAGCATATGACTTCACTTGACAAGCTCTATAATCCCCTTCTATAAAACCCTAGAATAGATTGATACATACAGATAAATAGAGCATAAGAGTCACGCGCACCACATGATATATAATCCATTTTCCAGAACACAACATTATTTAAAACAAAACAAAACATAAACAGCTACACTTTAAAAGTAAACAAAAATAAAATTGAAATCTTCCACTTCATATGAAAGAAAATCTGAAACACGGAAACGTCTCGTTCCTGTTTCCAAAAACGCATGCATTTACTCCACTTGAGGTGAACGCACTCTCATTAAAGGGCCACTGGTTTTAAATCTACAACGGCATCCAACGACACTTTTGTCCCCTTACCCAATTTCCGCAGCGAAGCGGGCCGTCGATGTACTCAAAACAGAGTGTCACATTACGCCGCCAACGCGGGCCCTTCTTATTTTTATTTTGTCAAATTGTAACTGAAATAAACTGGAGTGAGTAATAAAAATACCATCGGTACTGTTATTGCAGCGAGCTCGAAATAGAGGTGTCATGGCGGCCCCTCATGGCACTTGTCGTGAGGAAATGTTAATAGATAGGATGTAACCGGCGGATAAGAAGACGTTCTTGTTTTGTTTTCAGACGCGTTTAGATTTTCATGTACTTCTGCTTTTTAGGACACGCGTTTTGTAGAAGCTTTGTAAGATAAGCTTGAGGTTTTCTTTGATTTTTTCCGAGTTTTATCCTGTTTTGCTAATCAGTTTCTAGAGGACCAGATGTTCGCTTGTTTGTTTTTTAAGTGTTGGCTGTAGAGGTTTAACTTCAGGCATAGCTTTTCGTAAAACCTGAACTTATCATACCTAAATACAAGACATGGAAATATGTGGTAATGTGGACATAAACTTGTGATCTAGACAGAATATGTTCCCAATTTGTTTGTATGATGAGCATTTGTCTCCGAGTCATGGATGTTTTTAGGTATAACAATTATGCCTATTTACAAACAAAAGTATCTATGTAGTTTAACAACTACCTGGTGTCCACGACACAAGCCTCGTTGCTTAGTGTTGCACTAGATGACGCTGTGTGTAATTTCCAGCAATATTTATATTTATTTATTTAATTTTGCAGTGCAATTTTCCCTGTTTTGAAAAAAAGATAAGACTAATCTTATCTGCTTCAAGGGCCAACCCTTCTTTGGATTTTGTCCTGGATACAGCTGCAGAAGTGACTATGATTTTTACAAAAATAATTCAATACCGTCCAGGATTATAAAGTCACGCGCGATTGTGCAGATCAAATACTGTTGTGAAATTGCGCAATACACCTACCTACGTCACTTGTTGCTTTCGGGTGACGCAAATGATGCCGTGGTAAAGTGACCGACTGAAAGGTATATCCTGAAAATGAAACTGCTTCTTCAATGATTTAGTAGTCTGTGTGAAATAATTTTGATCTTGGTGATATTTAAAGAGCAACAGAAAATTATATTCTAGAACTGAAGGGTAGGCTGAAAGCTAAGCTAAGGTTACAAAATGTGTGTGTTGAGCAGGTTATTGAAATTATTACCAACCCAGAAAAAAAAAACAAAAATAGTTTTAACGATAAAAAATTACAATGTACTTCATTATTGCGCCCACGTCTCCGCCAACACTCTTGCCCTGCGCGTACGCATCTCGCATTGTTTTGTCTCACACACATAATCGTATATTATCGTATTTTTTAATGTTGTCAACGGTCAGTGTTCAGCTCAATTAAGAACTGGGACCTTGTATGAAGGGTGTAAATAGACTCTTAACAAAGCCGAAGGGCACTTGTTTGCCCCGTCATTGCGATGCTTTTTCTGGGAAACTTCTAGTGTCGGAGATATTGAAGTTCAAAGTTGCAACTTTTTCACAAGTTCTGTTTTAAATACTTGTTTTTAAGGTTATAACCTGTCCTTTAAATGCCTTCATGACCCATTTACTATTCATTGCATCCATCAACACAATGTCTTGAGTACACATTGAATTTTACCGTAAAACGTGATTTATCACCCCAAAAACAAAGTCGTTTTCCAGCAATAATTTTTGCGTAGAGTTAATTAGTTTGATGTACAGAATGCTTGGTTGACGGCTTCGTGAAGGGTGTGTTTATTATTATTTATTTTTATTCCAAAGTAGTAGGTAATCATATAACTATATAACTAAGCCCCACAAAACCGTTGCAATGGTTTGACTGTGGTTAGTCTCTAGACATTCATACTTCGTACTCAAAACTTTAAAACTTACACTTAACATATTATTTCTAAATAATATCTTACATCTTGTATATTGCACAGTACAGAGAGCGACCAATTAAGCTATGCAAAACCAAATTAAACTGATCTCTCACTGTAGGGGGAGCTCATTCGAAGCGAGGTCAGGTTATAGTGGACGTTATATGTACGTAAATTTTATGTTGTACAGTAGGGAGGGAGTGTCAGACTTTTACTGACTAAAACCCATCCATGTTCCTTCATCGCCCTTTGTGTTCCGGGGTCACGGTATCTCTTTCGAATAGTCCCGCAGCCCCGGCAGGCTTCGGTCCTTGCGGACCCCTTCCCTATTGCTGACTCTCTTTGAGGCACGCGTGGAACACGAACGCGCCGTCGACACGGCACAGTAGGTAGCCTGTGTTTAGTAGTTTGCTGGGGTGCTTTTTGTGTCACTTCTACTCGGATGACACACTACGAACTGATGAAGGGCGGGCGTTTGAGGGTGTTCTGACTTTCAAAAAGACGCTGATTAATGACTTACTTGACGTAACTACAGACACGCCGCGCCATACACACACAAGGCCTACGCTGTCAGGGAAATGATTACTTAAAGTTTAGGCAGTTCACATAATCACATCCCCCTTCTCAAAATATTCTGAAGATGTATGCAGAACAATGCTAGATATTTTTGTCTCTTCCAAATCTCCCTGCTTATGCGGTAGAGACAGCCACCGCGCGTGCGGTTTAAGTAAAGAGGAATGCACTACACTTTACCCTTCGTCTGCGATTCCCAGACAGAAAGCAAATTAGTAAACTCTCCTATCCATTTAAAGATCTTGTATATTACAGATTGATGTAGCTCTTTTGTAGCTGTAGTCTTTTGTACAGGAACGGTTAGCCTTTTTGCGTTGGGCGTTAATAAAGCAGAAACTAGGGAACGCCAACTGCTAAAATCCTTTCATTCTTGTTTTGCTTCGTTCATGTTCTTAAGGATAATCAGCCTGTAACATTCCCACAATAGGCATGACGACAGTTTCAAATAATTGCAAATCTATTTAGTTCGTCAGTTAGAGTATTGGAAATTAATGGACACGTATTATTTGTTTTTGTAAATCAATGAATATTGACAAAAGATAAAACGCATCAAAACTCGGGAGTGGGGGCTCGTGAAGTCAGAACTTTATACCAAGGCGTGACGTATTGAGAATTTTAAAAGCGTCATATCTTCGTCAATTTTGGTTTACGTAACAAAAGAAAAAACACAGATCAAATATTTTTTGATAATCTAACTGACGGACTAATTAGATTTTTTTATGTCGTCTCGCCTATTGGGAGAAAAGCCTTCTCTCTATGAGACGGAGTAGACCGTAGTCCACCACGCGGGCCCAGTACGGGTTGATTGGTGTCATCTTGTCTTGTCATGTCTTCGAAGTATCTAGGACATCTGGTCATACACGCATCTTTTTTTTTTTATTTGAGGTGTAAACCCATGTTAGTCATCGCTCCTTGCCCATAACTCCTTGGCTAAACTCTTCGGCCTATACGAAAACACTCGCGCAGTAAGCCCAATATTGGACCCATTCACAAGTGCGGCGGACGCAAAGACAACTCGTTCCTTTTGCCGTATATATAATTATTAACTTCTGAAATAGACGCGAGTCGTTCACCCGCCGACGTATTTGGTTAACTTGCCGTTTATATATAACTGGCTTATTTCATATAAGTAGGTACCTACCTTGTGGAGTTGCGTGGTGACACGGGAATTTGAGCTAGAGTAATGTTTGAGATTTTTTTCTGTCGAGGCGATCACGATTATACATTTTATATAGTAGTAGTCGAAGTATTATGTACCTGCATCAGTTATAAGTAGTGATATCCTCGTGCCCGTCGGACAACTAAGTCATAGGTCTCAAGTTCGAACCCAAGACACACACCTCTGATTTTTTATGGATTCATGTGGTATTGTATAATTATCACTTGCTTCGGTGAAGGAAAACATTGTGAAACATTGGAAACCAACATGCCTGAGAGATATTTTTCTCGACGGCATGTAAAGCCAAGTCAGAGGCTAATGAGTAAAAATCTCTGACACCAGGTAACTAACTAACCACACTATAAAGAAAGAAATCAGTATTAAACAAGAGCAAAGTATAACGTCTTCTGTTACTTGACTCTTTTTTAATTATGTACATGATTTTGGGCCAGGATATCCCTTGCACCCTCGCAGAATATGCTATCCTACTCTAAAATCTAACAAGCTAAACGTAAATAACTATGAATGCAATGCTATTTTTAAAATCAGTTACCCAAGCAAAAATAATCTGGAAACAAGCAACAAAATCTCATACTTACATCAAAACATTCTTGTGGCAAACAAACGTTACAAATAATTTCATATTTATTTCTTCGCTGATTTTCCAAGGAATTTAAAGCTCAGCGTTTCCGTTCATCAATCTTGTCCCAGTCGTAACACGTAACCACAGGCGCCAGCACCATAGGGCAACAGTGGAACAGATATCAAACAATAAACACAAAACAATCCATAAAATTCAACTTCATTTTAATGAACAGCGATCGCGTAAACAACGTAAAATATTACAGGCAAATAACATAAAAAATATTCATAAAAAATGGGTCATAGAAATAATGTCCCAAGATTCAATCAACGTTGCAATTCAGACGCCATTCTACGTAGTTTGGGCGATACGCCAATAACTAAAATGTGTAAAAACTATTTTGTTTTGCCCGCGTATTATTTAATTTCTTGTTACTATTGCGCAAAAGTTACCTACGACACATCGCCTACTGTTTCGTCTGAGTGAACACTTTATAATATTCTGGCGATCCTCCAATAGAAGTAACTTCTTAATATTTTCACTCCATTCATTAATAATCAGCAGAATGTTATTGATGGACATTGAAATGTGTTTATGAACATAAATCTCAGGTTAATAATTTCTTCTTTAGACAAATATTATCTTCTCATTTATCGCGTTATTTATCAGTCTTAAGTTTATCACAAAATACTATTTTGATGTTTATCAAAATTCCTACAGTATTCGTAAAAATATTTTCAAACTTTTCAGGATTTCGCTGTGGTACCACTAGCGCCATCTACTAACTTTTCTTCGAACTAGAAACTACTCGTTTGAAAAAAGCGCCTCCTAGCGCAAGCATGAAGAAGCTTGCGCCAAGCTTGTGAAGTAGAACTTCCGTGAAACATAAATTCAACCTTCTATTTCCTTTTGTTCCGCTAGTGCCCGCTAATTGTGATAGAGGGCGCTGTTGTGGCGTGATGATAGATATTTCAGTAACTATTCAGTATCTTGAAAAAATATGAATGCATAATAAAATTGCATGAGTTTACAATCTGTGGCTTTTTTATAGATAGGCAAGAAGACAAACTAATACAAACTAATATGATTCAGATTAGGATTTCAGTAACCTTAGTTCAAACTCACAATTTGTTTCAACTAGATTATGAACACGCGAAACTCCTTTCAGATATGAATAAACAAACCTTCCAAGAGATAGAAGATATTATTATTATAAACGTATCAACTTGAAAAAAAAATAGTTCGGTAATTTGCACTAAAAACCCATTAAAATTACATGTTTAATTAAATAATAAGACAATGGCATCAGTTGCCAGCTACTCTTGACAGATCAATGCCGATTGACGCGGAACCACTGACTTCACAAATCTCAACCATAATTACCGACATAAAAACGTGACATTTTAACAAATCTAGTCTTTATGCAGTGGAGCTAGGATGGGTGTTAAATGCAGGAATAAAGTTGTTGGGCTGTATTCTAGTAATATGAAGATAGTTTTGGCAGTATGAAAATATTGTGATGTTTGTTATACATCGTGCGGTGTGTTAGAGGTGTTAAGGAATAGGGATGTGAAAGAGTATTCTGAATATTATAGATAGGTACCTAAATCTTAAAAGAATGAAATAGATTAGAAAACTTTAAAGTCTTATAATATATTTTACTTTAAAATCATCATACGTGCAAAAGTAGCCCTTACCTATTTGTGCACGTATGATGATTGAAATAAACAAAATCTATACTAACCAAAGCGATCAGTGGTGCGTACCTACACTACACGTCGCGTTCATATTTATGACACTCATCTGTTCGGAAAACCGGAATTTGTCCCCCATCAGGACGACGACCGCGATGACGGCGTGTGTGAGTTAGCTGAACGTAATGGACGCGATGGTCGCCATTTCGCGACACCAATCGCTTTAGTTAGTACACGGTCTTACTGAGAAACAACTATAAAGACCCTTATGCTAAACAGGGTCTCGTAAACCCGTTTTGAGTAAGGACCCCTAAAATCACCGACATTTTTGATAAACATCAGTAAATAATTGATAAATTTTCTGAAATAGAATGTAACATCCTGGTAGACACCACATCACCACGAGTGTAAATTACCATGCCGAGGCATCACAAGTAACTAGTATATTATACTGACTTAATAATAGCTTTCCGACCACGACTAGGTATCGATCTATGTTCTATGAATATATAACCTCTTCAAGGTGAATGTAAAGTTTTCACTTCGGAGAATTCTGCATTTTGCATCCATCCTTGGAAGTTATTTTTTTCAGTTTAGAAAATAATGAAACACTGTTAAGTTCTTAGAATGTGGGTAGTTATGTCCGTCATATAAATCATGATCTGTCAAAGGACCGATTTGTAACTACTCTGCTGTCACCTTATTAATATGTGCAAGCCTTTCGGCCAAAATTATGACCATCCCCTATTTAAGCATCCCAGCGTGTACCTATCAGATAGGTGTCATATTGAAGTAGTGTTGTGTAGTAGTACAGGAGTGTACTATGCCAAATCGAATGCAAAATAATCGAATGTCAGTTGATCGACCACTTCGAACTGAACAACTTTCAAAATTATCAGCTGCCCAATAAATAGTTTTCGGCCAATGAGGTATTGAAATTTCTTTGTACGGGACCAGTGATTATTCTGACAAGATTGAGATGTTAGTCCCATGGAAAAAGTTGTTCAGTTGGAGAGCCTGTATCACACCCTACTGCTAACTCTGTAAAGATGAATTATCAACACACCTTCCTCAGTGCGGACCTTCGTTGTATCTAGAAATCTTGTGCTTAAAACATGCTTCTATCCAGCAGTTTAGGATGAGCGGTGTCCGTCAGTGAATCAATGAACATAACAAGCTTATAAATGCATGTTTACGGACAACCATCATCGCCTCTGGTGTATCTCATAATCTCTGGTGGAATGTCTCTACCTATTTCCTCGGGTGTTAAAACTGGCGTTAAGTAAACAATGAATTGATACTCTGCCTAGAAAATGTGGGTAGTTGAACATTATGTACCAAAGCTGAACTGACCCTTTAGTTCTAGTTAATCTTTATAGTGCTCTGAATTGCCGATGGTACCTGTTACCCAGTAACTGTGATGAGGAGGTCAGATAAGCATTCGCTCCATGTAAAATGTTGGTATTCAACTGCATCCGATTTGACTGGAAGCCGACCTCAACAGAGTTGGGAAAGGTTAGGTAGATATTTGACGGTAGACAAATCAATGTACATCTCCCATCTCAAAGCCTCGCGCGCATCCCGCGTCTCCCGCCGTTTGCGCCATTATTTTTAGCACACAGCCGCTCAGTCCGCGGCCGTGGTCATCACAATATTATGCATCACGCCTAGTTAGTGTAGTAGTGATAGTGTTAAGTGTATACAGTGAAATGTGCGTCTTATGACGAAGGCTCAACTACCATGGATCACTTTAGACGACCGCGATATAAACTGCGAAGGGTAAGCGTTGATAAAAAAATTCGCCAACATTTTGAGGTTATGTTACATTTTGGACTTTCACAGTTTACTCTAACCTGTTATCATGTTTATGAATGAAAAATTCATCAGTTTCGAGTTTTATTTAAAGGAAAATTTACAAGTTTTTCTCATAAATAGTCTGTATACGTGTCTGCACAATGTTGCCAGGTGTTAGTTGTGTGTTGCCAATTTTGTAAACGTTAATTATTGTGTGTAGTACGATAGCGTTACGTGGCGTTGAATTTATAATAATACACTAAACAGAAGTGGTATGTGCTTTGGCTAATAGTGTTGATGAGATTTATGGAATAAGTTTTTTCTTTTACTAAACAGTTAATGACGTAGATAAACGAATTCTTGAACCTGAATGAACTTGAACCAGGACAATCGTTTGTCAAATCCATAAAACACATACCTAGACGTAAATTCGAACTATGTATTAGCCTTCACACAGGTAGAGGTCTCGACGAAAGTAAAGATATGCAATTTTCGACTTTCAGTTAATCGAGAGTAGGTCGTCCATTGATCCAAAAGCCTTGAGCCCATGTACTTGATGCATGTATACTACAAGAAGATGGATGTCTACATTTAAACTGTACATTCATTCGTACATCAGTATTTGATCTGAATCCCTTCGTTCGTGCAACACACTCAATCTGCTTTATACATCAAGGTTAGGTCAGTAATGCATATTGCTCTGTGATTGTGTTTGTGTGCGTCATGGAAACACTTGACTAGCCACCGGTTGCACTCGGTTGCACTTCTCCAAGCAATTGTAAAAAATTGACCATTAAATTGGAACGGGCTTCGTTCTAAACAGGTAGTTGGTCAAAGGATCATCTTCATTATCAACTTCTAGCTTGTGTTCCATATTCGGCGCGACGGTATCGTTTTCTCCTTTTTCTTTCATATCATTCTTCTTAATTTTTTTTCCTTTCGGGGTTCAAATTTGCTTCTATGCGGTTCTTTAGAGGATTGATGGGATTTTAATCATAACAAAAACACGATACTGTTTTAACTATAACAGTAACACCCTTATTCATGAAAATATTGTTTAATTCAATTTCAGAAGGAAAAAAATAAAAATTCATTCATTAGAGGAGTTCCACATCATATTAGTTAGTTAGGTCCCTATGCGTGCGTAGTTTAAGTAGTGCGTGTACTCGTACTTAAATTAAAGATACACAGTTTTAAGTAAATAGCGTGTGGCGAGTAATTCGGTATTTCATGAATGGCGCATGAGTCACCGGCGCGTCGTACGAGTTCGAACGTATACAACGCTGAACATATAAACGTGATACTGAGAGATTTGTTGTGAGTACGCGTTTGAAGGTTTTCTGGCGCTTTTGAAATTAGACTGTATTGTGCGATTCATTCTATACTCGGATACTCGGTACGTAAGTACCGCGTAAAGCACAGTTTTTTTCGTAAAAAAACATGCCTGTAGTCTCCGCAAGACAGAGGTGACCTATGGTGCACCTATATTTTGCCAGTTTTCAAATAAAAACTCTGCTGTACTGTTACTGAGAAATTCCTGATGAAAACAACCAAATAACGTTTTTCCTTACCTGGGAATCGAACGAGACCTCATACTCAGCGGTAGCGCTTGCAACCACTTAGCTAGACCAACAAGGCATCGGGATTTATTCACAATGCCACAAGGTGAAGTTAATATTAGGAGAAAACGATTTTCTCCGAATGTTAACTTCACCTTGTGGCATTTTCTGCTCCCAGTACTGAGTACGTAGTTTCTTAGAACTATAATATTTTTAGAACTATAAAACTTACCGGTAACCTTTCACAAGTCTTCTTTCAAATATAACTTAATAGCCCTGACCTTTCAAATGCCCTGCCGATACTTTCTAAGAGTATTCGTCTCCATTTCTACAATATTCCTCTCCATTTCTGCAACCCTGGTAGGTATTGTCCATGCCTTGAAGAAACCCTCAGATGCCCGTATCGTCTACCACGGTCAAAGTGGACCCTCGAACAAGATGGGCCTCTTATAAAATCTTGGGAGTCAGTGATTTTACAGTTGTAGGGTCCCAGAGAGCGCGACCTTGCGTTTAAAAAATTTCGGAGAGGGAACAACTTGGATTTCTGTTAATTCAGTGTTACCTTCTAGTATTTTCCTAAAATTACAGCGTTTCATAGAACTGAGGATTTGTTTTTAATCAATTACAACATTTCACTTGTCGGTGATGTTTGGTTTTGTCCATCAGGAATTTCTCAATAGTAACCGGGCGTCTGCCCGGTTGATGACGATATGACATCACATGGGAAAACTAGCGAAATGTGGATGTTACTATACTTATTTAGACTTCTGCCGGACTCTTCCGGGATAGTATGTTATGTTAAAATAGAACCCCTCATTTGACTTTATTTAATTATTACATCTCCCGAGATTTGTTTATTAATTTCATGGTGTATGGTTTCTTGAATGTTGTCCGATTGGTGGCTCATGTATGTTTGGTGACTCTCATTCACTCATTCCCTTACGTTCGTTGGGTCCTGGGTTCGAATCCCGGTAGGAGCAAATATTTGTCTGATGAGCATGGACATTTGTTTCCGAGTCATGGATGTTTATCTGTGTAAGTATGTATTTACAAACAAAAAGGATCTATGTAGTATATCAACTATCTGGTGTCCACGACACAAGCCTCGTGGCTTAGTGTGGCGCTAGATGGCGCTGTGTGTAATGTCCAGCGATATTTATTTATTTATTTACTCATTCTTCAAACTTTACTTTGTTTAAGAATATAAGTTGTATCTGTTTATACACGAAATCATTTAAGAGGTCATTGTACTCACTGGTTTGGTCCCATAGTAAAAGTTGTTCATAATGATGAGTACAATGACCCCTTAAGAGATTTTGTGTATGAACAGATACACCTTATATTTAGCTAAATACTCATGACCAAGCTTTATGCCAAATGTTTGTCGTTTCCAAAAATGAGTGAATCACTCACTGGTTACAAAATGTTGGCAATGTATTTTTCTGATTAAATCTTACTCATGCAATTAGTTTTTCAGTTTGATTTTACATCGCGAACGCTTTGAAACGAATTTATCATGGGTCGAAAGCAAGAACAGGTTTCACGTCATTGGTTCCAAGAAATATTGCCCTCGATTGAACGGTTACCTATAGGTATGACGATACTTTAATCCCAAGAATTCCATCCCATTACTAACCTTGCATTAAGCTACGGGTTAGCCTGTGGCGCCATCTACATCGCCTCATAGGAACTACTCCCATAATGACGTCACGCAAAATTCTGCATCGCGCTACCAAAGTTATCTGCAAGAAAAGATATATCTATAAAAGAACTATCGAGTTATAGCTTGGTTAAGCAGCCGAAAACCTCCAAAATTAACCTGCGAGATTTAATTCCTGAAAAAACAACAATCGGCGGGCACTACACCACCAGACACATTACAGCCTATTTGGAAAATCCTACCTTTTCTGTGGAGGATAAATCAATCAATTACTTTATTTCCAGGCAACTAAAGCCACACTAAAACTAAAATAAGAAACTTCTCATACCTTTAAAATCTTTTAACCATTTCTCGCCTATGAAAAGAGTCCGCTCTCCGCCCCGCGTATGCGGGTACGTAGGCACGTACCCGCTATAACTAGCACCCCACAACTGCACAATTCCCTCGAGCATATCCATAGCTACTTGATCATGCCCCGCTACAGTGCCATTTTCTTGCGCCCTATATTTTTAATGATCTTGTTTATTTTCGCTTTGGTCATATTTACCGACATTAAATAGGGAGCTCTTGTTTGTTCGATGTTTGCGGAAAATAACAGTTCGTGTAACTAGTGTTCCCTTTCCGGCTATGCAATAGTACATTGTTACCCTAGGGGTGAAAGTAACTTATTTAGTCCCGAGACGGGATTTAGTGCTCGAGCGCAGCGAGGGCGCTAATAGTTCGAGGGACTAAATAAGTCTTTAACCCGAGGTAAACACTGTGCTTTTCATTAAGAATACAAGGAAAGTAAAAATAAAAACAAAAAACATGAATCAACTCGAAAAAACAAATGAAGATCGGATTGCTGCTTTCCCGCCTATTTTGTTTATTTTTTCTGTGGCCGGCCAGCTATTAAGCCATTACCTATTTTTCATTTTCATCATCGAAAAAATGGTAAAACATTTTGCCCAAATCTATGTTATTTTAAAGAAATAGTTGAAACTTAATTATAATAAAGTTATATTAAAAATATATATTAATTAATACTTAACATTATGATATTTCAATTTTACATCATGGCTGTACAGAAAGGTGGAACATGGTTCAATAGAAAAATGAACAATTTTTTTTAATAATTTTACAGCTGTCAGTTGAAAACGATTCTCCCTAGGGCTGAAAAGTAATACTTTCAACCCGCTCCTCAGGCAACTTCAGACCTATTTTCAGAATATGAGTAATGAAAAATTATTTTACCAATTGTATGTGCTTTAATCAAGTAAAAATTGCAATAACAATATTATAATAAAATTTTAGTGAAACTTTTAGCACTTTTCAAATAAAAGTGTTTTTTTGACACAACGAACTTTGACGTCAATACCGGCGTTATCGAGGACGGTGTGTTTTGACAGTAAGTTCCATTCCACCAAAAACATGCTACATAAAACAGTAAATTGTAAAATAAGTGATGTATTAGAAACTTAAACAAGTGTACCAAAATGTTTTTATGCGCCAATACAAGGCATTTTTTATAACTAAAAAGAGTTTTGTATTTCATGCATATTCCCTATTATGACAAAACATAGCGCACCTATTTATGTAATCACCAATGTTTCACAAACTAATTGATTGATTGATTAGGTTCATTCAGTTTCAGTTCGTTCCTAAATAGTAGATAGGTACTTATAAGCAGTCGTCACATTCCAACGACACAACATTTTCACCTATAATATCAATATACTAAAATCATCACCTTTTGTGCCGGCTTAATTTAGATTGGCTTATACTGAAATGTAAACTTTCAATATTGGAACTACGATGGCTTACAGTTGCTTACCGTTCTATAGATATGTTGCAAGAAAATTTTAGCCAAGACTAGGTGATTCGTAAATGAATGCCTAAATAATTGGGAGTTGTTGAATTTTCAACTTTCGTCTCAGCACTGAAAGTCGATACTCTAGCAGCAACGGGCAATGATATTTTCTCCTCATATTCCTTCTACATTATAAGGACACGCCAAGAATAGGAAAACTCGTTACTTTTCCATATCGCGTATCGACAACAACTCCATAACCCCTTATCTACCCCACCTTTTTGCTAATCAAAAATATTCTATTGCTATATAACAATAAAGTTTAAATTGTCTTGTACGAGTTCAAGATAATATTGGTCCCCCTTGTTTGAAATGTGAATGTATGGAAGTCAAGAACATTTTAATGTTGACTTGATTTTTTCTGATATCTTCATCGATATGAATCCTTAGTTTTCTTCTTTTATTATATCTAGGTCAAAAAATAATGAGAAAGTAGGATTTATGCCAAAAATCGACAAAAAATTTCCATTTTCAAGGAAATTCTCAACTTCTGATGACGACCATTAGTAATGCATTTTTTTTTCCATAAGGAATTTCTCTGTAGCAGCCATGGAGTGTGGGTTTGTGCCAGGTTGATGGCAACAGGCTCGCCTCCTATTACATGAGACTTAAAACATAACTGGCGAAATGTGGGTGAACTATTAGGTACACCTCTGCCTAACCTTTTGGGGATTCCATGCGTAATATTATGTTATGATCTTTCTTATGTTTAATCTTTTTATCTGCCAATAAGCATTAGATAAACAAGTTTGTACAACATTTTCTAATGGTTAAAAGATATGGTAAAAGCCGATTTAGGTAGGTTAGGATCACGAATGTGTAACACAAGGCGTTTTATTTTCCTCCCATGGGCAATAGAAAATAGGCGAGAATTTATTCATGTGTAAAAAATGTGATAAGAATAATATAAAAACTTGGATTTAACTTGAAAAGAGGGTAGTTTTTATTTTTCTTTGCTGCTTTTCTTATAATGCTACTCTAGCTCGGTAGAGAAAACAATTACGAGAGTGTTGATGTTGAAAAATGAATCAAAAATAATCAATTTTGTTTATCTCACGTTTGTTTTTCGTCTTAATTGCCTACCTCAATCCTTCCTTCATACGATGAATTAAGGATAAGTCAATTCAATTTTCAACCTAACAAATCTTCTCTACTGCGATCGATTTCCGCGTGACCCCGTTAAAAACAGAACGGGTTAGATCTGTTTTAGGCAGGGGTCATCCCACACTGTATTCCAGTCCAATTGAACAAACATAAATAGCAAAAAAAAGTGGCTGTGATATACGGACGGACAGACTGACAGACATGACGAATCCCTAAGGGTTCCGTTTTTTGCCATTTGGCTACGAAACCCAAAAAGAATACCCACTGAAAATGCAAGTGTTATACATAAACTCACGCCTTTTTCTCATGGGATTAGGCAGAAACTGCAGAACGCGACATGCTACTAAATACTTCATGAAAAGATATAAAAAATACGACAATAGTCGAGTATACCCAAAAGCAAAAACAGTATACCCTCATACTACGACTGTTTCAATCAGACGATGACTGCCGAGCAAACAGTACACACCTGCAACACTTACATAGCTGGCTGAACGTAAACGTAGCGGTGGTCGACCTTAACACAGCGCGTAATGGAGCGCGAATGTTTGTGTATCGTTGAGGAAGTTG
This sequence comes from Xestia rhomboidea, assembly GCA_963853795.1. Taxonomy (NCBI): domain Eukaryota; kingdom Metazoa; phylum Arthropoda; class Insecta; order Lepidoptera; family Noctuidae; genus Xestia; species Xestia rhomboidea. The sequence goes on from OY970764.1 coordinate 19,851,288, forward strand.
TACGAACGCGCGGTTACGATGCGAGCTATTGTTGGAGGAGAATGGAGATGGGTAACTACCCAAACCCAATTGTTATGATATCGTTTTGTTTTTGTCAAGTTTATTTATCGGGACTCGTGTACTACAGTACAGTACCTATCTCGGAAAACGAGTAGAGCAGTTGGCAGTAGGCAGTTGGGCTGTCATTTGTAGATCTTTGGCAATCATAACATAACGTGTATTTAATTCAGAATCCCGAAAGTCTGGCATCCAGTCTCACCAAGGAGTACCGTATTATCCAGTAAGTGGGTTGTGGCAGTCAGATAGGCAGATACAGAGGTTAAACTGGAACCGAACCCTATTCAGCTGAGAAAGACTAGGCAGAGCAATATATGCAATAATAGCAAAACATGTTTTATTCAAGCAATGGGTGGTTAGTGTTTGGGGACTCCTTTTAAGCAATTTTTGCCTGTGTTAGGAGACCCCGCTCTTCCATAGCAAAATAATTACTACAGTATCAAATATGTTATAAGTTAAACTAATAAGTTAAACTTTTACTTAATATTTATTTACTACTTATTTCAATTATTATTATTTATTTTTAATTTAATTAAAAAAGATTGACAATAAAAGCGTATTAAAAGCAAAAACAAGAAAAAAAGTGTACTCTTACACTTTTTTTCTTGTTTTTGCTGTTAATACGCTCTTATGCATGCTCAATATGAATTACTTATCTCCCTAATATGATTTTAGCAGAACTCGTTCTATTCTTATTTTATGAAATGTATATAAAACGCCGACTTCGTTCGTCCGTAAGTGAACGTGCGTGTATGAATGAAAACTGTCAATTCCATCATGATTATGTCTTTTGAATTGCTAATGATGACAGTATTTACTCATAACATGTATCACCAAGTAAGTGTCCACATTTACGTAGTCGCACTGAAGTTTGACGCATGTCCTGCACTCCTGCCGGTACCCGTGCACTCGTCCACCCCAACTAGGTCAGACGTCGCCGGCGCGGCGCGGCAGACATCGATCCGAACCACACGCATGCGCACCTCGCCACAAACAAACAAAAACCTTACCCGCATCAAAACAAGACCCATTCTCCTTCATCCCAAACATAGAATGTTTTACCGCATGCCAACTCCGAACTTACACCGCAAAATTATCATAACCCCTTCTTACACGGACTTAGAGTTCGTTTTCCTTTAACAGTTGCGAGGATAAAATTGGTAATGCAAGGTAGGATGCGGTCGTTTTGGGTCGTGTTACAAGGGAGTAAGGTTGAGAGTTGATGGTTGTTGTGAAATGCTGTTATGGAATTATTAAATGACCAGTTGATGTAGTTTGTGCAGATAATTGTGTAAAAAGTAAGGTAGTGTCGCTGGCTGTTGTGGACTCATCTTTTGTGAGATAGTACGACTTGTTTGTAATGAATTGTTATGGAGACATCTTCCTGGAAATCTATTGAAAGGCGGATGATGTGAGATGGGTATAGACAAATAGTAAACTAATACTGTTTCTGTTATAACAACGGTAGGTATAGATAAGTGCTTTTCATACACGTATCTTATACACGCATATGACAAGCAAGAGACAGAGTTTCACACTTTTGGAGTCGTCAGTTATTATTATAAATAGCTTTTTGGTCGCTTTTGTAAATTTTGTGCAGATATTTTCATTGTTGTTTTTTTTTTCGAAGTTTTTGAGTATTACATTCGTATGCTTTGGTATATTTGTTTAAACTTCAGGCATTCTCTACCAGTCAATCTTTGCGTATTATGAGTACTGCCAATAGATTTTTTTTCAGTTACAATTTATTTTTATAATTTATAATAAGAAGCGATAATATTTAGACAATATAATTGTATCACAAAAGAACTTAAACTTTCAAGAACTTAGTAAAGCTAAACAACTCGAAACAGCTTTAAATATTCTGTAGTAATTATGGCTCTTTAGTCAACGAATCCCAATCATTTGGGACCCGCGGGATGAGTTTACTAAATTTGTATTTTATATAATTTTCTTTAGTCGATTGGACCCGCTGTTAAAGTTAAAAAAAATGTGAATTTCAAATTTGAGCAACAGCGTGTAGGAAAATGTTAGGAGGAATAAAAATAACTAAAAATTGTTCCCGTTGGCCCCACCGTATTTTTGAGTAATAAAATATTACTCAAAAACATTGTGTGGAATCGAATAGTATTAGTACAGTTTTTCTTTAGTTTGTAATACATTCTGTGGTTAAATATGTCAAATAAGTGTGCCTTCAGGAAATGCCTACATAAACTCGGGTCTACGCAGGGGTCTACGCCACTGCGCCAGTGCTACGACTGCTACGCAGCGCTACGAGTGCGTAGCACTTGCGTAGGCCGGTGTTTGTGGGCGTTTCGCATATTTACATTGAATTATTTTATCATCATATGGTGTATTGTTGTAACTACTGCTTTTCAAAGTTATAATAGGTAGTGTTTTCTTTCTGTTTATTGGAGTCCATAAAGGTGAATGACCTCTACTTGTAACTTTCGGCTGACGTTTTTTTTGTTTCCTGGCATCGAAAACTATTTCATATTTAAGAATGAACCCCCCCCCCCTTTGCACACTCTGTTTTTTTAACTTATAGGCCCTCTGCTGAGCAAAAGTCTCCCCTAAAGCCTTCCACTTTCCCTATTCGTGGTCGTCTTCAGGAAATTTCTCACAAACACCTCTAAGTCATCACGCCAGCATTTTCAAGGACAAACAAATTTAAAAAATTATCGTACCAAAATTATTTTTCACCACATTAATCATCCAAAAACTTGAATGAAATTAAAACGTTACTGATCATAAACCATATTGTATAAAAACGAAAGCTATACCTTATGACTACGCGGTATGAGTCACCCCGTGTATGCGGATCTCGCTCATACCGGCCTTGCTCCGAGTTACGCTCCTCATTAGTGGCCAGAATATTCCCGGTCCGACTAAACGGCATCTGGTGAGCGATAACTGCCCGAATGTTGCTTGTAAAGTCTTCACTTTTAGTAAATATTGACCTTCTACAACATTAAATCATGATCTGTCGAATGAGCAATTTGGTCGAGACGCCATTGTATAATTATTGTGTCTACTTTGTGGACAGATCATGGGTTAAATAGCATAGCTCTCAACACCATGCAGATCACATTTTGGTCTACTAATTGGCCAGAATATTCCCATCATTCCAACGATTTCAGGTGAGCTACTGTAAGTTTATTTATTTATTTTATTTTTGGGAAAACTTACAGCTAAACAGATAGTGACTAATAGTTTAAACAAAATATGGCCAATTACAAGTTTCCACATGTATATAAATAATAAGTAAAGTAATAGTAATAATAATATAATAAGTTTCTCGACTACGGCGGTCATAGTCTTGCTGTCTAGGTGAAGCAACTCATTAGTGACCCTGAATATTCCGACTAAGCTGTGATTGGTTTTGTTCTCCTCAACCCGCCATCTTCTACGAAGTGTGCCGCGACGCCTTCAGGCTGTGTCAGAGCTCCACATAGTGGTTATTTGGCCTACAGCTCATTGGGAATCCGGCGGATGTAGCCACTCTAGTCCCATTTCAGCTAAGCGACTATTTGAGCAACGTCAGTAATCTGTGTACGAATTTGGTCTGCTATCTTGATGCCTAGAATACTACATTTTATTGCAGGTTGGCAAACCCTGAGCCTAACTCAGGGTTTGCCAACCTGCAACTTCTGAATGTTTGTCAAAGACCCGTAAAATAGGAATAATACACATGATGCCGATGATTTTTCCCTCGAGCAAAATCTTTCCTTGAGCTTGTAAATAAAATACACCGACATAAAATGCAAGATGCTAGCTGTATGAGGGTATAACTTCATTGCACTTGTTCCCATAATGTAGTTACTAGTAAGTGCAGTGCAATATTGGAACGGCGCCCGATAAAAGCCTGAGTCTCGAGCGCAGTGAACTGAGGTTCGTCGGGAAGTACTTACGTACTTGTACCAACTTTTACTGTGAAGTTAGAGTTGGCTAGCTTTTAGGCCTGAAATACAAGACGCATTTTACTTGAAAAGCTACTCGACTTGGTCAATGTTGTTAGGTTTTTCCACCAGGACGTTAAGCAAATCGTATGTACTTGTGTAGGTAAGTGCATATGTTAAATTGTTTCAGATTATAAACCTTATATTTATTTATTTATAACCATGTTAAGTTAAAGAGGATGGCAGACCCCGGATGGACCGGTCCAGATGTGTCAGACCCCGCCATTCCCTTCGTGGTATATGATTAAAAGATAAACAAATTTGGTAGACACAACTTGTAGACTAGATACATGTTTTATACCTTGATGTAAACGTGGGATCTGATGAGAATGAAAGGCGAAGTAGGTATAGGTAAGATTTGCTTTACCGAATGTTAAAAGTAGTGATTGTGATATAGTACTGAATAAAGAGAAACTTGAATTCGTAGATAAAACGGTTTTCCTGGGGATTACGCTTGATTCAAGGCTACAATGGGGTTCTCATTTAACATCTCTTGCGGGGCGGCTAAGTTCAGCAGCATATGCCATTAGAAAAATCCGTCAATATACTGATGTAGATACCGCTAGACTGGTTTATTTTAGTTACTTTCATAGTATAATGTCTTATGGCATTTTGCTATGGGGACGGGCTGCAGATATTGAGTCTATATTTATTCTGCAGAAAAGAGCCATCAGAGCCATATATAATCTTCGTAGGCGCAATCCTCTAAGGGAACTGTTTAAGGATATTGGCATCATAACAGTACATTGTCAATACATCTACGAAAACATAATGTACGTCAGAAAAAATCTGCACCTTTCTGGTAAAAGGGGTGACAGACATAATTACAGTACTAGAAATAGGGACCAACTAGTTCAGCCAGGCTTCAGACTCGCTAAAGTAGACTCATCTTTCATGGGGTACTGTTTGAGATGCTATAATAAAATTCCACAAAGTATTCTTGAACTGAATGAGACGAAATTTAAAACATGCATTAAACGCACACTATGTAAACAAGCATATTACAAGTTGAGCGATTATATCGCTGATAAAAATGCTTGGCTCAATGCTGGTCCTGCTCCACAAGGACAGGGGCGCTTAAATTGATAGCATTAAATGGTATTGTTGGAGCTGCTGTAGATTGTACAACTATCTTTGCATTGTATAGATTCAATCTCTTTAGTATTATATAATCGCATAGCCCATATTGTGTGAGTACTATGTACTAGAAAGCTATCATTCACTGGAAACCTACGTCTTTTCTTGACTTGAATGTGCCCTGGCGGTTGAGAATATGTCATGCTCACTCAAAAGTCTCGCTGCTGGTGGCGCATGTGTCGGATCATTTAGTTCCCTTCAAAATGGTTGAGTTGAATGGTGCTGATCTATGCGTCATGTCCGTGAACGGGCGCTGTCAGTTGTGACTGGTCATCTCTCAGTTGCCATGGCTTATTTTAATGAATTATTTTAGTATTTGAGTGGTTTTTTTTTCTGTTTTGTTTTACTGTGGACACTTTTAACGTGCAGATCTTGCTACATTGTTCTCACATAATATATACCATCTCAACATGAATGATGTAACCAAGATTTTGTAACAATATTCTGATTTAAAAGAGTGTCTATGGAGTTTCTTGCCCGTTCTTCTCCATAGAGATCTACGCTAGGGAATGGGCAACTACAGTACTTTCACAGTTTTTATGTCTTGTGACTGGGACTGTAGCAACATTTAATTTTCATCTTTGTTTCGACAATTCAAAAGTGACAAAACTGGCTTACTTGAAATAAATGCTTTGATTTTGATTTTGTATAAATTAATAGTTAAAACTATACTTAAGGTACTTCGCTTTTCATTCATTTATAAAATAATTATTATGGTAATATTTGTGACCTTAGAGCATGATCCCAATCTTGATTTTACACGCACTTCAGTTTGGTTGGCAACTAAATGTTTCACTCATTCATTGGGCAAATGAACTTGTTACAGAGTTTTTCATAGAGTTTATTTAATCCTTTCCACACGCCGAATTTATCGTTATAATTTATAGCAGTATGGATATTTTGAGTAAGTCCGCCCTAGGATTAAAACTTAGGTAATGACTGATATTAAATACCACGCCCAAAACCTGACTCCTCTAATGTCTCTGCTTGAGGTGGGAATCGAATCCATCAACAGCTCACGTCTAAAATATTAGTGTTACTATACCTCTTCTAAATCCTTTTGGGGACAAACAGTTATGATGTTATGATTAAAAGTTATGTTGTTTATTTTACTATTTATGTACACTGACTGCCTCGTTGGTGTAGTGGTTGCAAGTGCGACTCCTGAGCGTGTGTTATTGGGTTATTGGGTTTTTTGATCGAGAATTTCTCAGTAGCAGCCACGGAGTCTGGATCTGTGTCCGGTCGATGGCAATACTGTAGTAGGGTACACCTCTGCCTAACTCGTCGGGGATTGCAGGCGTGATGATATTTTATATACAATAGACAACACATACAGCGCAGCCGTGAGACACACAGCACTTACTATGTTTTCCTCCTTATTTTGCATCTTTTTTATAATTATTGTGTGTTTCGTGCTTTTATAACTGACGTCAAAAAAATATGTTTTCTTTCTTTCTTTCTTTTATACAGGAACATAACATAGAATACTTTAGTTGATACAAAGGTACTGCATAGTTCTTAAGAAATGTCTACCAGCAGACCCGCGAAAGGAGAAATGTAGACGATAGTGTGTGAAAAGGAACAGAAAAATGTGATCCTTTATGAACTAACATAACTCTGCGGAGTATTTTACTTGCTAAAACAGCGAAATATTTCATGGCAATCCTGGAGGAGAAGTAGATCTGTGACAGCCGTTACAGTGGCCCGAAACTTTGACAACCAGTCTTACCAAGGGGTACCGTATTACCCGGTACTAACTGGTTTGTGGATGTCAGATTAGCAGTCGCTCCATGTAAAATACTGGTATTCAGCTGCATCCGGTTAGTCTGGAAGCCGACCCCAACATATTTGGGAAAAGGCTAGGCAGATGATGATGAATCCTGGAGGAGAAATGGATGGGAATTTCTTCTTTTCTTTTATCTCTATGATCACCAGAGTTCACGACACAATATCGATCAAACATGTTATGTATACTCGGATTTCCCGGCTGTATTTCATTGAAAGGATATCGATTTTCCCCTAAACATAAGTTAAGGGCCCCTAAATATAAGTTTAGGGTCGTTAATTACCAATGCAGTTTATGATATTGCGTGGTGATAAAATTAATGGCTTTGGGCGATGCCTAATCAAATTAATTTTTCTTCGGGCTATAAACTACACTCACGCACACACACACACTATTCTTTGTTTTGTGTACTTATGTCTTGTTTGTTGTGTTTCGCTATAAATTATGATCTATCTACATAATGACAATCGACAGGATTTACTTACGTTCACAGCCTTAAGTGAATCCTGTCGATTATATTATATGCAACCCAAGTTTTAAAGGGCATAAATAAATCCATGATATTAGGACCGTCTTCATCATCTGCCTCGCCTTTTCCCAACTATGTTTGGGTCGGCTTCCAGTCTTACCGGATGCAGCTAAATACCAGTATTTTGCACGGAGCGACTGTTTATCTGACCTCCATAACCCAGTTAGTACTGGGTCATACGGTACCCGTTGGTAAGACCGTGCCAAGTCTTGCCTTTTATTTTGGCGATTTATCCAAAATCGGAAATCCTTAGTAGTTTTATACTGTCACCCTTCATCCCTCTGCTGCGCAAACGCTTCTCCTGATGACCATTAGTTACTTCGGCCTACCAAAGGTTATGAATGAAGACAAAGCAATGGCAATTGATTGTTGGGTTAGTCCAGCACGTACAGCTGATGGCAGATGGTAGGTACCTACCATCGTCGTCCGCCATCTTAGCAACATTGTCTGTACATTACATAGCTAATGCACTGTTTTAGACTTTCACGGTTTTTCACTACACTTAAAGCTAGCTAGTTATATTTTTACTCGTACGTATACGTAGGTACGTGTGTATTAGGTAATGGTGCTTAACCCGCATTTTAAAGAACTGATTTATGTTTATTGCCCGCGGGCGGATCTTAAATAATTATGGGATTTTAATTGCTAGAGGCATGCCAATTACCCATACGTTTTCATGACGGTAAATGATATTTTTTCTTAAGTTATGTTTTCTGCGCTCATCCGTCTAAAGAAATTATTTATACCTGGTTTGGGTCACGTGAAAATATGTATATTGCAGTCGAGCATCTTTAATTTCATATCATATTTACCGATTTTCAACAGTTTCGGGCGTGAGGAAGATGTAAACATCAATCTGTCGACTAATTACTTTAGATCCAACCCTTTGACTGCGTCCTGGCTTCATAACTCCATTCAAGCTCTCAGCGACTGTCAACGCTGGAAACAATTGGCCCTCCATTATCTGAGGTGACCCACTTGCTGTAATCCCTAATCTTGCTCCCAACACGGTTCGTCAACCGGAGCAGACCCGTGCGCGCGCACCCATTCACCTAACGGCGGGGGAGAGTCCGCCAATCCGAGGGGGGCTTGGGATCCGAAGTTCGGAGAGTTTCGGGCTTATTCGCTCGCGACCGTCGCGTCGGACGGTAGTGCGGCTCCTCCGATGTGCCGCCACCACGGCCGACCCAGACGCGATCCCACTGGTGGTCCGGAGCGGCCACCACCTGCCGCAAAGCCGTAACGTGATGGGATACAACAACCAAGGGCACGGATACAACAAGTTGTTTACGCAGGTGCGCGCGCAAGTGTTGTGTTGTTGCCTAACAAAGTGTTGATTTGTGGCTTGTTGATGATAAGGGTCGCCATGTCGTAATGTTTACGTAATGCTGATAATGTTGTTTGTTTGTTTACACACTTCATTGCTGCTGCGAGAGCTTGCAACAGTTGCAACCCGCCGCCATCGCCGCCCTGCCGCGGTGACCTATAATTTGTGTAGGCGTTACCGATGCAATTCGCGTCAGTGCTACTTGGGCCCTGCCCTTTTACGATCGTTGGATATAAAGCCATATATAAACGTGTTTCTATGCAGTTATGGCTAAGAATATACGGAATTGTGCTTTTTGCTTCCTGGTAGTGTTTTTGCGCCTCTGAAATCATGCCGTTGGTGAGAATTTTTGCTTTTCTCACCTAAACATTGACGGGAGTCATTAACCGACGCTTGATCCTAACCAGGTACGTTGGCTTGTATGTATTCTATCTTCCACAACATGAGAATGTGCATCGATCCCGCGTGTGTTCTCCGAACGGACTCTATTTCCGACGCGCACTGTTAGTTTGTTTGTTTGTCTGTCATTACTGCTAACGTTGAGTCTATTATAGTTAAACGTATGGCCACGTGTTATATGTTCTGTTTCAACGAAATTATTAGCAAGAAAATCATTGTTTGTTAGGAATAGTTTTCGTTTTACGTTTACTTTGAATAGTAAAACAATGTTTGTTTAATGTTGCAGTTTGAACAGTTGAAATGCGATATATTAATAATGTTATTGCATTCAAGAATAGTATGGTAAATAGTGCTAGTATGGTTTGCAAGTTTTACATCCTACAATATGTACAGAATTGAACAAACACGTTTTGGGGCACTGTCTCTTGTAAACTTTGACATTCAAAAAGTGCAGATTATCAACCTAAATTAACCCTTGATCTGTCCGCAAAGTAGACACAATAGTTAAACAATGGTGTCTCGAACAAATCGGTCCTTTGAACGATCATGATTCATATAATATTTGATTTTTGATTTTGACAGTGATAGACTTCTACACCAGCTCATCCACACTGATGGCAAAACCTTACATACATGACATTAACACTAAAACTGTCACAAAAAGTATTTATACTACATACCGTACTGATTATGGACACACCAATTAGCATTCTTCGAAAAATAAAAGCAGATAACCCATTAAAAATTCTCCTGTTATCATTGCTAGTAGCAGTACAGAGTCAGAAATCAAAATCGCATGTTTAGGCGTGACATTAGTCATGAGTCAAGCTGTTATGATGCCTTACCGTCGATTAGTCATCATTATATTTTTAAAACACAAAAGCTCTCAAATGTTGTTCTAAGAAATCATTAGCTTAACGGTTTCACACAATCAACACAGAAATTTATTTAAAAAGCAATTAGCATAGACAAGCATAATTAAGGAACTCTTTGTTATCTAAACATTTGCATACTCTCCTATCATATCCATGGATTCTGTTGCACATAAAAGTATAGTGCTATTGCTGCTGTTGTTTACCTCGTGGCTGAATACTAACAGCCACACGGTCCAATCTTTAGGGTAAACCGCACTTGCCAAGGTTGGTTCGTGGATGGGTGATCATCCATTATACACCGAGTTTCCTCAGTGTCGCGGAAGCATGTTTAGTCGTTGGTCAGGGCTGTCATTTGTAGATCTTTGACAGTCGTTACAGGCAGTCTGTGGCCTGAAAGTCTGACAACCAGTCTTACCAAGGGATATCGTAGTACCCAGTTGTCAGTACTAACTGGGTTGTGGAGGTCGGATAAGCAGTCGCTTCATTTAAAATACTGGTATTCAGCTGCATCCGAGTAGACTTGCAGCCAACTTCAACATAGTTGGGAAAAGGCTAGGGAGATCATGACTAGTATAGTGCACGTCACAGTTTTTTACGACGTTTTACTAGTTTTTTTTTGACGTTCATTTTAATTACTTTTTTTTTTTTAATTTTTGATTTATTATTTTACTCTGGACGCTCTTAATGTGCACGTCTTTCTACATCGTTCTCACATATATGTATAATCTCAACATGAATGATGTAACCAAGATTTTGTAACAATATTTTGATTTAAAAGAGTGTCCATGGAGTTTCATGCCCGTTCTTCTCCATAGAGATCTACGTTAGGGAACGGGCAACTACAGTACTTTCTCAAGTTATTATGCCTTGTGACTGTGACTGTAGCTTTGCTTTTATTGTATTTTCGACTTTCAAAAGTGCCGTAATGGTCTAATTGAAATAAATGATTTGAGTTTGAGTTTGAGTTTACCACCACGTACCATAACACTTTGCCGGACCTGGGAATCAAACCCAGGAACTCATGCAGCAGTCGCGCTTGCAACCACTAGACCAACGAGACTGGAAGTTTCTGGCAAAGCAATTTTTCAAATTTAATTGTAACAGTAATTACTGTGGGCCAGTTCAGTCCAAAAATACTCCTATCTAACATTGTAAAATGTAATTTTTCGTTACCATAGGTATCTAAAATATCCTTGGTAATGAATGACAGTTACGGATGACGTAAACAAACTGATATCTTCGTAACTTGTTCTAGTCTTGTCTCCGAGTAGCATCCACCCATCAACTGTAAAGGATTTGTTTTAGTAGATATTGTTCATGAAATGTTAAACTGTCAATAGCACTCTCACTGCTTACGACAACGTCCTGTGGTTATGCAAAAGCAAGATATATTTCTCCTCTTTTTAATTTTAATGTTTCTTTATTTATGACTAGCTTATGTCCGCAGCTACGTCCGTGTGAAGTTCGGTCATTGTCCCACGGGATCGTACCATCGGGATAAAAAGTATCCTATATAGTAATCCAGATTATAAACTATGTGTGTGCCATTTCATCTAGATCTGGTCAGCAGCTTTTGCGAAAGATGTGTTTATTAACACATCCAGACATGCATACATCCTTACAAACTTTCGCATATAAAATATTAGTAGGAGTTACATGGAGCATACCTTCAGAGCATAATGCTAACCCACAGCTATTTCCTTTAAGTCGCATCGAGAAGCTCTTCAAAACTATTCCGGGTGTTAACGGGCCCTTCACAAAGCACTCAACCAAGCATTCTGTACGTCAAACTAAGTAACACTGCGCAAAAAATATTGCTGGGTGACGACTTTCTTATTTATTTGATGTGAAATATCAAGTGCAATTGGCGCTCCATGCACTTGCTAGATTACACTGATGCATGCTTTTAATAGTACAGGCGTTATGGAGGTATTTTAAAGTAACAATGCGGGAAAAAGTTGGAACTTTGACCTTCAATATTTCCCTAACAAGAAGGTCGGAGGTCCAGTGCAAAATAAAAAAAGATCGCAATACGGGAAGAACAGGAGGCTCTCGGCTTCGTTAAGGGTGTTTTTTACACCTGTTAAAGTTATCAAGGCTAAAATTCTCAATTTACCTAAACTCAGTTAGAATCGCGCTTTAAAAGCCAGTTTTGAGTCGTAATTAGTATTAAATCTTCCAGTCTTACTCTATATGAAATAGGTTTTATAAAAACTGGCCTAGCCTAGTTAACTTCTCTATATCAATCAATTATGATATTCTTCAGGATATATGCTAGTATGATAGTGTTTCGAAAACATAATATAACTAATTTTACTCGATAAAAAAAACACGAACTTATCTCTAATAATTTCTTTTAACGAGTAAAAACCATACTAAAATACATGCGATCATTCTGATTTTATGGCAAATAATTCTTCAAGCAACATATTAGCATCATAGTGTTTTGTCTTTTTAGTCCAATCAATAGGTTTAGTGTAAATCACAGAAAACCACTCATTTCGCACTATTAGGCCCGCAGTGACTGACGTAACAACCACTTTGTAGTGCAAGCTGATTAGAACTTTATTCTAACAGTGTTTCAAACGAAGTTTGGACCACCACAATTAGAATTGCTAATTTAGCTCCTGTAGTCGCCTTAAGACAAGCAATCACATTTAGCATTGCCCTTTCGAAATTTTATTATCTTGGTACTAAATTATAAATCTGCAACCACAGAATTACTTTACGTGCAGTTTAATTATCTCTGATACTGATAAGGTTAATGGATTTAGAACGTTATCTTGTTATCAATCTTAATTTATTATCTTAGCCCATGAAGTGCGTATGTATGATGCATCACATAAACTCAGATGATGCTGAACATATGGCTTCATACAAGGAATTTCATCAATGATTTGGTATTCCTGATCATAGTCGAACATTATCGTTATTTAGTCAAATATTACAACAACTAGCTGACCCGCGAAACTTCGTCTGCGTTACGTAAGAGAGAGAGAGGCTTAGAGAGAGTGTGAGTCAACCTAAATAAAAATGCAGATATGCTATAGCGGACTTTTTAAGAGGAACAATCCCGTCATACATGCATGATTGTTGAGTAACTTTAACCGTTTACGCAGCGCACGCAACGGAAGCTCTCAAAAACAATAATTTTTCGCTGTATTTGCAACAATTTTCATTGATGCTCCGCTCCTATTGATTGTAGCGTGATGTTATATAACGTATAGCCTTCCTCGATAAATGGGCTATTAAACACTAAAGTATGTTTTTAACTGGAATCAGTAGTTCCTAAAATTAGCACGTTCAACCAATCAAACAAACAAACTCTTATCCTTTATAATAAGTATAGATTCAAGTAGGTATACATTTAATTTCTCGGAAATATTTGCATTCATCGTTAAAATATTCTACTATGTTTTTCCAATTAGGGGCTTCCCTCGACAGCCTTAGGTTTTCATCCTTAGACACTGGATGACAGTCATACTCCAGCTAGGTCGGAAGTTCTCATCAAGGTGTATGAAATAAGCCCAAACGCGATATAGCTGCTGTAAACAGTTGAGGACCTCTTGCTACTGTGACCTTTGATGACAGTCATGCTTCAGCTAGGTCTAAAATTCTCATCAAGGTGCATAAAATGAGCCCAAACACGATATAGCTGCTTCAAACCGTTGCGGACTTCTTGCAACTGACTTTTGTCTCCATCGTTAGACCTTCGATGACAGTTCAGGCAGGTCTTAAATTCTCACCAAGGTGCATGAAATGAAGCCAATAACAATTTAGCTGTAAATATAATCTACCTAAACTGCGTTTGGATTATTGATTATTGCCAATAGCACAGCACAGTACCTACACGTTACACGGCAAGAACACATGAATTTATCAGGCTTCTGATGTTCGCTATAATACTTTTTGGAGAAATCATCATACTCCTGCCCTTATCCCAATTTATTTGGGGTCGGCGCAGCATGATTCTATTCTTCTTCTATACTTCTCTATTACTTTATGGAAAAAGATATTTCACAAAAAAAAAAAAAAAACTATGAAATCTCACAACATAAAAAAAACAAATCACAAAAAGCGAAAATAATGTTGGGGGGGTTTGAACCTGCAACCCCGTAGTTTACAGAGCTGTGATGAAACCGCTAGGCTATTTACTTCGTTGATATATGCTACAAATAGCTGTTCTCATGTACTTACGTCATGACTGCAACGTCAAACAATTGAAGTATACGGACATAATGCAAAATTGCCTACCCCTTTAAGGAAGTAGCGTGATAATATATAGTATAAATATTGAAGAAGCCTTTAAAGAAATTTATGCAGTAGTTTTGACGTGATGCGCGCACAAACATTTCGTACCAACTACATATACCGAGGAAAGCTGATTTTCTTGAGTTCCGCTATTTTGTGTGTATTCACCACAAAAATCAAATATCGAGAAAACTGAGAAATTATATTTACCTGTATTAGATATGTAGTATATGTAGCAACTTTAAAAGGTTACACTTCATTGGTTTTGATTTTATAGGTGTTTGAAGTTTATTAATTTTAAACACAAAACCCTCTTTTTTGCGTCTCTGGATGAGATTTAAAAAAATGCTAAAACAGGTATATCTTTATTTTAATTAATAAGTATTTATTCTGAGTTTCATGATTCTAGAACAATCTAAAATGTTTTTTTCATACAAACTTTACCCCCCCTTTTCACCCCCTTTTTCCAAAAAAATCCAAAATTTATATAGCCTAAATATTATTCTGAATGTATTTAAATATATTTGTGAACATTTCAACAAAATCGGTTCTGTAGTTTTTACGTGATGCGCGGTCAAACAAACAAACAAAATTTTTAAAAATGGTTTTAATATGTTCAGTTACTTATTTTAAGTCACCCTGGTAGGTTTTTTTTTTTTAATCTTCAATGTACAGATTTTTTGGTCTCAACGATTTTATTATATGTATAGAAGACTACTGTCAAAAATAAACTTCATCACGGAACAATTTGCATGTACGTGTCTACAAGACTAGATATTTTCATCCCATATTGAGAATAGAGACGACCCGAATGGCGCAGCGGTAGTGAGGCTGCCTTACGTTCTTAGGGTCCCGGGTTCGAATCCCGGTAGGAGCAAATGTTTGTGTGATGAGCATGGACATTTGTTTTCGAGTCATGGATGTTTATATCTATAATAAGTCTGTAATTACAAACAAAAAGTATCTATGTAGTATATCAACTATCTGGTGTCAACGACACAAGCCTCGTTGCTTAGTGTGGCACTAGATGGGGCTGTGTGTAATGTCCAGCGATATTTTTATTTTTTAGAGACTGTTCGAATGAGAGTGCTTTGGAATAACACAATCTAATTCCCCCATCCCCATTCTATAATTGGACGAGCAGAGATATGGCGAACGGACCCAGACAAAGCGCTTTGTAGTACCACATAAAACTGTTTTTATTCAACATCTAAACTTTAAGGAAAGAATACGAAGATAAACAGCTGGTTTACAAGCCGTTTATTCTGAAAATTCATTTAAAAACAGTTGTTGGCTCTGTGTAATGCTTTTCATTCATTATAACGGATCATTCGGTTATTTTCATACTTTTCAGAGTTGTAAAAGCAATATCTCAAAGATTTGAATGGCACAGATGTAAACAAAAAGCTAATTAAACAAGCACACGGTCAACTATAACAGTTTTCACTGAAATAATTACCTACCTACATTCGGTTTTACACTAGATTTATAGCAACACAGTCCTATTGGCTTTACACTAAAATTTTCCGGCTATTTGCGAACTAAAACACTATATATGGTGGCACTGAAACACCTTTACCTACAGTAAAATCTTGGTTAAGTCTTGGTCTAGGTCTTTGTTTGTTTACTAGCTGTGCCCCGCAATGTTCTTCTGCGTGAAATTATTTTAAAAAGATTACTTCCCGATTTGAATCGGATTTTGTTAAAAGTTTAAGGGGTTATAATTTTTTTTACGGAACCCTAAACCTTTTTCTAAAATAAAATAAGTTACTCCTTAGAACATCTGCTATCCGCCAGTAAAAATCCCGTCAAATTCGTCACAGCGGTTTCGTGGATTAGCCGGACAGACAGACAAAAATTAAAAAATAGTTTTTGTTATACGTAGATAGATACCCTAAATATATTCATATGCATTCAGTAAAAAGCTATTATTTTAAAATTATAAACAGACACTACAATTTTACTTATTTGTATAGAGTTAAGATCACAAATACCTAAATACAAATAATCCTCAGTAGATCATTGCGTGCATTTTATATGTTCGGACATTCTGAATTGCTGATTACTGTATTACAAAGCAGAAAATTCCGAGAACTTGATTCTGTTGAATAACCCAACTAAGGGATACGCGGAAGACCAAAACAAGGATCTATGCAATTCGATTTACTATCAGCGCAGTGAATAGTCTGTCAATGGAAGACATTTAACAATAAATTATCAATAAATCCTACTAAATTCCAATAGCCGATAAATTCTTCGAAATGTTGGTACCAGTGTATGGATTGTGGCGATATTTCAGCCGACGTTACATACTCTTGTTTGATTGTTGATGTTGGCAACATGTTGCACTATTAGTTGCAAACCGGCTAAGTTTAGAGCCGTTTACAGTTAAAATGGATCAGACTTTTCCAAGGTCCAGTAAAGCATTGCCAAACGCTTCGATAGCTTTTTGGCCCATAAAAGCCTAATAGAATTTCTCTGAATTGTTTATGACATGCTTGCAACTTAACCGAATACTTGGCTCCAAATTATAATTATTGTTCATTGTCTTCTTATGGCAGTGTTATGGATACATACAATGTGAAATGGATATAAGTATTCATTTTCACAGAAATTTTGTTAAATATACTTTATGTACCTAGAAAAATTCAGCTCACAAGAGCATGCTGACTGACATTTTTATTTTTAACATGATATAATAAAGGGTGTAAAACGCCTCTTGACGAAGCCGAAAGGCACTTGTTTTCCTCGTCATTGCGATCATTTTTTTGTTCTACACCATACCTGGGAACCTTCTAGTTACGGAGATATTGGGGGTTAAAGTTCCAACTTAGTGACAACTTTTTTTAAATACAGATTTTTACTTTAAACACCTCCACGACCCCCGTACTATTCAATCCATCCATCAGCACAATGTTTTGAGTGCGTTACATTGAGTTCTAGCACAAAACATGTTTTTTCACCCCAAAAAAAAAGTCGTTTCCCAGCAATCATTTTTGCGTAAAGTTTCTTAGTTTGATGTACAGAATGCTTGGTTGACGGCTTCGTGCTGAGGTGGTTTACACCCTGTATATTAACTGTTCGGGTAATTTCATCGCTATAAGGCAGTTCCCTGCTGGCCGTATTCCTCTCCAACCGCATGCCATCCCTGCTTGATTCTCGGCAACTCTCATCCTGCTTCTACCAGCCACCCTATGAAGATTTTCACTCCAAACGAGTCGCGGTTTTAACACAAGAACACGTCAACGGTCATCAGTTCCATCGCTAATACTGATCAGTCCATTGCCGTTTAGCTTGCGTAATTTATTTGATGTTAAAATTGCCATTTTGGCATCACACAGTCATTTGCCTCCAAATTATTTGTATTGTCTTTTTATGACACCATAATATGCCCAAGCGTGGGATGAGTAACTGAGTACATATTAACTCTTACTGCATTGTCATAGGATAATGATGAATTTGGCACAGGTTTCTGTACGTTTATAAGCAGTAAATTGTTCTTTGAAGTTGTGTATTCACGTTAGAGTTTTACGATAGCTATCTCGTATTGGTATGACGTTTGTTCTTGATTCGATTCGTATATTAGTATTGTAATGTCTTGCCGTTAAATCGGTTTAAAAATAGCACTTTGATTGAAGGGTATTTTTAAACCATGATCACCGATTTTTGAGTTAGTCAGTTTTACGGTTTGGAGATGTATATCATTGTGTTTTACCCTTTTTTTTGTACTATGAGGCACTGGTTATTGGGAAAAAAGTTATTACAACCGCTGCTACTTAAAGTACCAGTTTAGATCTAAAAACGCTCGCACTGAAATTGTTACTGTTAGCCTCACTATTAAGTAAAGGCCTATCACCACGATTTCCAATGCTTTTGCTGTAGGGCTAATGTAGACCACTAACCGTTGGTTTTGTGTACACTCTAGCACATCCCGCCATCCCCTATGAGGTCTGCTGCGACGCGTTCAGGCTGTGTCAAGACTTACGAATACGATTGCTACACAAAAGCTCAGACTATATCCAACTATACTCACTATATCTCTTGGTTTTCGGTAGGAAACCTAGACCACACGACTACTACTAGGTAAATACTTATTTAGGTCCTAATAACTAGGGTTAGTTGTATTACCTACATAACAGATTATAAAACCGTAAAATATTTGTCAAATCATTAACTTCGGAAATCTGAGGCTGTCTCTTTTATCGAAAATTCTTTAGTAACACAGATCTGATGTAATCTGATGACGTATCTTTATTTGATGTGATAGTAAATATTTATCCGGTGCATTTGTTTTGCCATCCTAAGCGGCACTTGGGCCCGAATCAGTCCATTTTGAACAGAAATAGACGAATAAAAACACGTAACTATTATCGTATGCACGTCATCGGATCGTTGAGAATACCAGTCTGTTTGATAGACGGATTCTTCTATCCATATTGTATATATAATGATAAGCATTCCATCCTAGCATACATTTTTATATCGTAAAGATGGTTTATTTATTTAAAAAACGTGTTAACGTCGATGTTATATTGTTTAGCAGTATCAAAAATTATATTTGACAGACCGTTCTGAATTTGAAAGTTTCAAATGATAGGATGTTCTGTTTAGAGTTGTGCTATTTTATCATTTTAAATAAAATCGACTAAACTCTCGTTACTAGGGACCTTTTAATTAGAATGTTAGTGGTTGTGAAAGAACTTGTAGCCTGATGCATTATTCATATTCATGTTTTTTTGTTCTGAACATAATGTGATCGTGATAGGAATGAGTTCATAATACTTAATTATTGTACTCGAGGTCTTAGTCGATTTGCTGGATAGATTTGGCGGATGACTTGACAAAAGTCCTTGAATCCTTCGTATTGAGGTTATATCTACCCCATCCCCTTGTCCATCAAGTGAGAATTTCGTGAGCCAAGCCAAACACGAAAAATCTGCAAAATAAAAAATAACTTACCTACCCACGCAAAAACATAGTAACGCTAGCCAAAACAGTGGTTGATAAATAAAAAATCCTCTACTGGCGCTGCCCCAAAAACAAGGGCGTAAAGTATGCACAGTGGGGGTTATCGAGCCAGTGCTGGGTGGCAGGGGGAGGTAATGACGTCACTACTTCGACCCGCCAGACTGCCGCCGAAACCGTCGTGCCAGTGTTGTTCAAGCCTTGATCAATCGCGGCCAGATAAAGCCTCCTTCCCGGGCTGAATGGGTTAATACCTTTGCCCTTAGTCTGTGAATGAGAAAGTTATCGCGCTGACGTTTAATCCCAGTTCTAAATTCAAATTCGAAACAGATAACCATGGATTAACTTCTTTTTTTCTAAAATATTAGCTAAAGTACTGGTCGGTTCGTCTTGTAGTTTGTATGTAAAATGTTTGTAAGTGTGAAGACGATTTTTTTGTTTTATTTAAATATTTTTGGAAGCTTTGGCTAAGGTGAGCGTCGTCTGTAGTTCTTTAGTTTGTGTGGTTTGGTTTAGATGCTTTTAGTTCATATCTAAAACGCTATAGTTTCGTAGTTTCATCTCATTTACTGTTAGACTCACATTCATATCTCGGTCAAAAAATCATAAGTGTCTTTATTATTTCATTTTTTTTCTGTTTTTATTTGTAGTATTTTCAGATTTTTTTATACCTTTTATTTCATCGAATTTAGTGTTTATTTTTTTGTTTCTTTGTATTTATTTTAAACATTAAATTGGCTGAAACCGAATTTAACTAAAATTGGTGTATAAGAACAAGATTGAAAAATTCCAAATTGCTCCAAAATTCTGAGATGATACTAACATAATACAAATCCACAGTAAATGATTAACGCATGAACTAATCGTTTTGTTTTTTAGATTATGTGCCGACATTACTTTGTGTACAGTCAGCGCCACAAGTCGAAATAATGCTGTGACTTTGATTAAATAATAACTCTATGCAAATCATTTCTTTATCAAAGAAATTATATTATAACTGTCATTTTTAAAATAGACCATAGACACAGGTAAAAAAAAAGAAATCGTAAAAAAATATCATTTTAAAATTATTCCAGAAGAAATAATTGCCTTACGTACAGTCCTTTCACAATTATTTTACCTCCAGCAACAACCCAAAAGTAATATTATTTTATCGAAGGTAAAGATCACTGATATTTTGACAGACTTATCAGTGGCTGTAGCCCAACCCAATAGCAACCCTCTTTTATTGAGTACAAAGGTCCCTGTTACTTTGACAGTGAACCAAAATAAGAGGTAAAATAATCCTGAAAAGACTGTAAGAATTTTCTAGAGTTATTATTGAATCTGTGGCGTGTCTGTACTAGGTCCAAGCATGTCTGTCTGATTTTCGTCTGTCTGTGTCTCGCATTGCATGCAGTCGGCACCCCTGACTCCGACCAATGACAAACTACAAGCCCTTGGTAAGACACCACTGTATTTCTTTTTTTGTTTCAATCTGTGTGTGTGCTTTTCACCTGTGCTGTGTGTGTGTGTAATCTAGGTTTGAGTTTTTAATCACAATATATAATCGTCTCTTGTTCCTGAGACGAGCAATGGATTTCAAGCTAACGAAAATATAGAAAACAAATACCCTACATGTATTAGAAAACACCTAACTAAATTAGTAATATAGTGTAGATCCGACGATTTCTGCAGTAAGATAAGTACTTGTTACTAAAATCTATCAGGTCAAACGGAAGACGCAATAAAATTACATATTTAAAGAAGACTTGTCAATTCTAAAGAAAGAAAGAAAAGTCCATGTCTCTAAATTACATTTTACCTTCAACTTTTCAGTTTGACTGACTGCACACGGAGAATAGATCAATAAAGTTTTGAAACTCCCGTTGCCACGAGACTCCAACTGACTGTTGAGCCAAATGTCAGTTGAGGATTAATAAAAGGGGTTTGAATGTTTTGGCCGGATTCACTTTCGCCATTTTAATTTTTTTTTTCAAAGTAGTGGCCACGCCTATGACCTATATTAATCGATAGCAGGTATCAATACAAACAAGTTTTGTTTGGGACAAAATGTTCTAAAGTGTCACATTTCCGACATATGACAAAAACATAATTATTATGATCCGGTTTTCTAAGAGTATAGGAGAACGATGATATGAAGGGTGTTAAGTCTTCCCAAAAGATTTCTGTTTTATGGTGATTACGATATTAGACTAAAAACCGGACATTTTCAAAGAATCCGGACATTTTACTTTTGGTCTTTATTTGTTTAATATACAATTGAATACATTTATCCTAAAAATAACAGCAAGCCTTCAGTCATAGTTCGGGCGGAGACATGAGAGCCGGACGTGTCCGGACAAATCCGAACGAATGGTCACCCTAGTCACGAGTTATGTCTTGTTTCTGCGTAATGCTTCCTTTTGGATACCTTAAAGCTTGCCTTATAAACATTAAAAATAAATTAGTCTTCAAAGTGTGCCAAGGGTATTACTTCTCCATTTATTCCATGGTGAAAACTGTATGATTGCTGCAAAGCATTGCGGGCATGCGCGCGCCGGTCGAGCCGCGTGCCAAAATATTTGCACTACCTACTTACTTATGGATTGTTGGTTCAACTATAACTGACAGTTTTGTTTCAGTAAACTTTTTTTAAATGTTTTGTAAACGTGCTATTTATAAGAGGAAGTGAGCTGTTCTATTCCGGGTAGGTAAGTGGGTATTCCAGAGGAGTTTCAATTCACGTTTTGGATTGTGGCTAGAAAACTTGATCTGGAATCGTTCAAATATGTGAACAAATTCTTAATAGTGCAGGATGTAACTGTTCATTTTTTCAGCATTTTCTTAGGAAAACATAAATGAATAAATTATGTCTGAACATTTAAAATTACAATAACGTGTTATTGCACTTGCAGTTATTATTTTTTTCTTTTCCTTACTTTTTTCTAGTGAATCTCGTCACTAGGTTAGTAGCGATAGCTGTCTGCCCAGCTTCTTATCCGTTGAAATGAAACACACGTCGTGCGCGTCTACTCACAACATAAAACAGCTTTACGACTGCGTACACTCACGTTTCAGACAATGACTCACAACGTCCGATATCATCATGAAAAAATCTTAGCGATTTTTATCGTAAAGTTTTATCGACAGACATACTAATCTGAAATTGAACCACTATTATCGGATTTAAGTCTTTTCATGCATTTGTATAAGGCCTATTATAATGACAAATCTATCCATGACATCTAAAATCTATCAGGCTTTTTGCAATAGCTTCCACTCTAACCGGATGAAGCTGAATACTCGTCTATACTATATTACTATAAAGAGGAAAGATTTGTATTTTTGTATGTAACGAATAAACTTAAAAAACTACTGGACCGATTTGAAAAATTCTTTCAGCAATAGATCGCTACATTATCAGCGAGTAACATAGGCTATATTTTATCTCCGTATTCTCACGGGAATTGGAACTACGCGGGTGGACCCGCGTGTCGGCCGCTAGTTCTTTAAATGGAGAGAGACCTAGTTAGGCTTTAGAATTATTTGTCACTTCCACTTCTTTCAATCAGCCTATATTTAAACCAGATTTCAAGACGATATGGCACACGCTAGACTAGGGTATAAAAAGTAAACTTACCTAGCTACAGTAAAACTACAACGACGTTGATGACCGACGATTGGACAAGTATTGCTGAACATGATCATAAAATGAACTCATAAATGTTAAACAGCAATTGAAACATGCAATAAACATGAATTAACTGATGGTTAAAATGTTGCACTGTCATAAAATAGTGGAACCGTTCCAAAAATGTAAAGGAACGGAACCTTGAACTCTTTGACATCAAGTGATGTGGTGACGTGATCTATTGCAGATATAGGGGATGTAGATTGAATATCTGTGTTGAGTAATGAATTTGAAGCTGGTCTGGTGACCTCGTTCTAATTGATAATCAAATCTAGTAATGGACTTTAAGGCCCGTTTTATGTAATCGATTTATAGAAACTGAACAATGTTTTAAATACGTGTAGTGATTTGTGGTGGATGCGTGCCTAACATTGCCATTTATACATACTTTTACGAACAAACGAAGTCAGTGACTCGTACTACCCTAGTCTTACACATTTACGTCCAGGGAATTCTAAATATTATAAGAAACTCGTTTTTAATCTTACGGTACCATGTTGTCTTGCCACTTTGAAAGCTTTCTCCTATAGGCTCCTGCATCAGTTTTATAACTTGGAGACTTCAAAGTTTATCTTAGACAATACAGAAATGAAACCTTGGCTGCTAGAAAATAGACTCCCTTGTAATTGTTCTTCCCTTAAATATTTTAAATTTTTATTTAACTTTGTGTCTTCTAATTTTCCAGGGCTCAGCAGATTCAAACTATTCCCAACCATCGTCGGAACTGTCGCTTGACGAAGATAAGGAGGCGCTGCGCCGCGAGAAGGAAGCGCAGGCTATCAAACAGCTGGACAAGGCACGGGTGAGTAGACCGGCATCAGTGTTCTTAGAGTGGAGGTAGACACAGTAGACTAGATACTAAGATAAGGAGGCGCTGCGCCGCGAGAAGGAAGAGCATGCTATCAAACAGCTGGACAAGGCACGGGTGAGTCGACCGACATCAGTTCTCTTAGAGTGGAGGTAGACACAGTAGACTAGATACTAAGATAAGGAGGCGCTGCGCCGCGAGAAGGAAGAGCATGCTATCAAACAGCTGGACAAGGCACGGGTGAGTCGACCGACATCAGTTCTCTTAGAGTGGAAGTAGACACAGTAGACTAGATACTAAGATAAGGAGGCGCTGCGCCGCGAGAAGGAAGAGCATGCTATCAAACAGCTGGACAAGGCACGGGTGAGTCGACCGACATCAGTTCTCTTAGAGTGGAGGTAGACACAGTAGACTAGATACTGAGATAAGGAGGCGCTGCGCCACGAGAAGGAAGCGCATGCTATCAAACAGCTGGACAAGGCACGGGTGAGTAAACCGACATCAGTTCTCTTAGAGGCGAGGTAGACACAGTAGACTAGATACGAAGATTAAGAGGCGCTGCGCCACGAGAAGGAAGCGCATGCTATCAAACAGCTGGACAAGGCACGGGTGAGTAAACCGACATCAGTTCTCTTAGAGGCGAGGTAGACACAGTAGACTAGATACGAAGATTAAGAGGCGCTGCGCAACGAGAACGAAGCGCTGGCTATCAAACAGCTGGACTAAGTACGGGTGAGCTATCGTTTATTTAGATATGCAAGATGGAAAACTCAGTATATTACAGTAACTCAATGCATACCTGCCTCGCCGGAATTCTGTTAAAGCTGAAGTTTAAAGAGTTTATCCTTTTTTATAAGTTTAATTAACCCATTACGTTAGTTGCACTCACACTGTTCTGGTTTAAGATATATCTGCTCTAGATTTACAACTTAATTCCTTGCAACTTACTTATCTGTGCTGCTACTCTGTGCTTCTTCGTAACAACAGCCTATGGTGAGTAGACATCTAAATTTTTTCTAGCCAAAATAATCCAAGCTAGAAGAACAATGCTGGAACCATGCTGCTTTGTTTTCCAGGAGAAGCCAGTGGCTTTTGCAGTGCGCACCAATGTGTCCTACGATGGCACCGTGGACGACGACTCGCCGGTGCACGGCAGCGCGATCTCCTTCGAGGTGCGCGATTTTCTCCACATCAAGGTAATGCTGCTACTATTTACTTAATCAGTTCTTTATTTATAGTTGCCTAGACCCTGTTGCATTGCATTTTATTTCTTCATACTATACTACCTACTGCCATAGGCACCGTGAGTTATCCAGGAAGCCCTTTTAAGGTTATCGGCCCGACTAGTTTGGGGGCGCCTCACACTACGCTTACCAATCGTTTGCTCCATAGGCCATCAGTCCTTCAATGGACATGACCAGCCCACTGGCACTTCAGCTTGCTAAACCTGTACAATCAAAAAAACAGCTAGCTAATTTAAGAAAGTGTCTAATACTTTACTGATTTTGAAGCTTTAAGACAGCGAATCGTGAGCGCTGAAGCAGGAGGAACTACGCCATGGTCCAACAAATCCGCCATATCTTCAGACTTAGAGTATCTATCAGGATTTCCAGGTCGCGAATAATGACACACATAATGTTAAACGTTCCAGGAGAAGTACGACAACAACTGGTGGATCGGGCGGCTCGTGAAGGAGGGCTCCGACGTGGGCTTCATCCCGTCGCCCGTGAAGCTGGAGGCGGTGCGCTCGGGCATGACGGCGCGCCGCTACCCGCGCCCCCCCTCCACCGCGCCGCACGCGCCGCCCCTCTCCCGAGGTAGCACCCCTCCCACGCCCGGTACGTCATGCATACCTCATGCCTCACGCGCAGTGCACGCACACGTGGTCAACACGCTACGAGATGAGCGGCTATCGATTTTTTGGTGTCTGATGTGTTACCTTAACAGCTTAGTGATTTCAACCCTTTTTTTTTTAATAATTTAGCTTTTTTATCATTCGTACAAGATCTTAAAGTTACAGATAATGTGACTGGAACGAACTCCGGAAACCGAATTTGGACATGCAAGGTTCTGAAGTATCTGTCAAAGTCCTACTGTGTCCGCAACTAGTCCGGAGTCTGTTCCAGTTGGTTTGACCACACCTTAAATTATGTATAAGTAATCTCTTTTTTAAAGTTTTTTTTTTAAATTTTCGAAAATTAAATAAATATTTCAGACACCACTATTCGATTTATTTAGTCGATTTTAAATCGATTGACGCGAATCTGAGATTTTGCTGCTACAGTGAAAATGAAAGCAAAATGTCTTGATTTTCACTGTTCGATGAAAATATCCCAATTACTTTTTGAATTAAAATCATGTGCTGAAATTATAATCGATTAGTAAATAAATGCAAAAAAGGTCAATTGGGATATTAGAAGCAAGAGTGACCACCTGCCTAAATGCTTTATCATGTACTGGATAAAAAGACATACCAACACCACTTTGAAAAGTTGTTTTATTAATTTTTAGGGAGGGGGTTTTTAGGGGTAGCGTTTTTTATTACAGGGCTTTGACAGACAGACACACAGACTTTTGACCCTTGCACTATGGCAAGTACCTTAACTTGTTTAACAAGATAGAGAGTAGGAAAACGTTTTCAAAGACTATCCTTACTTTTTGAGTAATTACATTCAAAGATTTTGGAAACATGGTGCCGACAGCTAGAAAAACACCAATAGGCTACCCTATTACGAGAAAACAAATCTAATTAGTCCGTCAGATATATTTCCAAAAAATATTGGACACGTATTATTACGTATTGACGAGACAGTGTTAAACTTGTGTTACGTCACATTTGTGTACATTTTTTACTGAAAAGTGACGTCACAAGCCTCCACTCATGATCTTTGACGCGTTTTATCTTCGTAAACTTTTATTAATTTAATAAAACAAAAAACACTTATCTAATATTTTTCGATAATCTAACTGACAGACTAAATAGATTTGCAATTTTTTGATGAATTTGTCATGCCTATTCTCATATTTTCTTTTTTATATTAGTTAATACGGGTTATCGAGCACATTGTTATGACAATGATGTAGGTCCTTATTTATATTGAGTACGTATGTCGTTTTATTCAGTGCCTGTAACGTACAACGCAGTTGTTTGTCTCTCTCTTTTTACGTCGTCTTGCTCTTTCTAACACTCTGGATTCGCTGATACGAAAATAATGGCCTTTAACAAAATTTCTTCTAAATTAACAAAATTATTAATATTAAAAAGCAAGACGGTTTTAATACTTGTAGTTCGTGATTCGGTGTTACAATTGGCATCTTACAATACTTTTGTAAATATCTTACTAAACAATAATAAACTAAATTGCACCTCGGCGCGGAGTATATTCTCTATATTTTGATTATTTACTTTTAAATTATTAAACTTTGAAGAAACGTCAATTTTACCTATAAGTTATGTAGATTAGCATTCTTCAAAATTATTATATTATTGCACTAAATTCGATTTTTCGCAACCAAATTGTTATTATACTCGTCACAATCAAAAATTTTATATTACTATACTATATTAAAATGGTATGTATAACTGCTTTGTACTAGCCATTCATATCACTCATTAATTCGGTGGAATTTGCTGGAATTTCCTGGTCTATAGAGATGTACCGATTATTGACTAAAATCGACTATAGAATGGTCTATAGTCGATTTCCTTCTTCAATTTTAATCAGCAGTTAGTCAATTCGTTCGCAAAAAAAAACAAAGCAAGTATATTACCTGAATGTATATTGAATAAACAGAGATTGGAATAGGTAGTGCATATTTACCTAAAGGTCTAAGAAGTTTGTAACGTGTGGTAAATCTTCTTCTTCTCTAACCGATTATACAGATTTTAATGAACCACGTTAAAAAAATTTAAATGGTAACAGACACAATTAATACATATTATGTATTCACGTTGAGACCATTTTACGGATTGTAACGTAATAAATATTATTATTCTATTAGGATTCTGCTATAACAGCCATTTTAGGCCCCCAGTACGTAGCGACCAGCCCGCGTAGCATGACCACCGTAGACAAGAAAGAGAATCGACAAATCTTTTGTTCATCTGTCATTTTGTCGATTCAATGACAGGTGAACAAAAGATTTGTCGATTCTCTTTCGTGTCTACGGTGGTCATGCTACGCGGGCAGGACAGGTCGGTCGTTTGCCTCATCACTATTATTATAAAACAAAGTCGCCCGCTGTGTCTGTCCCTATGTATGCTTAGATCTTTAAAACTGGGCAACGGATTTTGATACGGGTTTTTTTAATAGATAGAGTGATTCAAGAGGAAGGTTTTAGGATATAATTTGCGGGCGGGCGAAACCGCAGGCATCAACTAGTTCAAGTTATAAAATGAAAATCAAAGCATTTACATCATTATACACGCACTTTTAAATTGTCGAAACAAAATAATGTGGGTAATACCTCCTTTGATTAAATAGTTTTATAAGGGAGCATAAAACATTCCTGGATATTAGAGTGAGGCGCTATCCAATGTTACTTTGTTCGTTGAAGTTCCGGCAAATATACTTTACCTTTCCAGATCTCTGTCAATACAATAAGTTAAGAATAAAATTATTTATTTTATAATTAAAAATGTTAATGTTAATTTTTTTATTGGTAAACGATCGAATCGACTAATCTGTTGACGTTGAAACGCTCTCAAGCGACTAATATCGTCTAATTCGAATAGTCAGCCAGCACAATAGTCGATACATCGAATAATGTATACTTAGCACTCACGTTTGCCACATTTTCAGATGTGCCATCGTTCGATCGAGGTAAGCTCACGCACTCATCGTCGACACCAGGAAATGTCGTAAATTTACACCTTTTTATAATTACTAGATGTTACCCGTGAATTTGTTCGCATAAATGTTTTATTATTTTATGGATCCCCCGACTTAATTATCCTGCTGTAATAGATATTGTTGCCCCGACTGGTGAATGAATATTTTTTAGAACAATATCTAATGAAATTCTAATTAAATTAAACAAACGGACAATACTAGCTGACTGAAATTAACTTGCTGAAGACTTTGCTACCAGTCCCAATATCTATAGGGACTGTAAAGTCCCTGATATAATCTGACAATTTAAATATTTATTTGAGTAGATATTTTTGCTCGAGACTGTACACCGTTGCCATCCCACATTTTCCATTATCTACTGCATGAATCCTCTATTATTAATTTACCTATTTTTAATTATTCTTTGATATTTTCTTTAATATGTCTTGGTGTTTTACAGGAACGTTTTAGCTATCTTATATTTTATTTGTGTAATATATTTAACTGGTATATGGTATGGTATGGTTATATTTTGGGCAGAATGGTTATATTCTCACTTGAGATTATGCTTTTTAATGTTGTCCAAAGGTCTTGAGGGTATGTGTATTATATTTTTCTGTGTAATATTATACACAGTAGAGGAAAATATTAAGATTGAACTGACTATCTTGTGTCCTGACTATATTACTAGTATACTCGGACTAAATACTGAGAATGTTCGGATTAAAATACATACTAACTCAAATTAGTCCAAATATTATTTGGTATAGTTACCATGCGTACCGTGCAAAGTTCGGATTGATGATTGGAGTATGATGAAGTCTGAGAATGTCTGATAAAGTCAGTAATATGCTGATAAGAATCTTCAGACACACACAGAAGGTATTTAAACAAAGATGAAGATGAAAATTTCTCTATTATGTTTTTCTACTGACGCCTTACTCTCTTCTTGTTATTATTCAGTTTTTTCCTCTACTCTGTAACCTGGGATGTCTCCAAAAAGTCTTGATGTTGTCTTTGTGTACGTAGCAGATATTTATCAAAGTTTGTGTTTTGTACTTTGAATGAAATTTAATTTGCTCTTTACTGCTCGAGTCCCAAGAAATATAGATATTTTTGTAAAAAAAAATGAGAGCATGTTAGCTTAAAATTTTCTGAGCGCTACAAAATAAAAGTAAGTATTCGAATGGTTATTACCTATTGGTTGGGTGAGGTGGATGAAATCTTTCTTGAAACACTAATTTCCAAATCATATTGCAAATAAATCAAACCTCGATGGGAAAAAGAGCACGATTCGAAAATGACTGGGAGAAAATCCTAGCAAAAATACAGGGTAGGTATATCAGCCACAGAGCGTGGCAGCTAGTTTGTAGTGTCTGGTATGTGCAGGCGAGGAGTCGGACGGCGCGGGGCGCGGGCGGGGCGCGGGCGGCGCGGGCGGCAAGGAGAAGCGCAAGCCGTTCTTCAAGAAGGCGGAGACCAGCACGCCGTACGACGTGGTGCCCTCCATGCGGCCCGTCGTCATCGTGGGGCCCAGCCTCAAGGGGTACGAGGTCACCGACATGATGCAGAAGGCGCTCTTTGATTTTCTCAAACGACGCTTCGAAGGCAGGTGAGAGTGGTATCTTAGCATTTCTTAGAGTTTCTATAGTAGTTATTGTGTCGTGTATTGTTCCAATGCCGGACTCGAGGGTCCCACAATTTTATTCGTGGCTTGATTAACTATTAAAATAAGTGAAATAAGTCGTGTTATGAATTTAAAATTCTTTCAGTCAAAACAGTCCCCAAAATTAACTCACTGAATTGGCAATAACCTTCTAAAATAACAAATTGGCTTTGATGTTTAAATAACTTTCGACCCGGAGTATTGAACAAACAGAGGCCTCAACAAGTGCCTTAGAAAGCCAGCTAACCCTTTATTTCAGAAACCGGCTCCGACCTAAAGCTAACTCACTAACAACTAACAGTTGACCAAACGGGACTAACATTGCAGGATTATAATAACGCGCGTGATGGCCGACATATCTCTCGCGAAGCGCTCTCTCCTCAACAACCCATCGAAACGTGCCATCATGGAGCGTTCCAACTCGCGGTCCACTTGCCTCGCTGAAGTGCAGGTATGACGTGTTGCAGGATCATCATTACGAGGGTCCAGTCCGATATATCGTTGGCCAAACGAACGCAAAACGCTCCTAAGAAACCGTTCGTAGAGAGGGCCGGTAACAGGACCAACTGTTTGGCCGAGGTCCAGGTGCGAATTAATTAGTAGGCCTTAGCCGTGGTGTTGTTGTATGAGGCACGTGTTGTCGTGGGCGTGTTTGGAATGAGTGGATATCTAGATCAGTTACCCCGGTATTATCGAATATACGAGTTTTTAGGAACATCACGTAAGAATTTTTTGAGCACCTAGAATTTCAACGGACCTTTGCGATATTTTGAGGGATAGAACTAGTGATGTTTTAGTTAATCAGTTACACTTTAGTCTTCCGTATCGTGTGGTTAGTGCCTAACCTAGTGTCAGAGTTTTTATGCCGCCCATGGGCCTCTGAGTTGACTTTATATGCCATTGAGAAATATCTCTCAGGCACGCTGGGTGTAAATGTAATGTGCATTTTATGTGTGCTGTATAAACTATTTTTCTTGCTCTCTTTAGCTAAATATCTCAAACACACACAGTTTGGGTCCTTCCTCGGCCTATCACAGTTGTACTCATTTAGCCAACAGTTTCAGTTGGGACGGAAGACACACCTCTGATTAAAGTCCTGCAAAACGAACTGAATAGATGTTTTGTTTTTATCAAAATAGACTAGTCGTTTAATATTTCTGTCGCCAGTTTGCGTGAAAATCTTGCTTTTATCACATTTTCTTCCATTTCTCTAGATTTAGTCACACTTGCAGTTTAGTGATTTTTTAGTACTACGCTCGCTCGATCCAAACATGCTCATTATTATGGTATTTATAACATAATATACTTAATGATTGACTAGTAACTAACATACCAAAACTTCCTTCCCGAAATTTTCCTTGCAATAGATATTTGAATCCCTGAATAGTCATTAAATCCTGGGTAGTTATACCTGAGAGAGTACCTATTTAGATATTCTAATTATGTCTTAAACAGTCGTTTCCAGAGTTTATCCCGCAAATGTCTTACTATTTTTAACAATATGATGTGATTAGATTACAAGTAGCTTCCTATAATTGCCCACAAACATTCGATATTACACTGTAGATACTTCTTATTAAAACATTTGAAATTAAACAAACATGCTCACCAAATATTTATATTTGTTCCAAGAATTATCAATCCAGTCTCATTCAGCAAGTAACATTGAATAGTGCTGTGACACCTGTAATTGTTTGTTATCGATAGAAAAAGGTAAACCAGTTGATACCAGCCTTAATCCCCTCCTGCTAATATAATATGTCGTTAAGTAAGTATTTAACAAAGAGTGAATCTGCATGAATGGTTTGGCATAACAGTTGCTGAAAATTTATTTATTTGCTAAGTCTCTACTTACCTCTACTCTTTGACAGCGATTCGGCCTTTTCAAAGAATTCTCAATTGGTAGTCAATATTCTGTTGTCAACATAAAAATAGCTTCTATATAAGGTGCATCTGTTCATACACGCAATCTCTTAAGGGGTAATTGTACTCATAATTATGAACAACTTTTACTATGGGACAGCTGATTTTTTTTCGCGATTTAGAGTTTGGTCCCATAGTAAAAGTTGTTCTTAATGATGAGTACAATGACCCCTTAAGAGATTTCGTGTATGAACAGGAACACCTTATATTTAAATAGACTTACGAGTATTTTATTGACCGCCTCGTTTGTCTAATGGTTGCAAGCGCGACTGCTGAGCTCATAGGTCCTGGGTTAGATTCCCGGGTCGCCAAAGTGTTATTGGGTTTTCCATCAGGAATTTCTCAGTAGCAGCCACGGAGTCTAGATATTTGCCCAGCTGATGGTAAAAGGCTCGCCCTCTAGTACATGGAACTTAAACATAATTGGCGAAATGTGGGTGTGCTGTTAGGTACACCTCGTTGCATGTATAACTGGTCAAAGTGTGGAGGTACAATCAAGAGCAAAAATATAGGTGTTAGCGCCAAAAATATCTGATTGACGATATAGCTACAAAAATATACCAAACCCGAGTAGCAAGCATTGACGTTTTGTTGCAAAACACAAGGCAAGGTCAAGTTAAATTTGCCAGCGACACACATGTCCATCTCATCATTTCAAGTGACCAAAATAACCAAGCAACGGTTTTTACCCCGTCGTCAGCTGTGGTGAAATGTTTTCCAACATGACTGAGGTAATTTAGTTTGACCCTGTATTGTAATTTGTGTGCTCATGATTTTTTGTACTATTAAAACTTTATCGCAAGTCAGATATGTTATAATTGCTCGAAACTGTCTGCTGAACAATTGCATAATAATGATTTTACTCATTAAATAACTTTAAAATAAGCATTATTATTCGGTATTATGTACCTACGTATGTTTATTGTTTGACGTTAAAATTATTTAATTAAGCATTTTAGTTGAGTTTTAGTCTTTATACATAAGTACTAATTATTTAAAATTTCCATTCGTAATTTGATGTTAGCGTTTTAGAGCAAACGTGGTCACAAACGTGATAACTAGAATCACATGACCACACAAGCTTTAAAATTTATTGATTGTTTTTTTTTATGGTTTTTTAAACTGATTGTACCTAAATATGTAGATATCCGTGGTAAGTCGATTGACACATTAAAACCCTTATTGGTTATTAAATTGATTTGTTTTTTTTTTATCTTAAGAGATAAGTAGGTATTCGCCCCGTGAGCTTCACTATCGATTTCGCTTTTCGATTTTGTCCGCCATAATTATACGGTTGAGTGATTTACTTAATATGCTATTTGTAAAGCCAAGTTGCGCTTACCACAGTACCACAAATCACTAAATGTATTTAACGCTAAACGAGTTTAGAACTTCATTCTATCTCTCCCATCTTCAGACGATTGACAGACAGAATGATGTTTTAAAATGTATTTGACGCTATACGCATTTAGTCATTTGTGGTGCGAGAGGAGTGTGGAATCTAAATGTTGTAGGGACATCTACGAAAGCACATGGAATACGTTTCGTTATAAAATGACGATATAGTTAATTCACAGTTACCTACATCTAATGTTTCACTACTAATGTAATGGAAGAGAGAGAGGTTTTACTTACAATTTAACATACTTTAAAGGGGTCTGGCGCGGGTTTTCTAGCACACAAAGTGTCTGGCGGTGGAGGAATAATCATAATAGCCTTTATATAATATCAAAAAATCTCGCTTCATATCGTAAGGTCACAGGGTACTTTCATAGATAAAGTTTCAGCTTTTATAAAATGACGTAGGTCTGACAGTTTTAGGATTTTGGTCCATAATGTTGGAATAAAATTGCCCGCAGGTTGCTGTCACAGTCAACTCAGAAGATCACAGTGATCTTAATACTTGCAATATGCAATTAAGGTTATTGTGGTAACTGTGAATGGACTGTAGTCTCCATAGAAAACATGAGCCTTCATAGATGTCCCCAACTTTACCTAACACAAATCATTTGATAACACTTTTAATTCTACCACTCCCAGGCTGAAATCGAGAGGATATTCGAGCTGGCCCGCACCCTGCAACTAGTCGTCCTGGACTGCGACACCATCAACCACCCCTCGCAGCTGGCGAAGACCTCACTGGCACCCACCATCGTGTACCTGAAGATCACCAGCGCCAAGGTGGTATTACGAGTGCCTTTCTCTCATGACAGTAGTATGATCACCAGATGTTTTGTATGGCCCCAATTGAAAGCCTTAAAGAAGGTTAACCTAGGTTTTTTGTACGGTGGAAAATGTGTTAGTGATAAGCAGTATGTAGGACGATATGTCTGACAGAATCCTTGAGATACTTCAGGGTAAATGAGACGCCCTTTAGGCCAGCCAATTTGAAATAATGGAGCTATCTCGAACTTTGACTTAACAGTTTGCTACTTACTGAAGTTTTAGAGCACGAAGCGTAGGCCACGACGCCAGCTGGCGGGCGGGCGAGCGACGCGAACGACGCCCTTTTCAAACTTTTGTATACGTAGCTTAGCTCGGTAGTTCGCGTTGTGAACCAAAGTATGAAAAGAGGTGAAACGATGCGTCGTTCGCCCGCTCGCCTGCTCGCCCGCCCGCCAGCTGGCGGTGTAGCCTGCGCTTAAGGTGGAAGCGTCAGGGTAGCCCGCGAAATACAACCCACTAAGTTCATTTTAACCCCATTCAATGACTTTTTCATGAAATAGTCATTGTTTGGGATTAACTAAACTTCGAGGGCGGTATTGATGATTTTGTTTTACTTGTGTTACTTACTTGCGCGATTCAAATTTTCATCAACGTATGTTGATGAAAATTTGAATCGCCTGAATTGTGGTTATTGGGCAATCGGCGAGCTTTCTTAAAGAAACAACTTTTCAGATGATACAAAATATAATAAACTTTTAGTACATGTGTTGTCGAATGAACATGGTAGGAGAGTCTGTCTTAAAACTAGCTTACATGCTACGCGGCCGGAGCGACGCCTACGTACACGCACACACTTACACATAAGCACTACCGACACACACTATAACACCCCCCGCACTAGTTCGAAGCCCTTTCTTCTCCCTCGAAAAAGGGCTGAGTGCGGCTTCCGTCTGTTGCTTGGGCTACTGACGTTTCCTGGTTCCTCTTATGTCTTTTTATTAAATAAAGTAGTCCAGCGACCAATCCAATAATACATAGTACCGTATATATAGGCACGGTCCAATAGTGATAACTTTTATCTTGCAGGGCATCCAGGTTTAGAATATTCTCCTTTTCAATTAAATTCTGTAATTTATTGATTTGTTCCAGAGGTACATTTTCCAATAACAACGGTTTATCTTTATTTTCAATATTGATTTTAAATACAGGAAATGACAAAAGCTTTATAGGTGTACCTTTTATCAGATTTTTGTAATTCTTTATGTGGTTTAACTTTGTAGAGACAGTGCATCCCTCAGGCACCTCAAATAAGTAGGTGCCGAGTAAAGATTGGTACTCTTCCTGATCGCACCTATACTCGATCCTTGTTTCTTTTATAAATGACAGAATATAATGAAAATCATCCAGCTTTTGAATTATTTCTGTTCCTGCTTTAAATTGTACCAAGCTGCAGCTGCTGCATATTTCTTGTTTCAATATCAGTTGGTAAATGCAATCGTTTGGCTTCGAAGTGGCTATAAGGTCGACTTCTGGGCAATAATATATTTCCTGGAACCTTTTACATTCTCCATCCATATAGTGATAATTATAACTATTCATTGCCAGATATGGTTTAGGTGGAATTAATATTGTATTGTTAAATGTTGGAGTAGAAAATAGATGATAATAAGTGAAAGTATCTAAATGCATAATAGGGAACTTCAGAACAAATACAATTACATTATCTACATAGTAGGAACCACACTCAATAATATCATAATAGTCTCTTATCTCAGTGTTCTCATGTACAAGCAACTCAGAAGGTTCATATTGGTTTTTTAGAATATTAAACATGAAGTTAATATTTTGTGAACTGATTACACTGTGATGAGTTACTGATAATTTGGAAAAACTCAAAGCATTTTCTAGTGATGTAATACAATTCAAAATATTTTGTAAATTGATTTTTAACAAATTAAACAAACTGTTAATTTTAATAAAATCTCTTAACCTAAAATTAGTCATATTAACATTAGACATGATCTCGTTTAGTTTGATATGTATTTTTAACTCATTTGATACAATCGTAGACAAGGTCATATTGAAAGTTTGCAAAATTTGTTTATTCAAGGTGATGCCAGCATTATACTTATCTTTCAAACTATTCTGATTATTTTGCAAAATGTTTATGGCTTTACTATAAAATAATGCGTCTTCGTGATCGAGATTACCGGTGATACTTTTTATGATGGAACCCAAACCATTGATAAGCCCACGTTTATTTCTCGGGTGTTTATACATAGTGTTGAACTTATCATAAATTGTTTCTAACATGCTAATAAGGATCTGATTAATAACTAATGAAGTATCGCTAAAATAAGTTGGATCGGCTGATTTTATGTACTCTATATAAGTATCTAAATAGCCTTCTATATTTCTAATACTATCCTTAATCCTATCTAATTCGTAATAATGTATGAACGCATGTTCAGTTTTAATAAACTTAGCATTACCTAACTTAAAGGGGAGTATCCCAGGATTGTCCACTAACTTCGTAGTCACGATGTGTTCAGCCCGGATTAATATCGGGATCCTGCAACAGGACATTTTGATATCTCAGAGGCTTCTTCACGATACGTTTGTGGTGGACAATGTTCTTATCGTCTATGACCTTTAAACCTAAATTTTTCTTAACTCTACGACCTAAGTAACGAGGTTTCGTCTTATGCCTAACGGCTAGCGGGTTTTTAATATATAACGCCTTTCCTTCTTCGTAAGAAATGGGTTCTTCTCGGTCTTTATTAGCATTCTGTATAGTTTTAGTCCGGTTACAGAGTAATTTTTTGTTTATTTCCTTGTATAATTGTTTGGTAATTTCCTTGTGCCTAACTACATAGTTTTGAAGATAAGTAGCTTCCAAATTTATATCAAATGGGTCACGACTATTTGAATGCCCATTAATGACATCAATAGGCTTTTGTGTAATTACTGAGTGAATACTATATTATATCCTATAACAGCATATAGCATTAGTTGGTTAGTGGATAAGGTAGATTGAGTAACCGATAACACACGGATGTGTTCTAATATAGTAGAATGGAATCTTTCAATAGCTCCGTTTGACTGAGGATTGTTTACACTGATAAAATGTAATTTTATTTTATGCAGGCTTGCAAACTCTTGTACGGGTAAATTTTTAAATTCGGTTCCTTGATCTGCGGTAATGCTAATTGGTACTCCGTGGTGTGAAATAAAAATAGACAATGCATTTATCACATTTATTCCTGTTACTGACTCTAGAGGATATGCTTGAGCATATTTAGAAAATACATCGATAATTGTTAAGAATTTTTGTCGATTTACGGTAAGAGTATCAATATGCAATACCTCAAAAGGTTTTTCAGGTATAGG
Organism: Xestia rhomboidea; assembly: GCA_963853795.1. Classification (NCBI taxonomy): domain Eukaryota; kingdom Metazoa; phylum Arthropoda; class Insecta; order Lepidoptera; family Noctuidae; genus Xestia; species Xestia rhomboidea. Next base: position 19,889,034 of record OY970764.1, read on the forward strand.
AACTATCTGAAAGTTTTGCTTACTTGGATTTCTCTCGTATTTACAAGTTTGACAAATGTTACAATTATTTACGAATTCTGTGACTTGATTTTTTATATTAGGCCAATAGTATTGTAATTTAATTCTTTGTTCAACTTCTTGAATTCCACAGTGATTACTTTTACCTTCGTGGTAGTTCTTAATTATTAAGTATTGTTTATCTGGACAGGTTACATCTTCGGTTTTAGACTTACAAAAAAACAATTTATAAGCGGAATTTTGAAATACCCTTTGCAGTGTACTTGTAATCAACGGAATAAACTTAACATCTGATAGATATATACCATATTTAGTATTTGGTGTAAGGTGTTCTTTGAATAAAGTAACAATACTTTTTTCTAAATCATTTTCATTTATTTGAGCTATTATTCTTTTTTTTCCGGGAAAGATATTAACGGTTTTAGCATTTATGGGCGAATGATGTACGAAATCTAAAAATAGTTGATTGTCAAAGGTGTTTACATTTTTATCAGAGATAGGGATTTCTAAGACAGGGTTTTCTAATTCAGTATGGATGGTGCTATGGTCATTGATTTGAGTGTTAGGTGCCTTTTTTGACTGATTCACAAACATTGATAACGGTAAGTCATCTTCATCACTATAAGACGTAGATTCAATTTCATTATTATGTATTTCAACTCTAGATAGAGCGTCGGCGTTTGTATTACTTTTTCCTTTTTGATATATAATGTTATATTCAAATTCCTCTAAACGTAATCTCCACCTCGTTAAACGACTATTGGGTTCTTTTATATTCATCAAATACTGTAGAGGTTTGTGATCCGTGATAATGTAAAACTTCCTTCCGTATAAATACGGTCGGAAATATTTGGTGGCCCATACAATAGCCAGCAGCTCTTTTTCTATGGTGCTGTATTTTGTTTCGGCATCGTTTAGGGTCCGCGATGCATACGCAATCGGTTTATCAGCTCCTATAGGCCCTTGTGATAATATGGCACCTAGGGCAACGTTTGAGGCGTCTGTACGCAAATTAAAATCCTTTTCAAAGTTGGGATATTGAAGAATAGGATCATTAATAAGTAAATTTTGACAATGTTTAAAACAATTAACGTATTCAGGGGTAAGTTGAATTTTAGCTCCTTTTTTTAAACAAGAAGTTAGTGGTTTAACAAGATGGGCGAAATTCGGTATGAACTTCCGATAGTAACCAACTAAACCAAGAAAGGATTTAATTTCTTTGGTAGTTTGTGGTATAGGAAATTCTTGTATGACTTTAATTTTATTGGGATCCGGTTTTACGCCTTTGGCTGTTACAATATGACCTAGGAAAGGAGTTTCCTTTTTTAAAAATTCAGTTTTGTCAAGCTGTATTTTAAAATTAGATTCTCTAAGACGTTGGAAAACGGCTTCTAAATTAAGGATATGTTCTTGTAATGATGAACTGTATACTATTATGTCATCCATATAAACTGTCACATTTTTGAGCCCACGCAAAACATTATCCATGACCCGTTGAAAAGTCGATGGAGCGTTTTTTAAGCCAAAAGGCATGCGTAAAAATTCGTAATGACCACGATAACCGTCATCAATACTAAAAGCGGTTTTTGGGATGTCCTTGGGATGTAACTCAATCTGATGAAAGCCTGATTTTAGATCTAAAACAGTGAAATGCTGACTTTTACCTAATTTATCCAAAATATCACTGATATTAGGAATTGGATACCTATCGCTCACAGTCTTCTCATTAAGTTTTCTAAAATCAATCACCAAACGCCATTTTGCTTTGCCAGAAGCGTCTTGTTTTTTCGGTACAATCCAAATAGGTGAAGACCAAGGGCTATTTGAAGGTCTTATAATTTTTTGACGTAACATTTCAGTTATTTGTTTTTCTACTTCCTGTTTGTGAACATGAGGGTACCTGTAGGATCGTGTAAAAATAGGAATGTCATCTTTAGTATTGATCTGATGTTTAATCTGGTTAGTGAAAGTTAAAGGACTATTTTCGGTGTAAAATATGTCATTGTAACTGCGGCATAGTTTTAGTAAATTAAACTTTTCTTCTAAATTTAAATGACCAGTGCGAACCAAAGACTCAATGTCTTGTTCATTTTCATTTATTGATTCAAAATTAAATATATCAAAATTATTGTGAAGTGTCTGCGCCTTAAGTGGCGAAACTAAGCTTACGATGATATCATTCTTAGTAGGATTCACTATCTCAAGGTATGCGTAACCTGACTCCGACTGTGTTATCGTCGCGGGAATATAACAATTGTTTATATAAGTCTCGGGTATGAATATATCATCACGCTGAATATTAACGGGTACCTTTACACATTTCGACGAATTTGACCTAACTAAAGCTTCAAAAAGATTATTAATTCCGGAATTCAGAACTTTAATAGGTATTTCCGCGTTCGGTGTAATTAATTTTTTATTGTGGAGGTCAACGTTTGCTTTCAATTTTTCCAGCATTCTATAGCCAATTAAACCATCAAACACATTATGAAATTTATAAATATAAAACTTTGAGGGGCATTTTTCATTGAATTCAGGAAAGCTTGGTATTTCTATGGAGTAGTTATTGTCAGTGGTACAATTTAAGTTTGTTACAGAAAAAGGTTCGTAAATTAAGGGTGTGTTTTGAAAATGTTTTTCAATTACTTCTGGAGACAAAAAGGATTGATTGGCACCAGTATCGACTAATAACTTTAGGGGTGGCTCATTAATTTCGATAAAAGGCAATTGTCTTTTAGTATGAATATTTATTTCCGTTAAGTTTCGGGGTTGGTACTCGAACCCTGGTGAAAATTCGGATCATTCTGTGTAGGCCAATATTGTGTATTGTCATTATCGAGTTCATTATATTCATTATTATTCTCGTTGGAATAATTTACATACGGATCATCCTTATCAGTACAAGGTACGTCGCAATTATGCTCGGCGTGGGAGTTGTTTGGGTTAGTCTCGAGCATGTGCAATTCTTCGAACTGATTGCACATTGCTGCCTCGGGATACTGTGTACTATGATAATTGGGTACTGATGGTCTTAATGGAATATTTGCGGAATTATAGGATATTCCACTCATGGGTACAAGTTTAGATTGGGTGTTCGGTTTATTGTTAGTAGTATTCGAATTATTAAAGTTTTGCTGCAACGCTCGGTATGGATTTTGTGGTCTATTCCAGGAATTATTGTTATAGTTTGGCCTATTAAAATAAGGTTTCGATGCGGCAAAATTATTATTATTATTTCTGTTAAAATAAGGTGTAAACGGTTTGAAAGGTTGCCTGTTATTGAACTTGAAATTTAGCTGAGGTTGTAAGGGTTTGTTTAAATTTGGAAAAGGAACATTTCTAGAATTATTATTATTATTCTGGAAAGGTTTGTCGCTATTAACCATTGAAAAATTGTTACTTTTCTGTACATACCTAATATTTTCTTCATCTTTAATATAATTAAGAGCTGTGGGCAAATCTACAGGGCGCATGGCTCTTATAGTTGTGCCAAAAGGTTCCTTAAGCCCTGCTAGAAAAGTTTTAAGGGTTTGAGCTTGGAAAAAGCTCCTTTTGCAATCCTTTACAGTCTCAACTGTTTCGTGAAGGTTTACGTAATTAATAATAGTGTTTAAAATGTTCATGCACCGGTTGTAATATTCTTGAGCGGATTCATGTTCTTGCTTCATATTAACTAAATCTCGGTTCAGCGAATTTTCATCCCTTTGGTCCCCAAAATTTTTTAGCAATACGGCTTTGATATGATCCCATGATGAAACACCGTTAATATTAACTATTTCCTCGGCTTTGCCTTCCAATTTGTTTAAAATATTGTGTAAAATAATGGAATTATTAAAACAATTTGGAGTAGTTCTGTCATAAAATTGTGTTAATATAGTTTCGGATGTTTCTATAAATCTGTGTAATTGATTCGGGTTCCCATCATATTTAGGGATAATCATTAAAGCGGTTTTAATAGAAGATAACTTTTCCAAATCCATTTTGCAAAATATAGTATTCGCCTTGCGATATTTTATAAACAACGACAACACACACAAATACACAGTATAAACAACAAAATTAAATCAAAGGTAACAATTGAGATCGCTCCTTTTCAATACAAAAAAAATAAACAGAACAAAAATTATTTCTTTTTCTGAAGTTCTCCAAAAATATAATAATATATTAATTCCACCAACAATCAAAAGAATCTGGACTTACGATGTGATGAAGGCCCAGCTCCACAACTTCATGATTGAAGCCACTTCCGTTCTTCTCGCCGAAAACCACAGTAGGAACACGGTTTCAAATGTTGAGAAAAGTCTTTGTTTTTGATTTTTGAAAAACGCGGTTTTTCTTCAACTTTATCCGACGGCTGCGCCAATTATGGTTATTGGGCAATCGGCGAGCTTTCTTAAAGAAACAACTTTTCAGATGATACAAAATATAATAAACTTTTAGTACATGTGTTGTCGAATGAACATGGTAGGAGAGTCTGTCTTAAAACTAGCTTACATGCTACGCGGCCGGAGCGACGCCTACGTACACGCACACACTTACACATAAGCACTACCGACACACACTATAACACCTGAGACTGACCTGCAAATTGCAAAAAATAACACAAGAAAATTTGATTTTCGCGGAATACCCTGACGTTTCTACCTTAAGTCCCGCTTTTACAAAAACCTACGAAAGAAATTGTTGGATTTTTAACTTTATGCTCACAGAGTTCAAATTCCGACAGCGAGCCCTTATTTAGGTATTCATTTAAATGTCGCTTAATGTAAATGAAAAGAATGAAATAAAATGAACGAATGAATGTGTGAATGATAAGTGCTTTCTAATATGGGCTTTAGGAACCTAGTTAGAAACTTCATATTTAGGGGACAATGAAAAGTCCGAAATGAAACTTATTGAGATTATGATAATGACTATCATAATCAAAACAAATTTTATTTAACCTGATGGTAACCAGGACCCACACTTCTTTATCGTGTGGTTAGTGCCTAACCTGGTGTCAGAGTTTATGTCTGCCATGGGCCCCTGACTTGGCTTTACATGCCGTCGAGAAATATCTCGCAGGAAACCAGCAGGTTTCCTTACGATGTTTTATCAGGACCCATGAATTAGTAAGTCAAAGTTTTTAGTTAAAGCATCGCTGTTGTATCCTGCAGTTAGATTTGATGTTCTGGATGTTAGAGCCACTCGCACCACAAATCACGTTTAACGTTAAATGCATTTAGTGATTTGTAGTACAAGAAGGCCTTAGTTAGTTACATGTTATATGTACCTCGGTACATCTATCTATTTACCCTTCTGCCTGGTGTTAGATGTCACTGCGGATCCTCTCAGCAGCAGATACAATCTCTGTTGTCTTATTCGCTAGGTACTCCAGCGCCTGGTGAAGTCCCGCGGGAAGGGACAGAGCAAGAACCTCTCGGTGCAGATGGTGGCTGCAGAGAAGTTGGGCCAGTGCCCCACAGACATGTTTGATGTGATTCTCGATGAAAACCAGCTGGAGGACGCTTGTGAACATATTGCTGAATATTTAGAGGTCAGTTTACATTATTTCAAATCTAAAATATCCAACTTTGCGCCGGTATCATGAAGAAGTATTAATGTGTTTACAGGAAAGAATATAGAAACAACTCTATCAGGAAGAAAATACCAGGTTCGAACCTTATCAGTTGCCATATGAGGCATTGTGAGGTTTTTCATAAAAAATGTCTGTCTGGGACAGCACAAACATTCTGTGGTGCGGAGCAAGAGTTTCTAAAAGTCATTCTTTAAATGTATATTTTTTGCTCATAGTTCAGTTACACAGCACATCAGTGGGAATATAGACGGTATTAAATGTAGTAACAGTCTGGTATAGCTAACCCGTGGTGTTACCGTGTCGCAGGCGTACTGGCGCGCCACGCACCCGCCCGCGCCCGAGGAGGCGGCGCCCGCGCGCCCGCTGCAGCGCACGCACAACGCGCACGCCATGCCCGGTGAGCACACACACACACACACACGCACGCACACACACACTCACACACACACGCACACACACACACACGCACGCACACACACACACACACACGCACGCACGCACACACACGGATGCGCACTATGTCTGTTCAAAGCCAAGTCTGCTTCTTTACACTCCGCTCATATACACATCTACTTGTTACAAATAACAAAACTTATTCTATTCTGTCAAGGCATTGAATTTTCAGGGTGTGTTTTTGAGATGGGGATGCAGAGCCCACGCTCATAAATTCTCCTATCTGCCAGTTTATGAATTGAGTATTTAAATAAAGAACCAGTCAAACTCCGGCGAAAATGATTCCTTCGTTCGAAATTTAAAATGTTGAATTTGATAAGTCCTAAACTTTCAAATACTCAATACAGAAACCGGCAATATGTAAATCTGTTATTCTTTATACTCAGCTTACATACTACACATACATTATGTATAACAAATATTACTATAATAACTACTGTATGTATAAGTGTGTATTTAACCGTGTACTGCGATATTTTGAACCCCCTGCTAACACTGGAGGGCATCGCGAGAGGTCCGACTCGTATAGCTACGAGCGGGAAAGAGGTAACTAACAATATTTATATGTAAATGGAACAAGGTGTATTTGAAACCAAATTAAAAAAAGGTTGGACGTTAGTGGCACAATGCGCCGCCCCGCTACTTTCCAGAAAAATCAAAATGGTGATGCAGAAGCAGCAGGACGCTGATGCAGTTACCCCGACTACATCAGCTTCCATAAAATAATGTTGATCCCCTAAAAAGTTCTTTTAATATAGAAATTCATCTACATAATTCAAAATGCAATCTTTTTGTAATGCTTGTGGTCAATACACCCTGTATATTAGTAAAAATTGGTTATAATTATTTTTAATACAACGCTCCGTACTTTTTGATACGGGCACGATCATGCAGTTTAGACAAAAGAGCTGTACCTATGTTATTTATTTTTTCATGTTCATTACATATTTCATTCTCGATCTATTTTCAATGTCTACTAATATCTAAGGTACAATCACGGACTATGCTCCTAAAAAAAAATAAAGCCGTGTCTTAATGTACGACATCGTTTTGCAAATAGACGATCGTCACGACCATGCACTCTCTCATTTGTTCGGAAAACCGACGGCACGTTAAAAGGAAAACAATAACAAAGTACAACACAACAGTAGTGACAATATACTTCAAAGTTGATTGCTGATTATAATAAGAAATGTCCATGACTGTACCTCTTAGTATCAACGAAGTTTGCAGACCACCGCTGCCGCCTAGAGGCAGTATTATAGCGGTGATAAGCAGTGGTCTGCAAACAACGTAAGACATAGATGTTGTAGTAGATAGATGTTGTCCCTCCCCGCCAGAGGACGCCACTCGACTGATCCTCCTGTTCATTTCAGTACAAGCGTCGGGGCAGGCCCACTAACAACCGAGCCGAAGACTAAATTCCAGGTGTTTATTGTCAGACGCACCGGCCCCCGTCCAGGTTGCATACAATTTCTAGCGGCCCCCGCCCCTCTAACCGCTTGATCGCTTCAGGGTGACGCTTCACTAACCCTTCAGAATCCAACGGCTGGACAAAGCTGCTGGATTCCGCCAGCTAACACGTAACAGCGGTTCAGAATGACGCTAACTGTGATGCGTTTTAATAAGTTTGGGTTTTGGGGCGTTGAAAAATTCAATTTTTGCGGTTTGCTGTGGACATCTTTGGTCGATAATATTCAAATATGACTGAAACCTGTCGATTTGAACTTCCGAAATAATTTGAAAAATTTACCTTTTCCGCTGATGCTACTTCCGATACGACGTTGCTTTCATTGAACGTGAGCAGATCCTAAATAGTCTCGTGTGTTCCTGGTCACATGGTCATCTCATATACCTTGTGCCCTCCCATTGCAACCTGTTTCGCCGTAACAAGTCGTTCGATCGTCCAGTCAAGCACGAAGCAGAACATCTTCCATCAAGCAAGATACTTGTTTAAAGGCAGAGAGCCTTTGTCAGAGTCTCGTAGTCTGCAGCATCTCAAGTGAACTGTTCCGCAGCTACGCCGGTCCCCGCCGCGGCGCAGGTGGTGATCCCTGTGCCGGGCAAAGTGCGCACTCCCGGCGGGACCATCATGTAGACGTGTTTGGTCTGTCGCAGCCGTAAGTGTGGGTGCCCCCTCCTCGCTCCGGCGGGTAGTCCCAGTGGTCCCGCTCCTCTCGCCCCGTGTGATGTGTGTGCTCTTTGGTCCTTGAAACCCTGGTCGATGCAAAGGCTGGATGGATTTCCAGGGCCGTGATAGTCCTGATTATTTTTGAGTTTGTTGTGTTCGAGTGCGTGTTGGTTTTCAACGGTTTTATTTTCTTTCGATTTCGTATAAAACTATCGCAAAATCTTTTTACGAGTATAATGTTCGTTTGACAGGCGGCAGGTCCCGCGCGGCGCGGCCGGAGCGCTTGGAGGAGGAGTACTACCCGCGCGGCGGCGAGCGGTACGAGCGCGGCTACCCACGCGAGTACCACGACTACGGGCCCGAGTACACGCGCGAGCGCGCGCACACCGCGCACGCACCGCCGCAGCACGACGCGTACGGCCACGACTACACGCGCGACGCTTACGCGCGTGACGAGTACGGCCGCGAGTACGCGCGTGACGAGCGGGAGCGGCGCCGCGACCGAGACCCGCCCGACGACTACGGGCCGTCACGTCGCGCGCTTAACGCTGTCTAACCGCACCGCACCGCGCTTGCTCTAGCCGCGTATTGCACGGTGCGACCGGGCGACCGTGCGACTGTGCGACCGCGCCGCGTGGCCGCCGCGTGGCCGCCGCGTGCCACGTGTCGTGTCGCGTCGTGTCGCACCGTGCCGTGCGCCGCGCCGCGTCCCGCTGCGACGCCGCTACTCGCGGAAATTGTATAAATTTTAAATAATGTCAAGCTAAGTTTAGTACCGTTAGATATTATCCGTTTCCCATTTTTTGAACATACTCTGTAATTATATTGCATCGTCTGTACTTCATGTTGCAATCATTTGTAAATAAAATACTTTATATCGAAGACTGACATTTCACTTGTTTTCTGATATAAGTCTATCTATAGGTATCCCCGACATTATATCTTGTTTAGCGGGAGACGGTGGCGGGCGCAGGCTGCCAATTATTATTTCTACTGAACGTTAACTACCAAAAAAGAAATAAAAATGCGTGGGTTCTAATGACACTATAATTATGAAGTGTGTTATTTCACATTTCGACACACTAATTTCACCTCCGATTTCAGAAGAACGATCTTTATTTAAGTTGCTGTCAGAGGTGAAACAAATGAGAAAATGCTATGTAATTGAAATTACCTGTAAATCCTGCTGAATGCGACTATGATAGGTACGCCATCTAGGTCAAATCTTTGAATTACTTGAGATTTGAGTACACCGCCGTAATGTCCTTTTGAGCTACAATGGTTTGGTTTTTTAAAATATGAGAACAGCGCCATCTGCGACATGTTTACTCAATCTATGCTGTCCATTTATCTATCCATCTCCTACCTTTATGATCAAGCTATTTAAGCAGCGCACGCCCCGAAAGGACGATTTTTTTCGTCTTAATTCCAAATATCGTCATTCAGATAGCTTTCTTTCGTAAATTGTTTTTAAATTATAGCCTGTTAATCACGATCTGTCGAATGACCAATTTGGTCGAGACGCCATTGTTTAACTATTGTGTCTACTTCGTGTACAAATCATGGGATAAGCTTCTCAGCTAATTTCTCTTTTTATTAGTGAAAACCGTAAATTTGTTCAGTAGTTTCTGAAATCTTAGCGAGCAAACAGACCCTCTGCCTGGCGGGGGACTTTAATTTATAATATGTAGTGAGTTAGTGATTCCCATGTTATTTCGAACGACTGTATCTCTACTAAATAAATAACTAAGTGCAAGGCTTGCAAGTGGCACAGGAGCGTAGAGATAGGTGGTCTATACCCAATAAAATCAAATCCAAATAGATCTTTCAAGTTCATCTAATTTTTACCAGGACTGCATGCAGTCGCGTTTCGCAACCACTGGACCAACGAGGCTCAACAAAAATTAAGCATAGCTTTGTTTTTTTTTTTTTGCAAAAGTTTCTTAGGAAAGTGTTCTTCTGGATTCAGTTTTCCCCCTATTGTAGACAACAGAATATTGCAGTTTCAATTCTTGGTTTTCTAGAGATTTAAATATTGCGGTGTATATCGAAGGTCTTCGTATAATTTACGAAGGCTAAGTAGAGTAGTTTATTAACTTCTGAGTACTTTTCTAGAAGTTGATTGGTTGGTGGGTTGGTTGGTTGGTTGGTTGGTGGTGGTTGGTTGGTTGGTGGTTGGTAGTTGTTGAGAAACTAGAGCGAAATCCGGCTTGTTCTGTTGGTTGATGAATACTGATGATGGAGGGTGTTGAACTTATTTGACGGTAATTATCGATGTCGCTTTTGTCGCCTTTTTTATGCAGAAGAACTAGGTACTTCTGAACGGTTTTTTACATGGTGCGGTCGCTCCATGGTATTCAGCTGCATCCGGTTAGACTGGAAGCCGACCTCATCACAATTGAGAAAAGGCTAGGCACGTGATGGAATCAGAAGGATTAAATATATTTAGTAATGATATGGGGTGGTGAAATATCCGGATATAATGATTTAAAGAATGTTTCGGATTGATTTTGCACATTACCAATAACTTCTCCTTGACATCATTCTAGCCCAAAAAAAAACCTTGCAGTATAGTGTGAAGCGATTTTTTGTTTGATTTGAGAAGTGCCGCCCCATACGACGTCGGAGCTAATTGAAACAGGATTTTTAGGGAGCCGGCTATTCCTAAATAACTAAAGGTGAGACGTTTTAGAACATTTAAATAAAACTTCTCGTTTCAAAAACATATCGCAGTTTATTACAGACGTGTTTGAAGTAAATTCGATGACGTTCAACATGTCAAAATGGCGCACACCAAGCTTGCCACATTAAATAAATTAAACATTAAATCGCGTAACAGTTGTTAAATAAATCTAATTCTTCATAATATTACCGCTCGCGTGCCTCTTTGGTGTCTACTAGCTAAATAATACAATAATTATATACATTCTCATAGAATTACATTTTAATAGTTGCAACATTTTCGTGGAGATTATTACAAGAGCAAAAAAAATCTTAACCTTCCAATATATTACCGAAAAAAAAATCCCGATTCCTTACAAATATCCCAAATTATAGTTTTAGTGCAGATACACAACATTTGTGACAATACATTGGAAGGGGTTTTACCATATGATAATAAAATTCTTCTACAGCTATTACAAATAGCATTCTAGCATCTTTTTCAGTTTCGACATTATGTACGTTTACATTAGGCTATATACCATTTATTTTCAATAGTGCCTTAGGTATTACAATGGCAAAAGCTATGACAATCATAAACACTATAATATATCAATTCAATTGTGACATCTGACAATATTGTGTGTAGATTGCAAGCCAAAATAGCTCTTACATACATTAGGGTGTCTTGTTCATGAACTCTGAATACATTCGGGGTCTTTCTGTGACTTACGATTAACTATAACTGCCTCGTTCGGTTAGTTACAAGCATTATTGCAACAACTCTTTGGTTTTACACTCACTGAGAACCCTAGCTGATTGAAAGTACGCCTTGGAGATTCATATGAAAAATAAATCGTTTTTCAAATATAAGGCCACATTTTAATGATCCTTGAAGTGAAGACCCATGGTCCTTTGTGACACAAATTCTACAAGAACCACTTTAAATTAACCAAAGGTTCACAACGATTCACTCCGTTCCATCAGACAGGCCCAAAGCTTACACCAAATACCTCAATCCAAAATCCATATTTACACTTTACACAAAACTGTACCGTATTTACACTTCACAAGAGTCGCTTTCTCACTGTCCCATCGAGGTGCTTACGACCTTTGGCGTGGCACCGTAATCGTCTGAACCTGGCTAAGTACACGGCTAGTCAGATGTACAGGTAGTCATTCTTGGTTTCCCTGCAGTAGCTGATGCTGGGGAACTTGTACACGGGGCTGTATCTTCTCTTCTCGCCTTCAGCTTCGAGGGAGAGAGCAGATAGAGCCCTGGAAGGTTCCTCATCTTCGGAGACGGGTTCCTCGGGGGGAGGCAGCGTGCGCGGCGGGAGGGGGGGAGCCCTCGGGTTCCTGCGCACCCGGAAGTGACAGTCGCTGTCCGCGGGCCAGGCGCGCTGCACCATTAAAGGAAGATCGTCGGGGTGTAATTTTCGCTCGTACTCCTGCGAGGGACTGACCTGAAATTAAATAATTTTGGCCGTTAAATATCAGTTGCTGTAGCTGGCTTTCAATAAACATTTAGACTCAGAGATGTTGTTACAAAACGAGTAAGAAAACAGTACAGTTCCAAAAATATTGTAAATGCGCCAAGTCAAGGCAATTTCTTCTGAATCGTCAATTTCGACATCCAGTGACTATGTTTTCACCGAACTTGGTTTTATTTTAACCAAAAGTGGAAATTAAGACAAAACTTTTCCAAAAATACCGAGTCGTTCTCAGGTTGAAGTTTCAAACTAGCTATTTGAATAGAAGTTGTTCAATACGCACCTCATAGAGCGAGAACCTCTCAACACCCTCGTTAGAGTCATAGCAGTGGAGCAGGATGGCCAGCACCTCGTCTGCCGTGGTCCTCTCACTGGTCAGCAGGCACTTGTACTGCGACGAGGACATCAGCGCCGAGTCGTAGATCTTGATCAGACCGCCTGGACGCATCTGCAGTGAGAACCTGGAAATTGGCAGAGAATTGGTTATTTAGGGAGGATTTTCTTGTGGCCTAAATTAAAGGAGGTTCGAATGTTTTATAAATGGGTTTCGGACTACGTCCATTATGCAGGTTGGCGGGTTGGCGTTTCGCGAACGTTTCGCCAGTCTTGTTCGTCCCTAATTCCCTATACATATATAGTTCTCTGATGATAGTGATGGTTTGAGTCCTTCCTAGATTATTATAGAATTCGTGAATCGTCTTTCGTGTAAATATGACTAGGCAATGTTGGTTGCAATACGATTTTAGGAGCTCATTTTGTTAGTCCTGTAGTATATACAGTGTACAGTGGAGTTTAATTTTGGAAACTATTGCTCAAATCCTACGAATCTTACTTAATTTAATAGCTAAAATTCTCAGCTTTATTCAATGCATTTAGTTTGTCCGCAAAGCCTTGCTTGAATAGATCATTCTCACGGGTTGTCTGGGCTAACGAGCAATATACATTTTTTCTCAGTCTCGAAGGTCGTTCTAACGCAAAAGTTACTTAGCTATAATTTATTTTTAGGCATGCTAATTATTTTGGTTAATTATTTTAAAGAAATATTACAGTGTTACCTACCTACTGGCTAAAAGTTAGCTTTATAAAATTGATTAGAACTGACGACTTTTCTAGACGCCCTGTTTTAGGTTTGTTGTTTATTTCTTATCAAATAAACTGAAGGTAAACCAAATCGTGTTTGGCAATGTAAGGGAGGCAGGCATATCCCAATATCATTTTCAAGATCAAGAGATTGTCTTGACAGTAACGCTGGCCCTATTAGTGCATGTTGGTTTAGAAATAAATACCGAACGTAAATAATCGCCTATTGTTTATTTTGAAGGGGCAACCCTATTTATTAATAATCCTTTCCAACCGAGCGCATAAACTATTTCCAAAACGGCCATAAACCTAGTAATACATTTCCAACACACTGCTTTAACCGTAATAACGCTCAATTTAATACTCAATAACAACTAAAGTTGATCTCTTTACCGATCTACTTCTAACTGTCAACACACAGTAACACGATACATATGGTCAATAAAGCTAAGAGGACTCTTTTAAAAGTTTTTATAATTTTTATTACCGCCATGTTTGCCGTACGGGAATAGCTCGTGCCGGAAGAAGGGACAAAAGTGGATCTTTTTCGGTACACCGGCCGGTGGTCCCGGTCTCTCGTACCAACGACGCACTATTGAAGGGTTTTCTGTTGACCGATGGCGGGTTAAAAATAAAAGTTCCAGTGAAAGGAGTTTTCGCTGATTTTGTTTTGTGGAATTGTGGTGAGTGTTTTAAATGTGGCTTTGAAAACAAAGTGTGATTTAATAATGACACAACTGTGCAAATATACAATTGTTGTGTCATATGGAAAAGGAAAATGGTGCTTACTAAATCAATTAAAAGTTGAGATGAAAGTGACTGTCATGGCTAACGATGTCATTTAAATGCTCATGATATTGGCTTCGAACACTTCAAACATCAATCTATGAACCGAACATAATTCCTTGCATTTATTTCAAATTCTAGCCTTCTTCAATAGCGCACAGATGATGGAAAGATTAGAAACTACACAATCAGCAATAGGTACGACTACTCAAGACGTTTATTAAAACTCACCAAGTGTGGAAGTCTCAAACAGACCTTCTTACTAAAAAATAAACAAAAAAACAACACTCACTTAGAATAACCCTTCGGATGGCACGCCTGCAGCGCGGCAGGCCTTGCATCATCATCCAGCACCAGCGTGGTCCTCAGGCCCGCGGTCCTGACCCTCACTTCCATGCTGAGGTAGAACAGCCTCGGGTCCCGGTGGCGCATGCGGAACTTGCCCAGGAGGGTGGACACCACTTCCTGCGCACGAGTGCCCCACGTTACGGAGAGAGTTTTGTACTCGATGTCCGGTCGGAGGCGACGTGCGTATACTTTTATTGTCGTCTGGGGACAAAGAAATGGATTTATTAGTTACACTTATCCGAAGAGACTTAAGAAATATAATATATGTCAGAAGAAATGTCATAGAAAAAATGTGATTCCACTTCTCCATGACGATGACGGCCATAAAGGAAAATGCCATGACAAGTTTAACACTTGTCCCGACAGCAACCAGTGTGCACTTGCTAGATTACGATTTTTGCCGTATAACATAAGTTGAAACCGTACCGGACCGTTATGAAATAATAAGAGAAATAAAGTTCGAAGCAAAAGGACCAAACTTGTTAAAACTTATTTGCAAATAACCAAATTATTTCGCTGAAAGGCCGTAACAGGGCATCAGTTTCAATATTATTCAAATTAAATGTATTTGCATACAATGTCAAATTATGTTTGATGTTATCTTTAGTCGGTTTTAGTGTCAAACGGAAGATTTCCACTGTTGAATGGCCTCCCTCGTGCGGGGTGAAACAGGTGGATGTCGTTATGGTTGGCTGCCAAGGTAGGGTGGTTATTGGGATATCTTGATTTTGTTAGGGACCTGAAAGAGTTGTAATCTCGACTCTATCATCTTATGTATTTGTTCCTAGAATTCAATTTACATAAATATAGTACTGATTGTCTATTTCGTTAATTTGAACAAAAGATTCGCAATTTTTTGCCAACGCCGGTTTAGATAAAATAATCGCTTTCAGCACAAATCCTTGGCTAATAAAGTTCAAATTTTAGGTCATACATGTAATTTTCAACTGATAAGCGAGCCAAACATATCAAACTTCCGTTTTTAGGGAATTTGTGGAATTACTGCTAAATCCGTTATCTAAGTGCAAACAGGAGATTATTTATTTTAAACTATTTTGGAATAGAGATACCTAGATAAGTAGAACGCGATGCTAGAGTTAAGGGAGCCAAAATAGGAAATTATAATGTAATCGGTAAATTATCATGGCTATGTTCGAGTAGGTATGTGCTACAGGTACCTATAGTATTTTATTACTCAAGGTAGGTACTTATGTATCAGAAGTTTCAGGTAACACAATACAATGCACCGCGCTCAAAGAAAAACATGTGACACTAAAACAATAAGTAATATGTTGAGCACTACTGAATTAAAACCCTTAATAATACCGGATACAGTTAAAAGAACTCGTATGCAATAGCCAATCCTTTCGAAACTACCGCTAAACAAATCGCGGCACAAAACAAGATAGTCAAGTACAGTAACTAACAACCAATAATGTTATTATTCTGTGTAACAGAATGCAAAGATTGCAGAATATCCAGTTCCCACGCGAGCTTTTCTCACCGCACAATAAGAACAAATAACACAAAAAATCATGAATAAAAGACACATTCGAAATTAAATGATAATGTAGGATTCCATGTTATAAATCTTTTAAGTGACTCACGTGAATGTTATGGGGGTGCAGCGCAAGGCGCATGCGCGGCGCCGGAACTGGCGCGAACTCCAACGCGGCGGCCATGACACGTGCGCTTGCGATGACGCGCGGGCGACACTGAGCCCGAGCGAGCTAGAGCCTTGAGCAGAGCATTCGAGCTCTATAGGGGGTTGCATTGCAAGCATCTGTCGTTTACTTCCTCATTTTATTGATGGGAACTGGATACTATCCGGGGAATGTCGAGATTTCTACTGATTCAGGATGTTGGTAAGGTGAAGTGAATGTTGAGCATGCGTAGCTCGCAAAACTAAAAAAGGACAAAAAGCTTTGCGGAAAACAAAACAAGCAATGAAAGAAAGTTTACTAGGAGCTTGGATTTGAAATAAGTGATCTAGTAAATTCATAAAGAGGCACTCAACAGCCAGAAGGATATCTCGAAACAAAGGAAATATTTTGATTGTATTCATTTCAACCAATCGCAGTGTCGCACAATACGCAAAAACTTAAATTTCCAATAAAACATTAACCACGATACCGACAATGTAATTTAAAACATAGGACTTGCAACAAGACCTAGCTTGGCGCCGGAAGCTCCCAGCCCCCACACAAAGGGTAAGCAGACACCTGTCCCGTCACGGAAACCGAACCGACTCCCGATCGATTGTACCGACAATGTCGAAATATCGGAGGCACCGTGTGAATGTTCGGAACACAATTTGCAAGTGGCCAGGTGCTTCAAGGTCCAACAAATATGTTAAACGTGGGAATTGTTGATCATGATTTAGGGGCTCCTGAAAATGGTACTGTTTTTGCAGCTTGTCGTTTTTTGGTGGGACTTTTTAAGGCAACTTTTAAACTTTGTCCTTCCAAACATGTCACCAGAAGTGTAGAAAGTTTTATGACAACTTCCAACTACCAAGCTTCTTTGGGACCACCCTATCGACTGAAACCTGGGTATATTTTTGGACAAACAGCTGAACTGGGCAAAACACACTGATTACATCACCACAAAAGCCAGTATAGCCCTATGGCAAGTAAGAGACTGCTCGGGAGAAATTGGGGCATAAGCCCCAAAATCACCTACTGGCTATACACCACAGTTATCCGACCAATCATTACATTTGGTTCTTTGGTTTGGTGGCCCAGGACCAACCTAAGTGGGACCCGAAAGGATCTCGAGATACCGTAAAGATTTGCCAGCGTAGCAATCACCGGCAGCATGAGAACTTCCCCCACTGCTGCCTTACAGGTGATGCTGGGGCTACCACCTCTACACCTCGTCGTAAGAGAGGAGGCGGCCATAGCAACTTTCAGACTCGAAGTATCTCGCACCCTAAGTAACGATTCCAGAATTAAACACACACGCATCAGAGAAAATGCAATCAAACAACAGCCCATGATGGCATCACCCTGCGACAGAACCCTGAAGACCCACTGCTTCCAAAAACACTACAACATAGAGCTCACAGCGGAGTTGTGTGATTACTCAGGTACAAAAGAGCTAAGAATCTACACTGATTGATCAAAAACCGACGACGGGACAGGTTTCGGGGTGTTCTCCGACGACCTAAACATTAAACTATCCAACCCTCTTGGAATACTCAACTCTGTTTATCAAGCAGAGTGTGTAGGTATTATCCAAGCGGCACACGCCATAGAGAAACGGTGGCGCATGTGCTCCTTGAGTGCACTGGCGTTACCAAGATTCGCGAGGAGACCCTGGGAGCACCAAGATCCCTTGCGGATGCCCTGAGAAGACCGGGAAGTTTAATCTGCTTCTGGAGGGAGGTGGGCTGGTTGGAGTAAACGGCCACCATGGCTCACGCACAATGGTCCACTTTAAGGACTAAGTGCGGAAACCAAAAACCCCATGATAGATGACAACTTCCTATAAAGAGTAAAGGAAAGAACTTTTGAACTGCTCTTAGTAACAGGGAAACAAAACCTTGCAAATTGTTATTCATGAAACAAACATTCCAGCAAACGAATTTGTTCCGACCGACCTGGAACTAAACAAAAATCCAACAGCCATTGTTCAAACATCACGTTTTAGGTTCGCGGTACCCGCAACATTAACATACAATACCATTCAGAAGTCATATGAAATGAAAACCTAACGTTCTGAAAGCACCGGAATATTCCAACTGGGAAGAAAGCACCGGTAAAAGTTGTCATCTTTAGTTGACAACCACTGAACTTGAACTGGTGACTGGCGAAGGAAACGCAAAAACAGTCACCGGACGGCTCAGGAATGCGGTACTCGCAGCCAAACCTGGCCAGCCTAAGACCACCCGCGGCAAAAACCGAAACTAAGTACGCCCTTACAAATTGAAAGTCAATGGCTGACAACTAGCGCCAATGTAAGTCTCAAGTTAAGTTGGTATGCAACAGGTTAGAAAATGCGGTGATAAAAAGTTTTATACCGCGGATTAGACATCCTTGTCACAAAGCTATTGGTTATGGCCATTTGTTATTGCATGCTTGAATTTTAACGAGCATGTCGGTACAACCTGTCCGTTCCAATCTCCTGTTCCGTTCTGAACACAAGAACATGTCAAAACATCCGTTTTATTTTTCTTTCTTCGGTTTGTATTATACTAAGCAGCAGACGATCTAATACTTTACACTAAACGTTCACATGTGTAAAGTTGTTTTTAAACTTTTTCAGATAAGCTGCAAAATGTCCACACCACACTAATATCACCATCCTTTAAAATTGTTGTCAATACCTCTATCGTTCTCGCAACAGTCATCAAGTAGCGGTCATTATAAAACAATAAGTCCCAAAAGACCAATAATGGTCCTTTGCCTCAAATTGCTCGTAATGTGACCACATCGCCCGCAGCGTTGACTCCCGCGCATGC
This sequence comes from Xestia rhomboidea, assembly GCA_963853795.1. NCBI lineage: Eukaryota > Metazoa > Arthropoda > Insecta > Lepidoptera > Noctuidae > Xestia > Xestia rhomboidea. Next base: position 19,908,044 of record OY970764.1, read on the forward strand.
AGCGTCCGGCGCACGCGTATCGCGGTACTTGAACATTGTTGACGTAGTTTGTACGCGTAAACATAGATGGCGTTGTGCGGTTATTGTTTGCTTTATAAAGATTGATGTTTTGATGGATGAGTATTTGTCTACAGACGGACATTGACTGACACAAGTGAATTATAGTGATGGGTACTAACTGTAAGTGGACAATGAAATGAAAACAATGTTTATCGAGTCGTAGATGGTGTTCACTTTGGGCTTGTTGATGTTTTCTGAAAATGAACACTTCCTTTGCAAAAATATAAGTTTTTTTTTTACTTTTATACAATTGAAATTTTCAATAACTATATCTTGTATGTAGTCTTAATTGCCTAAGGACATACGTAAGCAGTTGTTGAATTAGGTACTCAGACAGTCATTAATCACTATCACTAAGACCAGGGCTGCGTTCAAGGTTGCCTCATTAAAATCATTCACTACAGCATCCTACATAGCCTGCCCTGGTTACCATTGTGTGGGCACGTGTAAAGACCTCAATCGGCTATTACAAAACAGTCGATATCCACCATAATGATGTCGGCTCGTGACAGCAGCACGTGTTGCTAACGAAACAGTTTGTTTTGCCCACGCGCAGGTTCTATAAGGCCCGGTTTGAACCAGAGCGGAGATGAGCGGAGAGAAGAGATTCCAGAGCGCGACTAATCAAAGGAGAGGCGAAAAATACGACGGGGATTTCTAACTATGTGATTGGTCGGTTCCTCCGCTCCGCTCGTCTCTGCTTTGGTGGAAACTGGGCCTAAGGCACGGGTTAGCACCTGCAGTAGTAGGCGTTTGTTGTAACTACGGTTGTAGGTGTTATTAATTTAAGTGCTAGGTTTGAATGCACGTGCTAGTTTAATGACGGTAAGTTGAAGTAAGTACAGTACTTATTTATACCCATTTGATATTTGCATTCATATCTCCCAGTCATGCCTATTCTAACTACAAAGGATCTCAGGAAAATTATGATTGAGAGTTGGCCTTCCAGAAATGCCGTTTGCAAAAGACTCAGACGATTAACAAAGAATCGTCTCGGCCTAAGTCTGAAACCCATTTCATTCTGGTACGATCTAATGAAAGCAAACGACAAGAAAATGAAACCAATTGCTACACTAATCCGAGCAATACCTCGACACATCTAATTGAACAATCCGCATTGTTACAAACCAACTAAGCTATCAGATGTTCCACTTGTTCGTTACAGTAACGGTACAAAATTGGCCGGAGTACACTACCCTCGGGCAACAATAAATCTAATTTAAACTAGACTAGCAACAAACTCCAAACAGGAATCCTTAATACCGTTAAGAGCGATTCGGTTCGCGTAATCGGCATAAGACATCATTATAGTGAGGTAATGGGTGCTTTTTATATCGGAATGCGATAAAAGAGATGACGGATTTAAATAAGACGGTACTTACTTCAATACAAAGGCGAGGTGTTCATTTGTTTTCAGACGCTGTAGAAACACAACGAGTAAAAAATACATTGACTTCAGAATTTACATTATTTTCTTTTCTTACACAATTTGTTCCATTAATCGCTGAGTTTACAAACATGAAACTTTACTTAGTATTCATTTATTCATGTTGTCATGAATAAATAAATACTAAGTAAAGTTTCATGACTCTCTTTTATTTCAAAATAGAGTCTCGTGGTTAAATAATAACAGCCTAGCGGAATTCTCAAGTTTTCAGTAACGCTTCCCGTAGTCGGTCAGTGGATGGGTGACCACAATAGGTAGTCGCAAAATATTGGTTTTCAGCTGCATCCGGTTAGACTGGAAGCCAAACTTAACATTTTGAGAAAAGGTTAGCCACATGATGATGACCACAAACAATCAATTCTATAATACAAATGAATTGTCAAACACAAAGGTCATTGACGCCTATTAAGTTTCCCATTCCTAACTCACCCCATAAGTTAAGCTAACAAATATGACAGGGCTACTGTGTAACAGTGGTAAGTGAGCAAACATCCGCTGCGCAGGAGCAGGCGGGCGCCGAGCCGCGCACGCGCCGTCGCCGGCTCAATTTACGCGGACACAAGGACCATTTTATACTTCTTCTTCTTCTTCTTCTCAAATATTCACTTAATAAGTATTATTCAGTGGCAGCCAGCAGTACTTATCTGAGTTAAAGATGTGCCCGTTCGATGGCAATAGGCTCACCCGCTATGGAAATAAAAAGCTGGGTATACTAAACGGTACCTTCTACGTCGATACCCTATCCTTGAGCGATGATAGGTGTGATTTGATGTTACATAATATTGTTACAGTTATGTACACACCCACATTAAAGATCAATTATCTTTTTTCAACCTTTACGACTTTTCGACATTAAAAATAAAAATAAAATCCGATAGACCATTAGTAAAATATTCGTAGTACTGTTTTTATTAAAGCTTTTACATTTAAAAATAAAACATATCAAAGAGCGTCAGTTCTCGCTAATGTCATTTAGTAATTTCGTGAAGAAAATATGCGCGTTTAAATATTTCTGACAGTCTAATGTGGAAAATTGGGCAAAATGTTTTCCTGTCCATTACTCTGTCTGCGGGATCGTAAACTAGGTGGACGGCGAGCGGCGAGCGACTGAATTTCATTGAAAACATCACAGTAGCACGCGTATGGAGTTGAATGCATAAGCCACGAAAGAAGCGGGCAAATAATGATGCTGTAAAATGATTTTCAGAAATTTTATCAGTCCGTTTGATATTTGGTCCTTGGGTACAAAATCAACTGTATAGTGGCTGTGTAGTGGCTATGATATATTCCCTTGCATACAGTGTTACACTATTAAAACTATTATTGACTTCACAAAGACAACCATTACACTCAACAGTGGTAGCTACCGCTCGTGAACGTTTACTGTCAGTGATTAGGGCCACATTATGTGAAAAACCACAAGACCACAACCAAAAAACGCTAGAACTAGCTCCTTCACTCCAATGAACGCTAACTTCGTGTCCCTTGCGACAGGACGCCGCTAAATTGGGCTGAATGAGGTGTGACGTTAACAGCAGGAAATTAGGAAATGGGAAGCACGCCCGATCGTGACGGTTTTTGTCCGGCCCGGTTATAGAACGACACGGCGCGTGTATCCGCCGGACCGATTCTTACCTAATTATACATGATTACCCACTGATTGCTGGATTACCGGCGATGCAAGCGATTGAAGTGGGTTTGAATTGGTATTTGCTTAAATAAGTGTTTTTTTAAAGCCAGATGCGTTTAGGCATTCATTGGCAAGTGGGTACATCCGTCTATTACCCACCAAATAAGTGTGTAAAAGTCGTTGACAATTATAAGCAGTTGAGCAAGTCCTACTACATCAGATAAGTACTCATGACGCCCACAAATTTTATTCCAGCGATACAATAACTTGATAGCTGTACCATAACTCGTGAGATTGCACTCAAAGCCGCAGATACGGTGTGAATTCGAGCGTTTAGTTCAAATGATAACAGCGCAGTGACAGGTTAATGGCCCATCTCACGGGTTACTCCTACGCCTACCATATTTAACCCACTTCTGCAATTGAGTGAACACGCAACGTCGATGCAATGCAGTTCGAGTTTAGATCTAAAATGGTAGACTTAGATCTTAGAGTAGGTGCAGGGTAGTACAGAAAGAAAAAACTGGAGCCCAAAAGGTAGTAACCAGAAGTTTTGTTTTCGCTATACAGGGTGTAAGAGACATCAACGCGTAAACTTTTACTATATATTCATTACTTACCCAGCAGCGTCAATGTTTGAATTATGTGCTGAATTCATTGTTGCATTGACGTCCTTACACCGTGTCGATTTTAATCTTTAACATTACATATGTATGCTGAATGCTGGTCCAGACCAGACATGACAAACCAAAATACCTACATAAAAAATAATCCAACTATGCTAGTTCTAATCAATAAAACATACATACATCATCATTGCAATGCAACGATGCAAGTGCAGTCTACCTGCAGCAGAAAGAATACAGACATTTCCATGAAAATCCACGTCTGTTTCCACGTGGTTATGAAACAGAGAAAGTATCGATAGTTAAAACAACTATTCGTTCAGCGCCATCGGTCTCATGCGCCGGAAATTAGCGAGGCCGGCAATTATAACAATAAATGTAGAAATTACCGGAAAATGGCGCGCGACTGGACAGGAAGCTGGTAATTTTTGTGAATGGCTAATTATAATGTTTTCGTTCGCGTGCCATGAGTGAGAATTTACAAGATTGTCTTTGAAAATGGCGGAACCAAAGTAAAGTTATAAGATGAACGAAACAAATTACTATCATTATTAATTGTCAACAAAATCTAAAGATCCGCTTGCCAATATTGGTCTTCAGATATTAACATGCAATGCATTTGTCTGCAATGTCGGCAAATATTTCAATCCACATTTCACCAGGCACTAATGCTGCTATCATAAATACAACTGACTACAAACATTCAAGCAAAGCAAAGCTACACAACTAGGCCGAATATCTTAATCTCTAACAAAAAATATTTTACGTTATCTAGAAACTGTTCTAAAACTGTACGCAATCTTAACTACCATCACCCGACATTTAACCCCTAGAAACTTTGTCCCATTTACAACATTAAAACGTCTTTTTAACACACCAAACATTAACTCTATCCCCTTACCTTAAAGGTTAGTTAAAGTGAATGTATAATGGTGGTTTTCCATTGAAGTGTCGCAAGAGAAGAGCGACTAAGAAAATTGTCGTGATCCCAAATGTAATGTGATTTGATATGCTCTCGAAGTCTCGATCATAACCCGTGGTAATCCTATTAAGCTTAGTTTAAATGACTGCAGCAGTTAATCAATTAGGAAGTGATTAACTGATGCTACACTAAAACGACGTACCAATCAATGCAATAACTTGGGATTGACCTACCTCATAAGGAGGCATCCTTCTTTTTTTTGTGTGGTTAGTGCCTATTAACCTGGTGTCAGAGTTTTTATGCCGCCCATGGGTCTCTGACTTGACTTTACATTTGCCGTCGAGAAATATCTCTTAGGCATGATGGTTTCCTCACAATATTTTCCTTCACCAAAGCTAGTGATACAGTCATACAATACTCACATGAATCAGAAAAATCAGAGATGCGTGTCTTGAGTTCGATACTTCGAACTCGTGACCTATGACTTGGCAGTCATAGATCACATCACAACGCTATCACCGCTTTCTTGGAGGCTGGGACAGATTGTTGATTGATTGAGTGTTGTGGCGCAACTTGGAAGAGGCCTAGGTATATGTCAAGAGTGGACTGCGACAGGCTGAGCGATTGATTACTGATTTAGCATGCTCAGAAAGTAGGCAATTACAGTCTTTCGAAAATCAAAATATTGGATACCTGGACTTATCAGTCGTTCACCTGGGATGGTTGCAAAGTCCCTTTTTTCGGTCAAAACGGAATCGCATTCATTGACCTGCGCGTGCACAAACGTCGCAATTGAGCCCAATTCATTCATCCATTTAAAACATTTACCTAATTGATAAAACAGATGAACGAGCAAAAAACATTACCCTCCATCCAGCTACACGGTTTAAACAATCACGGATTACGAAACTTGAACGTTTGGATCATAAAAACAATTGAATATAAATATAGAAGGCCCTCTTTCGAAATAAGGGACCACTTGAGACCTGACCTATAATGTACTTGACGGACTTACATACAGCATCAAAAGCTAAGGACAGAAGGAGCATTATTTTTAAAAGCTGTATAACTTGCTATCGATAGACCGAGGTCTGATTTATGCATTGCACGAAAACAAATTTATACTGATTCATGTCATAGTCCAAATAACTCACGATTCTTTATCGCCAGAGTTAAGGACTATGAATAACCAAAACAATATCAACATTATAAACTGTAGACGGCATAGATAGATCTGGGGTTGGTGAGACCAATGTTAGGCAAAGATATCGAAATTAAAGATTTTAATCTTCAATAAACTGATACGTTTTCTGTCCCAAAGAGAAGCTCCCTGATCTCGTTTTGCTGGAACTGGTTCTTCTGCCCATTATAACAGTGATCCATTTCTATTTACGTTTTATAGCTCATCAGTCACATACGCCTGACAACTGGAACAACATTGAGGTGTTGGCCCACCGGCGCCCGCGCACGCGGCTTTCTCGTAAATGTCGTAAAACAGCCCTTTTGATGATAAGTGCTCTCGTAACAAGATAGAACATATGGAAATTGTTGAGAGGAGTGTTATGTAAGGAACTTAAATAGATCTGAACACCCCTGAAATGATTTTGACAGACACTAGCGGGTAGCTTTGAGGGTAGCACAATACAAGTCATACCTACTAATATTGTTAACCCACTAAACCTATCGTTTTGAAAGACAGTTGTCCTGGGGATTCGGGATACAACACACAAACAAATTATAATGATGTACAATGGATTCGTTAGTAATGGTTTATTTATTAGCAGATTGTTTTAACGCAATCTACGACCATTCAATTAAATGACAGTCTCATCAATCAACGCAGACTATAACAGTTAATTGATAGAGTGTTAAGTTAAGTTATAGTTGCCGATAGTCTAATTTGACAAATAACTATTTACTTTGACTGAGATTTTCTAAATAATCTCTTAACTTTATCACAAACGTCTTGCGTCTCAAAGGACCACATGTAGGTACCACCACCATTTGAAAAAAACTTATATTTGTAATTGCAGACACCATTATCAAGATGAACACATTTCCATCCATTCAGGATGTCACTACCGCAAACATATCATTATAAAACATTCATCTGTCCTTCATCTAACCTAGTGCACAGACAGAACAATAATTACTGGTAAACAAAGCCTTCATTAACATCAGCTGCGGGTGAGTCTCACCTGCGGAGCTCCGTATTTACCGACACCATTATTACACACCATATGCTGACAGACAGCCTTTTGAAAACCACAGAGCTTTGTAAGCAATAAGTTGTTCTCTAAGCAAGGGCTGTCAGTGGTCTATTGCAACTGAACTACAAATAGACGAGACAGATCTTAAACTAAAGCTTCTTCATCTTATCTAGGGCAAGGCCATGTTTACAGAGGTTTTTTTAGGAAAATCAACTGCGAATTTTATATGATTGCAGGAGGAGGAGGAGGTGGAGGCAACTTAAAACCATGCAGGTGAAAACAAATTTTGACCTTTGTTTTACTCATATTTTTTCTTACATTGTGTTCCACTGATGAGCAAAGGCCGCCCCTTTATCCTTCAATTCTCTCTGTTTTGTGCGATATCTGGCAACCCACAAAAAAAAAATTGTTCAGAAGAAATTATAATTTTGAGCAATTGTAGAACATAATATTCAGTCGCAAACTTAAATTCGCTGGTAAATTGCGTACCAAAGGAATGCTAATAAAAAAGCACATACCACTAAATTCACACTAGTTTCTCATAGAGATAAAAGCTCAACCCTACTCACATCATAACATAAAGACAGCCGCTTAACAGCAGCGCAAAAAACGCGCGGCATGCGCGCGCCGCACGTGCTGCGGGCCAGGTGCGCGGGCGCAGGAAGCTGCGCTCAATCACTACCATCTCAAGGCTTCTGTTGGGAATCGCTTAACTGGGCAGGTTTTTTTTACTATGTAATGTATAAAAGGCCCGTTAGTATTACAGTAGGCAGTTTTAAAGGAAATGCCAATCACAAGATTGGTAAGTTGCTATTTGAAGACAGATATTACTGTGTATCGTCTGATGTTGAAATACGTCAAAAGATGGCGTCGGAATGTTAACACGAAGAAATGTAGCTTGCTTTTTGCTAAGAAGACATTAAGGGCTAGTTTCACCACTAAAAAAGCTAACTCTGAAGAGCTAACAGCTCGAACTGTCAATGTCAGCTCAAGCACAGTTTCGATGTACAGATTGCGTTCAATTTCATAGGTGAAATTCACCCTAAGTATTCCAACAAAGTCAAAAAAAATGTGTGTCTCTCTCTCTCTCATGCAATTAAACGGTATTTTGTGCCTAAATAAAACTTAGTAAAAAGGAAACGACTTTTATAATAATGAACCGCCGTAATATGCGAAACTATAGGCAGTGCCGTCATCACTGTCAGCCTGTCCAGCATTGAATAGAGCTTTAAAAGTTATCCGATTACTCGCCAAGTTTTTACATAGATTAAGTTTTATTCAGACCAATATACCGTTTAATTTTTTGCCCATAAATAATATCCACGTACAGCGATTTTATTGAAAAAACATATTACGATTGTCCTACTTGCGGTTCGAGTTGGCGAAAAACTTAATAATTTCTGTGACATGAAAATTCTTACAATACTACCGCCTTTTTGTGATAACTTCTTAGTAGGACAACAGTTAAACTTATGTTATGAAAGGCTTGAGTTGGACAAAAAAAATGTGGAGAAAAACTACAGCATATAGAGCGGACATCAATCAACCTGAATTTGGAATATCGGTATATTTTTACGCAGTCAATTAACTCGAGGATACAGGTAAATCTTAAATAAATAAATAATAAATATCGCTGGACATTACAAACAGCGCCATCTAGTGCCACACTATGCAACGAGGCTTGTGTCGTGGACACCAGATAGTTGATATACTACATAGATACTTTTTGTTTGTAAATACACACTTATTATACATATAAACATCCATGACTCGGAAACAAATGTCCATGCTCATCACACAAACATTTACTCCTACCGGGATTCGAACCCGGGACCCTGCGCCATTTGGGTCGTCAAAAAATAGTCATTCAGACTTAGTCATACGTTCAAAATGACGTGTCGTGTAACTTCCATAATCTTAATATCATAATAATTAAACTATAATTGACTTACAGATAACACATTTGATTGACTGCGACAGTTAGGTATACATATATAAGAGCTTTATAAACTTTTATGTCATAGTGATTAGGTATTCTACAGCGATTTGCACTAAAGCATTCAAACGGTAATAATCATATTCAATTAGATAACAAATAAAACCGGCCAAGTGCGAGAAGAACTCGCGGATGAAGGGTTTCGTACTATCGTATTTTTTCTATTATTTGTTGTTATAGCGGCAACAGAAATACACATTCTGTGAAAATTTTAATTGTCTAGCTATCACGGTTCATGAGATACAGCCTGGTGAAAGACAGACGGACAGTGGAGTCTTAAGGGTTTTTGGGGGTCCAGTTTTCACCCTTTGGGTACGGAACCCTAAAAATTACATCACCGCCCCATATCGACAGGATTCATCGTGATATTTACCACTTTTAGATTTTTACACAATTTCAATTTATCAGTCAGTTACGAAACTTCATTATCTGGTTAAACCATTATTGTTAAGCGTGTTGCCATGTCTGAACAGTATCTGCTTACGACATAATGATCATACAATTTATTGCCATAACAGTAATGCTTGCAGCCGGGCAGCCCATTTATCTATATTGGCATTATTGGCCGTTTGAACGCATGCCTTTGCTTTTGTAAGCAGTAATTGAAAATCCATTCGTTTCAACTGTCAAATTTGAATTCAACTGTCAATGAGGATGGACGTTTAAAAGCTACTTAGTTGACTTTAAGGGTTCGTACATAAGGACCAATATTGATGAATTCATTGTTCAGTAAGAGATTGATTCTGAAGAAACTAGAAAATAAGCAATGAACGATAAACTATAAAGTTTTACATAAAAAATTCAATTTTCGATGCGACGTTGTTTAAATCATAAAATATTAATTTGATGATGCGTTATTTAACGACTTTTAGTAAGTTCTTTGGCAACGTAAATTAGATTAGATAAGGCGTAGTTTCATTTAGTCATAATTATAACCGGAATCACGAAATTTTACTCAGATTAAAAAAGATGAAAGCATTCGAAAAACTGAGCCGTAGCTCTACCATACAAACATAGCGGCAGAATGTAAATGATGCGTGCCATCTTAAGATCTAAACTTGAAACATTATTTTTTCTAGTAACTTTTTTATTGCTTACAGATAAAAACAGACAGTTTCTTAAACACGTTTCACTGTGGAAGCCACTGGAATGTTTTAGAACTAATAACATTTTATTTTAGAATAAGATGCACCATTGTTGTATCGCTAGACATTACAGTTTTTAAAACAAAGGCTGGTGTCTGAGTATTATTTGTCAATAATATTCCAGATGTCTCTGAAGAAGATTGTGAGTGTAAAACAGGTGTGATCTTACATTTTGTAAGTAATTTATAAACAATTAAAACTTGGCTTGGACTGCCTCGTTGGTCTAGTGGTCGCGACTGCTGAACATGAGGTCCTGGGTTCGATTCCCGGGTCGGGCAAAGTGTCATTGGGTTTTTCCATCAGAAATTTCTCAGTAGCAGCCACGGAGTCTGGATTTGTGCCCGTTTGATGGCAATAGGCTCGACCCCTATCACATGGGACTTGAACATAACTGGCGAAATGTGGGTGTACTATTAGGGGCATCTCTGTCTTAACCTTCAGGAATTACATGCGTTATGTTATGTATGTACTTATATAACAATTAAAAAGTTGGACAATCCAAGCTTTACCAGACGGCACAAGACCAACAAACTTCCTTAACTTACCGAAACGGCTTAACATTCCATATTCTTAATCCCCAGTATCACGGTATCAGGGTATCAGGAATGCCAAACAATTACGCCAACTGTTTACCGATTGGTCGCAGAGCACTTACGCAATTAAGGAAATAAGGAGACATTTTGTCCGTACGGCCACAACCCAGATGTTCGAAAGCGAAACCAATTGCCAATAAACATGTTTCAGTCACAGCAGACGCAGTATTAACATTCAGTGTTTCAACTGGGAACAAAAATTATCCGAATCAGCTTACACACATGCAAAATGATTACACGAACACAAAGCATGCCTTTGGTAACAGGTTACTCGGGTGTCGGGGCTACCGCATGGACATCGGGGGTGTTGTAGTTTAGTTGAAAACCATAACACCCGCGTTTTATTTCACAAAGAGCATAGTTGGTTTTCTGTTTATCTTTATACTGTGTTTTAGCCGATTTGCGACCACAATACTTCAGATCATTTGTATTAGCACATAGCACAATCAAATGTCGTGTAGGTTTGTTTGGACAGTGATATTTGATAGTTTTGTTGGTTAACTAAAACCAGTTTTAAAATGTGACTACGTTAATGTGACGTAACTGGGTATGAAATGTTTAGGCCAATTGTCTTTTTTAAACTTTCACGATCAGAACACATTATAAAACATACATGGCTTATATTAAAGGTAAAATTCGCGATAAATACCCGTATCCATTTACGTTTTATAATATGTATATACCACTTAACAACTGCTATCAAAATGGCGCATAACATGGCGCGGAAACGTTATGAACTTCTTCCGTATTTGTGTGATTGTTGTCTACGGAAGCCTTACAATACAATACAATGACAAACTACATTAAAATATTTGTAGAATGAGCAGACTTGGCGCAAAATATCTTTCAGAATCAATATCGGAACATAGGACCATTTTCTTATTTTGATCCTCCAACAACCTGCAAAGCTGATTGCTTGTTTCAGTTTATCCCGTAAATCACTTTAGTCCAACAACGCAAACCGGCTCCACCAAAGCTGCGAGATAAGCTGCTCAACGACTTGACAGATGTGCGCTAATTGACGCACGCGCATGAGCACTGAGACCAGCGCGAGCGCGACTTTGTAACATACGAGTTTCGGACTGAAGTAGTGATGCGACTGGTCCCGGTTTTAAGCAGGAGATTTAGTCCGCTTTTATTACGTATCTTGAGCTGAATGTCTACTTAAGGCAAAGTGATTGTTGGGGTTTGACCTCCCGTTAAACGGTTCTACATAAATCATGATAATTTATTTATTACGTTTACTCGGCAGCCTTTGAATGATTTGAATGCCATAAAACTGGCAAACAATCTTGGAAAAATAACAAGAAATAATGTAAAGCTCACAAGCAATCGTGGATAACTGACAAACAATCTTGGAAATTGCATAAACAATCTGGAAAACTCACAAACATTCCCGGATTTTACACTTCTAATCCCGTTTTTTTAATACAGCACTAATGAACCGGTCCGGTTCGTGACCGGTCCCATCCCTCGAGTACGATTAGGTTGTTGTACGAACAATTAGCGATTGATAAACTCGTTAGCCGGTATTGTACGACCGGCTTTACTTGCTCACTATTATTATGAATTTAACAGTTTCTATGTTTAATGGCGTGGTATTTGCTTAGTTGGCTGTATGAGTTTATTTTTCACTATACGTATTTTGTACCCTGCAGGCTTTTTCATGATACAAAATACGCTTTTGTTGACGCACGAAATCAAACTCAAAACGTTTATTTCAATAAAACCATTTCCAGGTACCTCTCAATTATCATGGTATAAACACATCTAGCTACTACAATCTGTCAAACTTTAATAGATTTTCAACTTTATCGCTAAAGCATTAGGTTCAAGGTTGATTGAGAATATTTGACAGTTTCACGTAGTTTGGCGTCTGACATGTAATAATAATACCAGCCTGTTACTGTCCCACTGCTGGGCAAAGGCCTCTTCTCAACAGAGAAGGCACGAGCATGGTTCACCACGCTTGCTCAAGACGGGTTGGCGATTTCAGATTTATATTAATTATAAGTCCAGGTTTCCTCACGATGTTTTCCTTCACCGATGTCTGTGATGTCCAAGATAAACTTAGAACATACATATGAATTGAAAAAGTCACATGCTTGCCCGGATTTGAACCGACAACCTCATGCATGAGAGGCGAGGTCCTCTAGGCATTCAGTCAAAAACAAAAAAAAATAAGCTACAATTCCAGTCATAACGCAAATAACTGTGAAAGTACTGTAATTGCCCATTACAAAGCGTAGATCTCCATGGAGAAGAATGTTGTAGTCAGTAGTTAGTTTTAAATTATTAGCTCTAAATAAATGCTAGTACTTCTGACTCGTTATTGCCTATCACACTCAATGTAAGTCAAACACAAAAAGAATAAGTATTGAGTTTAGTCATTTATTTAATACTAAAGGCACAGATAATATAATACATCGTCTAAAAGGTCACTGGTAAAGTGTACTTTTGGCCTGCCTGTGCAAAGCTCAGGTACCTATTACATCCTGCCGGGGCTGCGGGACTATTCGAAAGAGATACCGTGGCCCCGGAACACAAAGGGCGATGAAGGAACATGGATGGGTTTTAGTCAGTAAAAGTCTGACACTCCCTCCTGCTCCGCCCAGAGCGGGAGAAGTCATTTGATGATTTCCCATCCTAAAAAAAAAAAAAAAGGTAATTAACTATTACATTGGCTTGATTTGTAACCAATTTATTGATAGGTACTTTTTTTTTCTCTTAGTAGTAATTTATTCGTTTTTTTTATTTGTTTAACAATGTTGTATTTAGACAATCTAATTAGTTTGTCAATTTCAACAAACAATACGGTTTTTTAAAGTTCTGAGAATTTGAACAGTTACCCACTGTGTGTGACATTGAACTTATCGCACAGACAGACAGACTCTTTGATCATAATAATGAACTACATGTTTTAATGTAAGTACGTATGTCACATTTTAACTAAGGCGGCTTCGTCTGTTTCAAAGGATATCGAGACATGACCTTCCTCAAAACACTACCTATATGACTATGAAAACCGTATCAAAGTGAACACAATCGTTTTCGAGTTAAGTTCCTTAGTAAATATACAAGTTTACCTACCGAATGCGGTTGTTTTTTGTTTTCAATTTAAATTCCAGACAAGCATCCATATAAAGTCTGACCGCAGCTTTGACCTTCAGGTAAAAAGTGGACTGTTCAATACTGCAGACTCAAGTAGCTATTGTTAAAAACCAATATTACGTCCAAAAATATCACTACTGTTTGCCAAACAAATACTTCTAACTCAAAAGCTCTCAAAAATCAATATTTAAACGTTAATTGGCAAAAGAATTCTAAAATGGCATGTTTGATAAATAAAAAAAACAAATATGGCGCCACCGAAGGTCGGCATCGATTGACTGCGCACGCGCATGCATGCAACATGACGCTACACTGCACGATACAAGGATCGTTATGAGCTGCAGTAATATGAGAATCGTCTTATAGCTCAAAGGCGGACATTATTATTTGAAGATCCATAGGGCTGGCTCACTCCTTAGCATACCACCACACGTTTTATCACATCTTCTAAATCAGTGGTTCTTAACCGGTGGTCCGCGGACTACTGGTGGTCCCTGGAAACATCCCAAGTGGTCCGCGGAGCCATCCTAATAAATAAGATACACGACTCTCGCGCCCTCATAAAAATCTGAACTGTTATGTGAATTTATCGTAAAAAAAACTGTGGGCATTAAATATTTTTAAGCGTGTTTTATATACATATAGATAGATAGAACAAGCCCTTATTTATTTACGCTTTGTACTGTATCCAAACCAATAAACCAACTGGGTGGACCATTGCAAGACAGTAACTTTGTCAAATGGTCCCCCATGACTAAAAAGTTAAGAACCACTGTTCTAAATAAAAGCTTTTAATATTAATTAGTTCGTTTACCACGCTGTTACACAAGCACAGCCTAATTCAGTGGGGTATGAAATTCTGCACGAGTTCCTGTATAACTTGAGCGCTAAGAAAGTATTTGTAGAATTTCATCCCCTAAAGGGGTTGAATAGGGAATGAAAGTTTATATGGAAATGCGTCAATTCGCTGCATATCGACTTATTAGTATACACAATAGTTAAACAGTTGACATAAATATCGTGGAGATTTAGTAACGGACGGGAGGATAACCACCCGAAATCTAATCGAGCCCCTACTATCGTTGCACTAAAATGTGGGAATTGAAAGTTTTACAACGACTTCGACAGCGGAAAGCAGATTCTAGAACAAGTCGGTTTCGGAGGCACTACCGTTAACTGAAAGCTTTTACACGATTACAGGAAGCAGTTAATAAAAATACGAAAGGAACGCACGATTCGGATATCAGTTTCCTCCAAACAAAACGCTTTTTAACTTACAACAGCTATCGGAAAGTTGCCAAAGACTGAAGATACCGTATGTCCACGGGAATGCAACCGACGCAACGTAGCAATTAAAGACTTTAATATAAAATATTGCATATAATTACAGGTCCATTTGTTAAAGACGCAGGAAACATAAAGTCGTTACCGGATACTACATCCCAAAGTTATTACAACAAAAAAACTGGTATGCGCAAATGTCAAAAATTGGCAATAGGAAACATTCATTTAATGGACAGAGGCTGTATTTAATTCGTAAATAAATTTCTGTTAGTTTTATATAGTTATCCGTATTCCACGATATTTCGTTATTTTCTTTAATGCTATGTTCTGTCACAATTAGGTTTTAATTCTTTTGTAACTTTCTAAAATAAATAACATCCTGTGAAAGTCAAAATTGTTCTTTTTAAGTATTTTTTTACCACAATTACAGTTATTTTCATAATTATATATCCTGCTTATAGTGAAAGTAATTATTTAACTATAAACTAAGTTCCTACTTCCATAATTATTTATATCCTCATTCTTACCAACCCTACATATACAGCGTGTATTCAAAGCGGCCGCATGCACCGAAGCGGTGTCACGACCGCCGCCTACCGACCTGCCCTCACGACCTTTCTCGGAATCTATAATTATTGCAGCACCCTGTTAATGATTTATCACGGCATTTAATAATGGACACTACTTTGTATGGATGAATGAGGGAGATGAGTAATTTTTATGATGTAATGTGACGAAGATGGTTGGACATTTACTTGATTCTTTTGTAAAAATATGTAATAATAAGAAAAGGTTTATTGAAAATACCATTACGTTACATCACGCCTGTAATCTCCGAAGGGGGCGTTGCATGCTAAGTAGACCCACGTCTCGCCAGTAATGTTCATCAGGCCTGTAATCCCCCAAAGGGATGCTAGCATAGCCACCTTCCACCAGTAATGTTTAGTCTCATTCAAAATAGGGGACAACTTTTCATAATACGCATTACGAAGGTTTTATACAAAACAATAATACAATACAATTTGCAGTATTAGAAAATCTCAAAACGAAAGATCTAAAACATATTATATTTTAAAGCTACAGTTACAAATATACCGACCATGCCCTATCAGACACACCACTCTGTGCCCAAATCTTTCATTAAAGCCCCGAATTCAATTGACTGCACCCATAAACGAGATACAACTCATACAACAATATCGTATTGGTCAGGTCTCCTTATGCGTGAGATGCGCGGCTGGGTGCGCCTGCGCCGCCGCTGCTGCTGCGCGTACGCGCCTTAACGAGCCGTAACCGCTGCAGCCAGTAGCCATGTTCATGCGAAACATATGTTACCGGTATCAGCAGAATGATCGCCGTTTAAGGTTTCATGCAAAACGTTTTGAGATTGTGTTACATTCTTGCGTGGTAAATTAAGCTACAATAAAGTGACTTATACATAAGCTAATGATAAGATTATTATGTATTTTCTCTCAACGATGACGATATGGAAAACTAACAAAGCTGCCGAATTACTTATCTAAACCCTGATGAAAGTCCTTGTAGAAATAGTAAGCGGTATGAAAGCGATTACCACTTGTTCTGGATAAATCACAAGAAGACAATGTCGTGCATCGCTGTCGAAATCGAAACTCCATTTATACATTGAAAGCAAAATTAAAAATACCCCATAAAGTACCTCGTGATAAACCAAACAGAGAGATACAATCATCACATAAATCTCCTCCCCATATAAAACTACGAAGCGTAAAAATCTTCAGTCGGCCATCATAATAACTTGTGCTGCATTAACATACAATAGTATTCACCCCACCGCGGATATAGTGTGATGGATACGGTATTCTGTGCCGCACTTCCGGGCAGTGTCAATAAACAACTGAAAACTATGCAACATCGTATTGTATTACTATTTTTAAGGAGAAAAAACGAAGTTAAAACAAGTGTTATTTAAAACATAATCAGCCCTATAGCGTTCCCACTGCTGGGATACATGCCGACTCTCTGTGAGAGGGAATGCGACGTAATCTACGATGCGGGCCCTGTGCGGGTGGACCGAATTCTTCACAAACACTAAGGTTTCCTTTGCTGTTTTGTGAGCGATGAAACAACTCGCAGTGGTTAACTTAACTGGATTTGAACTCAAGATCTGAAATTCGTTAGCTGGGCAGATAGCAATGAACCACCACTTTTACGTTGATAAAAGAGGGATACATAATTCCATTGGTTTCTTTCAGTAAACCAATAAAAAAACGGCCTTGGCCATGAAAGGCAAAGTGCTTAAAAAGAGAAAGAAAACAATCATATCTAACTTCAAAAGATTTGTTTTAAGAAAAAGACAAAGAACCAAAGTGGTAATAAGAACCGTCTGGTTATAAACGAGTATTTATTTTTGGGTTTACTGTAGGGCTTAAGAATTGAGATGATTCCACGGTTTGTAACAAACACTGCAATACCAGCAAAGTAAGGCAACGAAACTTATTATTACACTTTCCGCCTCTCAGAATATTGTTTTTACCGTAAACCAAAAAATGGTCCTTCCATACATCCGTAACCTCGCTGATATTATCAGAAAGATCACAAAGTAAACACTCCTTTCCACTTTACTTTATCCAATTACCATGATGTGAATATGTTGGACATATAACGAGATACAAGCCTTGCGCCCACGGTGCGCCTACGTGCGTACCCGAGGTCTTATGTGATGTTAAATTACTTTTTGGTCCTTTGTAAGGCTGCTGTTATAGGTTGTATTTTAACACTACCCACATTCTTAGGTGTAAATTACTGTACCTACTGTTACTTGTTTAAAGTATATTTTCATTACCTATTTTTTTTTTGTATCAATCTGAAATAAACGTTTATTATTTTATTTTTTTATTACAGTCATGTGAAACTAAATGTTAACAGTCATGTATGTCACTATTGCCATTGTCACAAGATTGACAATGGCAATAGTGACATACATGACATTTAACTATATCTGCAGTCTGCTGCCATGCGCCGCGAAAACCCCAAGTTTGAAATCGCTTTAACATTTATGATTTTCCAAACCGGGTTCTCGAGGACTTTTCTCGCAGTTTTAATGTCTTGAATTCTTGAATGTTAAACAAGGTCTTTACATCGCATTATCCTTATATTGTATTATCAGGGTTATCCTTAATGTACACCGTACTTCGAATCTAACATTACATTGAATTGCACGATCACTTCTTTTGTTTTAAAGATCCGTAATCAACTAAAAGGTACTTAAGAGACGAGCCCTACCATTAACTGGTCCTTATATTCTAATCAGGTTCGCCCTCAATACAAGTCGTGTGTGTTGCACGGCTGATCGCGTCTCCTGCGAGCCCTAGACAGATCTCCGACGACATTCCTCGCGACAGCTAGACCATGACTGTGACCGAAATACGGAGATATTACTGATGAATAATAATCTTGTATCAGTTCTGCTAACGAAATGTCAACGAGATTATTTATCTGTGATACTTACCGCTATTTGAAACATTGAGCAATCACGGATGTACTTCAAGCTTAAGTTCGTCAGTGATTATTTAAATGCTCGTAATTAGTATAACATGTGGTCCTTATTTGGTCCTGTCATCCACTCATTCATTCGTTTCCTTCAATTAACTCGACGAGACTTTGCGTCCAATCTTTTTCTCTTCCATATTGGTTAGGAATCTTAAGTTATTTACTCTTATGTACCGTAAGCATAAAAACTTGTGTTTTATCACGTATATGTTAGATTTTAATTATATGCAGCATCCAATTATGCAGCAGCGAACTAAGGCTCACAACCTTCAGAACCGGTTGAGACGTCGTCTATGTAGTAAGGGCGAGTTTGATTTACACGCATATAGAATATGAAATTTTAAAGCATACAAGACGTGTTTTCCACACCCAGAAAGCTAAGAGTTTTCAGTTAGTAAATTTTCTGCCTACTTTTACGGTCTAATTAATTTCTGTAATGTTAAAAGAGATGAAACGCGTTAAAAATCAATTTGAAAATTAATTATTTATTACTTTTAGCAACATTTTGTGAAATATTGTGACAATGACGCAAAATAATTCGTTTCTTACTTGACGAAACCCGAATTTCTGGGCACAAAAATGAGAAAAAATGTCATGCTACAATGATTTTAATTACCTGCTTATGCCCAATCGCTCATTATGCTAAGGTTTCATACAATTAGAGAACTAATTTGTATATAAAGCGTGTATTTATTTACACACCGTTAAAATGTCAAAAAACCTCCATTTGTTTCAAACAATTAACAATTCATTAAAAATAAACGAGTCTTTCTCTGAACTAAGAAATTTTATTTTAGATAGAGGTAGAGTTCAGTTTTCATATTCTCAACAAGAAAAATATTGGTTTATCCAAAAGAATCTATTCCACAAGAATAAATAATCGAACCATAACGAACATTCTCACGATTGACGCGTAGAAGAAACTGCAGCGTTACAGCAATTACAAGAGCCCATTAGAGTAACATGTTCATCTGGTCAACTGGCCGTCATCGTCACTAGCTCAGTAATCAGTCGGTAGCGTCTCAATCAGACATCTGCCGAACTGTGGATGATGTGATTAGCTGCTTACAGGCGAATACAGAGAATCAAGAATTTGAAATTTATCAGCATAAACACAGAATCAAATTCATAGAATGTAAAGATAAAAACGACTTCCCGGATTGACTTAATTACTTAATTGGATTTTTAAAAGGCTTTCCGAAGAGTGTTTTCAATGTAAAAACTTTCCACGGACGTATGCATAAAATAATTTAAGCTTTTTTTTTAATTAGCCTGTTCTGTCCCATTGCTGGGAAAGGCCTCCCTCATTTCCTTCCATCTCTCCCAATGTTTTGCCTCCTCTGGCCAATCAGTCAGGAACGAGTCCAAATCGTCTTGGGCCTGCCTCGGTGACGACGACCGTCTTCAGGCACCCACTGTGTGACGATTCTGGCTAAGCTTCTCAAGATTCTGACAAAACCTTCATTATATTTGAAGAACTTTCGACTGCTAACTAACTTCAAACTGCTCTCAGCCAGAATGTTTGAACTGTTGTAATACAGTAACTGTAACAACCCTTGTGGAATGGGTGAACTGAAAAATTCAAAGCCGAGGTACTTACTTTCTGCTAGTTGCTAGTTATGTATGCTCAGAGTTTTGGTATAGGTACGTCTTACACCTATTCATGATGTTCGAGGAAAAGATTGGGAGGTATTTGTGGTCCATAGGTCTCCCAATCTTTTCCTCGAACAAGCAATATCGATATTTACGGCAATACTCAATATTCTCAGAACAGCTTATTATCATGCGCTCGAAATCCTCTAGAGTAGAGGTGAACGCTTGCGACAGTACCTATAGTTCCGAGAACTTCTGACGTTTAGAGGTCACCGCTGCTCGGAAACTCGTGCGCAATGCGCCCGCGCAGCGTGGAGTGGTGTTGATTAATGTATCGAAATGTCAATCGGTACGTAATGGAGATAGTGGTTGTAAATTGTAATGTGTACTTGATATTGTGTGATTGTCAATGAATGTTCAATTGCAATGTCGGGGTAGAATATTGCAGAATCTTAACGAAAGGTACCTACACGGTAAACTCAGATGAAGTTTAAGTAAGTAATTAAACCTAATACTAACCTACTCAATTAGGGATCTTTTAAACGGAAAAATATGATTACTTAGAGTAAGGGATCACAACGATAAAAAGAACAATCACTCCGATAGCAGTTTCAAGAAGCATTAAATTCTTGTTGCTTTTAAAGAAGCTTCGGCTAAACTTCTAATACTGTACAAACAATATATTAAAACACCGTAAAACACCGTTTCTACTACATAACCTTAAGTCCAGTCAGTGACCCAGCTAAAACAAATGAACAAAGTCTGCATGAGTCAGGCTCAAACTTCCTTATACGCCGATTAACTAAATAGAGACAAATCGGACTGATGACGTCACTTGTTAGGACAATTTAGCCAAAGTACTTAGTGCCATGAGGCTATCTCAAGATCTGCAGCCCAAAAGTACTTTAATTGTTTCATGAGTGCTGCCGGTTCAGACGGTTTGTTTTAGCTTGGATAATTTTTGTTTGTGGGTTCAGTACAGTAACGGTTTTATTCTTTTAGCGCATATTTTTGAAGCTGCTGGT
Organism: Xestia rhomboidea; assembly: GCA_963853795.1. Lineage (NCBI taxonomy): Eukaryota > Metazoa > Arthropoda > Insecta > Lepidoptera > Noctuidae > Xestia > Xestia rhomboidea. The sequence goes on from OY970764.1 coordinate 19,929,217, forward strand.
AAAACAAGTTGTGATATTTTAAAAGGCTGAAGTTTACCTACAGCTAGCCCACATTTCGCCAGTTATTTGAGCCCCGTGTAATAGGGAGTGCCTATACTCTGGAACTCTGAACCCTTCGTGGAATACAGGCGTGGTGTGTTGTTATTTCTATAGATACAATAACAGTATTCTAAAATCTAGCCATTATTCCTTCTTCTTGACAAATTCTTATATCTTAGCTTCTCTTCCACAGCTCAACCTTCCATATTCAGGCACACTATTAAATTAAGTTGAACAACCCAATTGGCGCAGCGGTCGTGAGGCTGCCTTACGTTCTTAGGGTCCCGGTTTCGAATCCCAGTAGGAGCAAATGTTTGTGTGATGAGCATGGACATTTGTTTCAGAGTCATGCATGTTAATATGTTTATTAAGTATGTATTTACAAACCAAGTATCTATGTAGTATAATAATTATCAACTATGGCGCTATGAGTTGTCCAGCTATATTTATTTATTTAAGTATTCACACTAATCACAAGATCAAAGTTATTCATGAACAGCAGTCTAACATATTCGAATACCTCCACAAACACGCGTTGACGCGCGTAAAACAAAGGACATGACTAGCAATAATATTGACAGCAAACGACATAGTTATCCATAACTAACTGCTTGCTGATTAATTAGCTCGTAAATCTGCGCCGGCGCCGATTACGGTAGGCGCCGCACGACGCATACCATATTCGCGCAAATGCTATTTAGTAAATAAAATTATACAAAGAAGGTAAAAAATCTGGAAAGGGATGCATGAAGAAAGGTGACGGAGCGGTGTACTAAAAATATGCGCTTTGAGCTTTTCGAGTTGCGGACACCAGCAATACCTACAATATCAAAGAGAGTCAGTTCATTACTTTGTGTAATTTATTTCATCACCACTGCTCTAAAAACGGTGAAGGGAAACATCGTGAGGAATGGCATGTTCCAGAACCAAAAATTTCGAAGACATGTGACATCTACCAACCCGCACTGAGCCCGCGTGGTGGATTATACCCCATTCCCTTTCCTAGAGAGGAGGCCTGTGTCCCAGCAGTGGGAACTGATGATAAAGAGACATTCATGAGGCAATCATAAAGATTTAATCCACTATGGGTAAAGCAGAGGTGTACCTAACAGTAACATTAATTTTGCCAGTTACCTATGTTTTCAAGTCCCATGTAAATGGAGGCGAGTCTAGATATGACAACAGACAGAATATCACGCAATTTCAGTGTGATCGAATGACTGATGTAGTAAGATACAATTGCTCGGTTTCTTTATAACAACGCCTCCAATTACCTAGCCATTACAGTCACTCTATAAATCCTAAAACCTTACCTACCTTATTATACCCGTAATTCAATTCTAACACAACCTTTAAGTACCTTATTGTGTTATTTAATATACCGACACGGATACATAGACGGACAGACACAAGGCCGGCATTACGATTAATTGTTTCACGACTAAGTTACTGCGACACATTATACCTATTACGTCGTGGACTCAGGAAGAGAAGTGGGTACCATTTCCCCGTTGGCTGTTATTGCTTCGAACAATGACAGTTCGCGCGAAGTTACATAATACGGAATCAAAGTGCTTGAAGTAGGTATTTATTAGTTCCTTGACAAGTTTGATATTAATTAATTGATTAAATTCGTTAATAAGTGGAATATCGGCAAAACCAACGATTGAAAATAAACATCGATTTTAATGGAATAACTGTATTTCCTATTAAAGCCCTCAGTAATAATTTCTATGAGGTAGTAATTAACACGCACTAAGGTAAGTAATGTTATTTGACGGCAAATATAAATGCAGTTTCACCGGAAATTTAAAACCTACTAACTAAAACAATTATAATTCTAAGTACTTTATTATAATTAAATAACTTCAATTATAGATTAAAGGTATCCCTCTACTCTATAAAGTTGGTGCCGTGCAAAATCAATAGTTATAAAATAAATCAGCCGACCATACTGGGTTTATATATTATGTGTAATCAACAGGTCATAAGATTATAAATTTATAATTATCATAATATTTATACTCATGAATTTTATGACGTCATTTATTATTATGTCATTGACTGCGTCACCGTTGTGTACAACTTTAGAATTAAAGTCAATTTACGCTTCCTGTTCTGGATATTCCAAGACATTTGCGTCGACGTCATAGGCTTGTTTTGTTAATATTTTCTTGGAAAACCCCTTTTGAGTCTATTTAATTTCAATGAAATTTCTTGGTATCATTATACACTTGTTATAATTATCTCTTCTTGGTACTTAAATATTTATTAATAATTAAAATAAATGGCCATAGAGCGAAACAAGCGTTGTCACACATGCGCGTCCAGTTGAAAGTGATTTGATGATGGTGATGATGACCTTATATTACATATCCGACCGACAATAGGAGCTTTCCAATCATAAAGAAGCAGAAATATCCGTATTTTCGTAAACCTTCTTTGAGCCAATTCTAGACAAGAAGACATGATAGAATGCAAACATATACCTAACTACCGTGCAGGTATTTGTGATTTCAAAAACATAATTTATACAGAACATTGCTGATGCCTGCGGCTTCGCCCGCGTGGATGTCGGTTATCACGACTAAAGCTATCTTAAAGCTCCCAAGACAGCTTATTTTTTCATTATATTTTACCCAATGTTTACAAAAAGTTGACTAATTATACACTAAAACCTTCCTCGATAACCACTCTAGTCATTGGTGAAACAGCATGAAAATCGGTGTAGTAGTTTTTGAGTTTACCGCGAACAGACAGACAGACGCGGCGGAGGACTTTGTTTTATAATATGTAGTGAAATCACTAAAAGATAAGTCAACAAAACTTCTCAAAGAGTCAACGATTTCGTTTTATTAAGAAATTCCATATCGTCAACAAATAAAGTTATGTGGATGTAAGCCACCAAACATGCGTACACACCGAATAAACTACGAAATGCTTCGGAATACTTTCAGTTGCAAGGTCATTGAGTGCACGGTGCATAGTTGCGGACTCTCAAGTTAATGTCATCGGTGCTATCGAGTACCTAGCTATAGAAAAATGTGTCAATAATATGCGTTGGTATGAGTCACCGTTGCGGTCGCGGTGTGTAGTACGTAATGAATGATTTAATAACCGGCGCTTGCACGTGGCTCCGGAGCCAGCCCGTGCTGGTACTATGGCGCATGCACGTTGTTGATAACAGTTCTTCGTTATAACTGTAAGCTTAACCTACCTATAAAACGTACTAGATAAGGATTAATTGTTATTACAAGCCAGTCCAGCTATAGGACGAATTTCAGAATAAAACTGAACGCTACCACGACCTAAACTTAACGCGATCACGATCTGAACTGATTCTGAGTGAGCATGGTCATCTAAGCGTTCAAGAGTCAGTCTGTCTATGACAAGACACTGTGGTATTGATGTGATGATCGCGTTCACTCTCATTCGTGACATCCGTTCTTAGTAATACTATGAACGTTAAAAGGATCAAATAAATAACATTGAAAATGTCAAATAATATCCCTTTTCAATAAATTAAATGTAGTTATACAATGTAGGTATCTAGGTAAACGTGGAGTTAGGTGTAAGTGTAAGTTTTAATGCGAAAATAAAATACAACTTCTGTTCACCATTAATATCATGGCAAAGACTCTAAACCGACTTAGAAGCCAGGTGGGCCACTGCAGGTTCAACTTGGTTCGGTGGGGGTATTCCGATAAAGCTGAGTGCGACTGCGGAGCCTCACTTCAAACCATGACCCACCTCCTGACCTGCTCTTTGTGCAACTCCACCTGCACTTTAAGGGACCTGTCTGAAGCCACCACTAACGCCGTCGACGTGGCCGAGTTCTGATCGAAACAAATTTAAAATAACAAAAAATGGGAATCATCGACACAAAGAAGAAGATCATGGCAAAATGTAAATCCTCACTTAAGTAAACTACCTATGTAATTCGTTCCGCAAATCATACAACAACCAATATAAAAAACAATACATTATCCACACAATGCTTATAAAACCTTTTCACCTAATACCTTCACAAAGGAAACAAAACGGAACTATATTTGTATAGAAAAAACAGTATAATAGCCACACTTAACATTTCACGGTAGAGTAGTGTAGTTTTATGCGCACGCGCGGATCTACGCTACAAGTGCATATCCGGGTACAATGATCAGCTTCCGGCCGTATATTGGGATCAATTGGCCCTATTGGTCCCGGGGAAATGTAGGGCTCTTGCCCTTCGTCCGGTATCCGGGCTCAGGAATGGGGCAATGTCGAAGGGTGACATTATCGATGTCGATAACATTTGTCACAAAATTAAGAAGCTTGACTAAACTTACTATTTATTTACCTGTGAATAGCTTTCTACGTTAGGTACCACTATGCCTATCAAAGTCATCGTAAAAGTATAAGCTATAAAATTTACTACCGCTAACAAGGACATCCTAAAAACCTAACACCATTAATATAAACAACACACAAAATCTTAACTAGCCTTAAAAAAACCACTCTTATACAAAATTCAATTAAATCCTTCATGCTCATAACATAATAATATCGTCTGCAAATTCAGCGTGATGGGCCACGTTGCACAATTATCGACCATTACGAACAACCCTAGCCTCGTTTACACAATGGCCCATGCATAAAGGAGTAAACAAGCACTCGACCGACATGCGGCTATTGGCCATGAAATGCTGTTAGATAATCTTTTATGTACTTTTGTATGTATTTGGCAATGACGATTAAAAGTTATATAAGTGTATTTGTTATTGTTTATAAAGATCTGTGTGAATTGGTTTTATTAGACGTGAAATATCAAGCTAAAAATAAACTAAATAACCTGCTGAGTATTGAGAACTAGGTAAACGCTAAAACGTTAAACGTACGTTTAGCAATAAAATTGGGATATGGTGACTCTACTATACTTTTAATTTATAATTTTACCAAGGAGGGTTTCTGTGTGTAATCTTAGACTTTTTTCTGAATTTGATTAAATCAGTAGGTAGATAATTTATTGAAATTCAGTAAAAGAAACAATCAAAAAATGGTAAACGACTTAAAATATCAATTTACCAAGAAAGGTCAAAATTCCAATTAAAAACAAAACTATCGACAATCACACCCCAACCCTAGCCCCAGTTACACACGTCGTCGTCGGCACTACAATCACTCGATAAAGCATTACATAAACACACTCGCACAAGTCACAGGTTATCGATCTATTGCCTCTATTGGCCGTCACTGCAGATTAATTAAATTATTGTTACTACATGCTAATTGGTCACAATCGCGTGTTAGGTGTAGGCAGTGTGGTCTGTGGGTACCACCTATTCATTGTGTGGACACAATAAAGAGAATCTTTATTGGGAGAGGCCATGGACTAATTTACGGATAGTTATTTATTGGAAACACTGTGGCACAGAACTGTGGTTTTAATTAAATTGCGGTCTTGTGTAAAAGAATTTTAATAAAATGTACCAAAAAGGATAATTTTAGGAATGTAGCAAGGAGGTTATATGCATGAGTTTTGATCTAAAACTATATAAATGGTTAAAGATTTACTAACTAATTCATAAGCATTCCAGAATCTTTTTCGTAATTATTAACAAATTATACGTCTCGCATGTATCTAAATTAAAGCACTTCAGTGTCTTAAGAAAACAGCAAACGAAATTTCTAGCTTCTGACTCATTTCAACAATTCAACAACATCCTAGACCCAGCATCCAAACAATCACTACGTAAACAATTATCTACAAGAACTTGTAAATAAACGTATGCGTCAGTGTCCCTTCGCGGATGACATCATTGCGAACTCTTGCGCATCCATTAGCACAAGGACTGTAGTACTACCACATGTGACGTTGCTACGTGACGATCAGTGAGTCAGCGTTGATTAAACTCAGCTGGGGTCTTGTGACAATGTCTTTAATATTATTATGATTGGATTCATTTCGATTCAAGACAGAAATATTTCATAAATAATACGAGTATGCTTACACAATCTAGAGTTAACATAGAAATGTGGCGCTTTTAAAGTGCCATCACCCAATACACTTTTGACTTTTTATGAAAACTCAAGTGTCGCTTACAAGATACAACTAAAGTAGATATTCTTGAGTTAGTCAGTACTGGTAGAGTATGAACACAACTGCATGCTTTCAATGGCAGCATGCAAGTACCTAACATTGCAAATACCAAATAACTAAAACACCAATAACATTTCAATTCTAAAGTCATTATTTATCTCTGGCAAGATTGACAACACCAGACTTCTATTACAGCTTATTGGAAGTCATTAGGACTATGGTCGAAATGCAGACTCAAACAACAAAACTAGCACTAGCCATGAAGTATCAATTAAGTTCCACACATTCCAAACAGCTACAAACAGCAAACAAAAGAAAAATCAATTATCAATCTTCTTTATGTAAAAGCGCAAAGTAAATACCCACGACAGGTTTACAAGCACCTGCTGCATCCGTGTCGCTGCGATTAATTCTGCGCGCGCGCATACCAGCAGATATTATATTGTTCAGAAAGGTCACGTAGTCACCGTCGCCTGCGCATCCTAAGCTACCGTGGTGATATTTTTAGTCCATATCTAGATTATTGCAAGGATGTGTTTACGTATAAGCTGACTGCTAAATGCGGTGTTGTTCCTAGATCCGTTGAGAGACACAATAAGGTTCAATGATCTTAAACAATAACATGCGTGGAGAATACAGAGAGATATGTTACCTCTGATAAAGATATCGACACCCTATTTGCTGCTTGGGATTATTTATCCTATGCTCAGAGGGCCCAGGCTAGTGGCCACCGCTTTCCAAGAGTCGTTACTTCTTCAATTCATTTTCAACTTTATCTTCATGTGGTAGAATATGTCATAGGATCTCCCTGCATAAAGACTGGCAACATAAAAAAACATGACGGTTATTATTTTAGTTCCCAGAATACCGATCGAGGCTCTATAACGGGTTGAGTCTGAAAATATGACAGATTTTTTTATTTATCTCGTACTATGGTCTTCTCTTCTCTTCTGGTAGTCTTTATAGAGGAAACAAAGGTCAGTTTACAGCCCTATTTTAATTCATATCTTTTATAATTATGACAGTAGCTGATGTAGCCGATTAGGTACTTCCTTTCTTCTCCTAAAATTTTTAGTCCGAAAATCATTATCCATAACACGTTTGCCATAAACTGCAGTAACCATAATGTTCAAAATCCCGAAATTTCTTTTTACATAATTATCTTTACTTCTAAAACTATTCTGTCATAATATAAAATACTATAGCTATACTAGCTGATTAACTAAGTATCTCCATGTAACTTGACCACTAAGTACAAACTCTCATCAGGACACGACTACACGAGTAAAGATAACTTGAGATGCGATCTCATCTTACGCGGCAGTTACGCACTGACTCCGGTTTCAGCATCTCATCATAACAGCCAACGATCCGTACAGAACTGATCTACTGTATATTGTTTATGTAATAAACATCTACGTCTATTAAGGTTTGTGTGGGAGTTTTGTTTCGTGCATTTGTTTTGCGAATGCATATTGTGTTTATAGTAGGAGATGAGTTGTGAATCGTGATCTTTTGTTTTTTGATGACGAGTAGGAACAGTGACGAGTCGGGCATAACTCATGAAGAAGACTTACCTTAAATGCAGGGAGATAATGATGAGTAGGTCGTTTTATATTTGGCTGTCTCAATCTACACTAATATTATAAAGAGGAAAGATTTGTATTGTCGTGTGTGTGTGTGTGTGTATGTTTGTAATGAATAAACTCAAAAACTACTGCGCCGGTTTCAAAAATTCTTTCACCATTAGAAAACCACGTCTTTACTGAGTAACATAGACTATATTTTATCCCTTTACTCCCACGGGAACGGGAACTACGCGGGTGAAACCACGTGACGTCCGCTAGTAGTGAATATAGGAACTGTGAAAGACGAAACGTCAAACATGAAAACTCGTTCTAGTAATATGTTCAATTTGTTCAACTAAACTTTGTTTACTACTTTTGTAAACCTAGACAATTGTGTTATATACTTTCAGTACAATACCTTACATTTTATAATTTCTTTCTCAACATTAGGTATATAGATTAATGCAAATGCATTCCTATTGTACCCTCTATCAGTTTTCCTCAATACAGATCAAGAACCATAGATTTTTGTTATGTAACTTATTCAGGTCAAATCCGGCTTGAAAACACGCCAAAAGCTTGTTGATATGGGCAACTGCCGCCGAAGGTATTGCATTGATATGGGCAACTCAACTGCAACATTCATTTGTTTTCACATTCTCTAGATTTTTGATAAAACTCATGTCATGGTGGCATAAAAGAGTCATATAAGTTCATTGAAGATTTTTTACAAGCACTTTTCTGAATATTCTTGCAAAGTAAAAGATAAAGTAGAAGTTAAAGACCCCAAGAGTGAATATGGTGCTCGTGACCAGACCCTGGCCCTCTTGCTGGAGTGTAGAAAGTGTCTATTTTCCTGCCCGTGGCCGCTTGGCCACGGGCAGGAAAATAGACACTTTACGGTAGCACGGTAGTCTTGTCAAATTACTTGGTCCTAGTAAGTACTAGGACCAAGTAATTTGACAAGACTACCGTTGATAAGAAAGAAGAACACTTTTGTATACCACTCATAGTCATGTAGCCCGTGTTAGTCTTGCTAACCAATGTTAGCAAGACTAACACTAAAATATGTAGCTTGATCAATACCAAGCTACATATTTTTTCCCATAAACTTCATGTTTGACAAATTCCTAACTTATAAGCCCTACATTCTAGCCGCGTCTGTAAAGCCTAGTCTGCCTGTCCAGTTTCACCGGGCGGTAGAAAGCCTGTAATGACAGGAAGTGACGGACAGCCGTGTGACCTACCGCTGCGCTTGCGCAATACCCGCCGGATATCTACGTGATAATACTGGAGCGAATTATGTGATGTGATTGTTATATTAAAAAGTGATAGCGTGATTGTGAGTGTAACTTGGTAAAAGTGAATGAAATCATTAATAATAATGAACTTATTGTTATAATAATTCATAAATAAACAGAGTTCTTTCTACTATACTATGTATACCAAAGCTTAAAACCTAAGGAAGCTATTGAAAGGATATGTCCGATCGATACTTTTGAAGGTCGTGGAAAACCACTGGATGAGAAGGGTTCAGAACTGGGCATTGTGGCGATGATTTTGGCCTTAGGAAAGCAGTATCGAAGGCCTGAAGTTATTCAGCTGGCTGATGTTATTAGTAAAGTTAATGATAAAAATCCTTAAGAATCTTAATAATTATAATAACGTAACAAAATAAGTAGTTTAATTAAAACAATAAACATAACATAGAGGCATACTTCAAAGAAGCGTCGTGAAAATAAACTGTACATCCCATATTGCATCACAGAAATTAGGCCAATCGCAAGCATAATTAAACAAATACGGCTACCCATCAATATTGCGCTAAACACTCCAAGACGTGTCTTACTTCGCTAATGCTAGTTGAGGAAGTTACAGAAGTCCTAAACTGTCACCATTGTTGGTTAGTCTTTGACAAAGTACATAATAATTATAAAGAGTTGAAGTTAACAAAGTAAAGGAAGAACTTCCTTCTTATTGAATTGAGTAATAAGAACAAATTGGGTATCGAATACCATACTTATCACACACCCTAATACAACCATCCATTGGTTTACTGTTACTGAAGTCATATAACACTACAATGCCATGTATAACACCGAATAAAATATATTTTTTTTATGAGATGGTTCTCTAGTTAAGTCTAATATCTTGCTGCAGTAGCTTGCTGCTGAAAAAAGGTACTGTGAAAGGTTTGCCCTTTCACAGTACCTTTTTTCAGCAGCAAGCTTTATAGTGACGTCTTTAAAGACCACTCTCGGTGATTGGTACAGAATGGTACAGAAACATTAAAAACAACCCTATTACACAGTCAGTAAGGCTCACTATAATTTTGAGAGTCATGCAGAAACAGGAAAATATATATATTATCTAGTGGTACTTCTCCACTTTGTCTATGTTGTTGTCCAATAACTGGATGATTAGCGGCAACATGCCAGCGCGCATGCGTTCCCACGGACCGATGACATGTGTGGCTGAATGCAAGTGTGCATTGTCCTGTTCCAAATATGAAGCGGTTTTTTTTTCGTCTAAATGTCGGTTGACCTAACGCGATTTGATTACGAATCGCGTTAAATCAACGTTTCGTTGTTGTTTGTTGAATCCAATACATGAGGTTGGTCACTTTGTACATAATATTAAACAATGGATAAACTGTGCGTAATCATTTGAATGTGTATGTATAATATTGTGGGAAAGTCGGTTTATATTACGTATTTAATATAATATTTAACAATAATTACCTGTATTTATTAGTTAATATTCTGGGAAATTATTACCAACTTTCTTACCCACAAGAAATAATAATTTATTTAACACGATACAAAAGGAAAACCGCAACATTGCACCATGTTTAATAAACCTCCTTGTCACCTTCAATCGCTTTTATTCACAAAACGTACACTTTATTCCCGTTAGAAATGCATTTATAATCATCAAACAAAAACAATAGAGAGTGCAGTACAACATAAAGGGCGTGGTTGTCTATTGTAAGTATATGGAACTAATAAGTACTAAGTTCAACGTCTATTGTACCTGTACAAAATCATAGCACCTCTACAATTAAATGAGGTTCTCATGTCAACGCATCGGAAATGTCTGTTAAAGAGTGATCATTATGCTCATTGCAAACCCATGTCGGATGCAAACGGTACATTTTATACATAATCAAAACAATCAATCATACATAGGTACTTACTATAATTGTTTATGGTTTGACTTTAAGAAGTCGGTCAAGGTTGTCTATGAATTCTGTTATAAAACCTAGTTTTTAGAGCACGGGTGTTCAATTAAAACAATAATATGTTAAGTAATTATAATATGAATCATCCGATTTACATAAAAACATCAAAGAATCTAAGAAATCTGATGATACACGCCAGATGACCATAGACACAAAGAATTAAATCCTTTACACAATATATTACTGACATATTTATTATCAAAATGATGCAATAAGCCGTTAACAGGGATTTTCTGGGCATATGTTAGATGTAAATTATAACAAAGCATTAAGTAGGTGTACCATTTAGTAATAAACTAAACAGTCTACATATGGACACCAGCTCCTGCTGGTTGATCATAAACATACAGAAACAATAAATAAGCTCCTTGACTAGAATTGATGCTACAATAATAAATTTTACGATTAAGAAAATAATCGACTAAGATGTATGTAAGTACAGCTCTATTAGTCAAGGCTGAATGTAAGCTTACGAGCTTTGGTCTTAAAATCAAAATTAAAAAAGAAGCAAACTAAAATGGCGTCGCGCTGGAAAAAAACTTCAATCAACGAGACTTTTTATTCGATTTTATAAAACGGCGAACCTTCAAACATGAATGAAAGTATCATATTGATTTTGCATAGATATTGTCGTGAATTACAATCGCAACAAACATTCATTCATAAATACAAATAACTACGTTACTCATATAAAACTGCACTCAGGTATGAACATAAAATTCCTTATCGGTTACATTTCCGGTCGTTATTATTTATTGGTCGTAGAACGTTTACTATATTGTTGGGAAATCCGGTTGAGTAGGTACTTATTTAAAAGGAAAAATACCCCGCGATAGAAAACTACGGTTGCGCAAGATGAAAGTTGAATTTCATACTGATCACATAATTTCTTTTAAAGACGAGACTGGACTGAAGAGATGCTATGAAATTTTAATTCCCTGAAAAATGGTTTACTTAAATTAAGTGTCAAAAATCACCTAGTTAGATATTTAAGAATACATCGTATACATACAAAGCATTTCTAAAGAAAGAAGTGAAAAGTATCAGTTTAATTACACATTAATATCGCACTTTTTTCACACAATGAACCGCCAAAGTTTAATGACATCGTAAGTCTCATTACAAAGACGGTAACGATCACAAAATGTCGGTCAAAACTAATTCGGATGCTCTCACCATTCTCGAACTTTCCACCGTAGAACAATACTGACTTGTCTCCTAAACCTAAGTTCACATGTCGCTAAACAATCGAGAAATCATCTCTTATCTCTATCGGCCATCAAAATGTCAGTGTCGAGCTTAATTAAGAAGTTGTGGTAGAAGGTAATGACTGAACGCAATGTCGAAATTGTCCCATTGTGCGCAAATTCCCAGGGATTATGTTGAAAATATTTGGTTTGCTCGCTCAAAACAGTTAGACCTTGGTGATGCAGAAATATAAGCAGAGAACAAAGGATGTGGCAGCAGACCATATGTCTGCACACAATTGAAAAATAGAATTATTGTAATCAAACATCGCCTATTCGCCTTTTATTAAAAAACGAAATTCAAAAGTTGTCGCAAATTATTTTCTAGATCGTCGTAAGAAGGTCGCTGGGGCTAATTAATATGGCATCACGCAATACCGACATCCGATTTCTCAACTAAAACAGACTTGTAAGGGAATTACGCTCGATTGCTTATTTCAACTGGATGTCTTTTAAACGTTACGTGACGACGATATCCATATAAGCATTTTGTCATATTTTGCGTGGCGTAAAACGAACATTATAATTTGTTTGGACATCAAGTATCAATAAGAAACCAGAAACGCAGAAGCGTTTATACATACATATTCAAATACAATTACAGATAACCGTATCTTGTGAGTCCACAAAGTATTTCCTGTCGTTATAATATTTATACGGAGTGCTGGGTTCCCATGGTGGTTATCATCTCATGGGAGACATAGGAAATTCCGCCATTAGCTGCCAAGAAAGTGAAATCGAATAATGATGCGCACGCACAGCGATGGTATCGCTGTCACTTTACATGTAAATAGAAAAATCTTTAGGGAACTCCGAATGATGGATGATCGTAGTCTTGTAATAGTAAAAGTTGAAATTGCAAGGTTAAAAGACACTTTAAGACTCAGATTAGAAATATCATAGTGCACATCTTAAGTTATGATTGCAATACTTTACGTCGTACTTCGAGACGCGCGTGCTGTGAGAACAACTGTAAGTCATTTAACCATAGAATTAATGGACTAGCCATAAAAACGCTCGTGGCAAGCAAAATGCTTGTGAAAGACATACCAACCTACAAAATACAGGCTGTGTCTGGAAAACTTTGCTTAAATACTTCATCAAAGTGACGTCATCCAGGTTAGTGGTAAAAATAACATTTTAAGTAAGTTCAGTAATGTATCAAATAGTAATAAAACTCACCGTTCTATGGGACAGATCAGTGACGGAGTCGTGCCGATGCTCGAGACTACCGAGGCTGCAGCAGGAGGCGGATGACGCGAGACTCACGGAGTCTGCGCGCGCGCGGTGCGGCGACACCGCCACGTGTTTCAGCATGCCGGGCCCTGGGACATACGAAACGAAATAATAAAAAGATGAGGCTTCAACATAGCTGGCGAAATATGGGTGTTCCTTTCTAATCTACCCTTCGTGGTCCCCACCACAGGCATAATGTTTTCATAATAAATTTAAAATTCTGAAACTTTCTCAAAACAAAGATAAGACTGCTGAATCTAAATTGTTATTTAATTTGAATAATAAACTGGAATCGAGATATGTAATCGAAGCTGGAAGTATAAAGATTGAAGAAGGGTATCATTTGGTTATCGTAGCCAATACACATCGACGTAATTTTCCCGAATTTCTATGAAATCTACAAATTTAATACTCGTTGTATGGAATCAAAGATTAAACGAACCATCTCAGTAACAAAAGCATCGTCTAATTCTGTCGCATGACACTTGCGCACGCACATGTCAGCATCCCTTATAGCTCCGGATGTATCTTCTAGGAACTGACAAGTACCTGGAGAGCCATTGTAGTGGTTCATTGTTGTGCCCAGAAGATGGGTGTTCCATATTGTGGTGAAATTAAAAAGAGAGGCGAAAAAAGTTGCATTGTGTTTTTTGGTGAGATCTACTTGTTTTCTGATGTCGATCCAGTTTCTGATCTAAAGATTGTAATGCAATATTTGCGAGAAAGACAATTATTTAAGCTGATGGGTATCATAACAAAATGTATAACACTAACAATGTATATGACAAAGAAACAACTCTGTTTACAGTTACTGAATGTTACAAAACATACGACGATTGTATCAAGACGATATTTCACTGACACAAAATCCAGAAACTTATAAATGTTCCCATAATAATAAATTGCTGATAAAGGTCTTAACGATGTTGCTGCAGCTTTGCGAATATTGCCTGAAGACATGAACAACTTTTTCTTCTGAATCGGCTCATTTGGGTGAATTACCATTGCTCTGTTTGTATCGAACAGATTTATCTTAAATACATGTTCGTTACAAACTGCAAGAATTTGCAACACCACCAAAATTTTAAATGAGACATATTATGTTCGGAACCTACAACAAAACCAATGATTTTTCAACTGCCGAATCATTATCATCAGTCATTATACTATCTTTTGCTTGGTGCAAACCATCTTGTATCTACGCCAATCATTCTCAAACCAACTGTACACAAATTACTAAAATCACCACTACATCTACTAAGCATATTATGTTCTTCAAAACCAATATTACTTCTGATAATTCGTCAATTACATCTAAAATGTTGGCACATAACGTGAGAGCGCCCTTATTGAACTCGTATATTGGCCTATCTATCTGCTAACCCCAATTGGTTAATACATAGTTATGATGTATTGTAAAGGTCGTGAGATTTAGCGCAGACAGCTGCAGTATTGAGAATGAAAGAAAGTTGATAGACAATGGTAATGAGACTGCTTTTATTGTTTAGTTAGGGTATTTAATCCGGTCTACAAACCTTTCAGTGAAATCAAATCTAGGTACTGTTTTAGAAAGCCACCTAAATCATATTCACTTTCTATGATACTGTAATATCTAAGGATTGCACTTTGCTAAGTCAGTTCCATCATGAGTAAAAAATAAATTGCAACTTTTAAAAGAATCTTAAGATACAATGCTCATGTGTATTTGCTGCAACCAGTTATTGCAGTAAGTACCACTAAAGTATTTCATCTTACGTGGGAACAGAACACAATAAGCTCATAACTTAATAATTTAGTTTAGATACAATTGACAGTAAAGTTTTTATTCGCACATGGATAACATCGTAAATGTTCTGAACGTTTCTGTGAAGCATGTGCAGAGCGAATACAATTGTTGCAGAAGGTTAACGCAATGTATAATTATCTAAGACGGCTTTAGAAAAAGACTATTAAACATTGTTGAGACAAAGTAATATCTTGAGAAATGTAAGATTCAAGAAGAAAGCGGAATGTCACAGCAACGATAAGACGACGCAAAGTAAAACTAAAAGAACCGGGAATAATCTGGAAATCAGACACATTAAACATGGTACACCTCGATATGAAAATTTTCAACGAATCACAAGTGAATAGAGGTGATCTTTCTAGTAGATGAAACTAAATACTTTCAAATTGATAGAGACTTGCACTACTGTTCCAATCCCTTTCTGAAGCGCAGGCGTGGCCGTCGCACGCGCATCCGCCGCGCCGTGGCATCTGTCGAACAATAATCCCGAGTTTTTGCGAGCACCCATTGTTTTTGTCGGCTTCCCAGAAGGCAGGGGAAATCTCGCGCTGTGGGATCTACTACATTATGTAGCTTTCTACCTAAGTGCATCTCGTTCGAGAGTGATAAACGCTATCGTTGTATGAGATTAAAAGTAAGTGAATTTTAATGTTCCTGCTTTCAATTTTGATCGACTCTTAACATAAAGTAGATGCCGAGATAATTTTAACAAACTCAACTAATATGTTGGCAACACGCAAACCATATTAATATCGAAAGATAATGCCCTAATTACCCAAAACAAAGTCGATCCAATTAAATTGAACAAACAATATTAATTGTTGCATGAACGCACCAATTACAATTAACTAGCGGTCGTGACTGACATGAGCATTAAACAGGGTATTACAATTACAACTGTAATCAATCAACATTATAAAGCAATTCATCAGATTTTAATGAGCCAATCGATTGCTACTTCAGATAATGACTGGCGAATTATAATCCGAGTTATAATTTGTACCTGCATATCCTCATACGTGGATGATTGAGGATGCAAAGTCAATAAAATGGTCTGCTTCATCGATTTAGGTTAGGCATTCGATACATTATGAGCAGTGCATAAGGCAGCAAAAAGGGATATTTGAGACATTTCTTCATTTCAAAGGAGATTTGTAGTTTTAATGCCTTTCGAAATTGGGAAAACATACCTTACTGTTGATGGTAGTTACGTACGAGGTTTTATTTATAATCAAAACACTTCACCATGGTGTCACACTGCTACTTGCCATACAGTGACGTTCGTCTTCCGTCTTAACTTCTTGAAGTTTTGTAACCGTATCTCCACACTTAATTGCGACATCAATCTTACAAGTAACAACATTAATAATCTCCGAACTTATACAAATATGAGTCCACGCGTCACTATTGATATGTCTTTATTTGTTCGTCTCAATCATTTCCGTTCCGGTTGATTGCATGAGGAACACTTAAAAATTTGATGGCTACCTCATTAACATGCTTCTTTCAACCAATGTAAAAGGCGCAGCTGCCGAAGTTGGCAGAGGCTGGTTTCGGTTTGCCTTTTTTGATTAAATTGAAATGAATGGTGGTTTGGCACAAAATAATTTGTGACATCCGTGCCGTCAATCAAGTGGTTTTAGTGGTTAACAAGCCTGGTGGCTTTCCATGAGGAACTTTCATGAATCCTTTCAGCGTCTATTAAACCCCTATAGAGGACAAGTTTTCATAAATCCTTCCCTGGTGTTACTTTAAGGTACTCTTGTGAAAAGCTACCAGACCCAGGGGTTTAGTCTGTGCTTTGTCTGTCAGCAAATGATTTTCGTGAACAACTTCTGTCTTCCAAACATTTTGCTATTGCTTTTATTTACCCTTTGCTAGCATTCGTCCAAAATCATAGACCTATTTCGCAAATTGCTTTTTTATCTCAAGGTCGTTAAAGTCGACTCTTGTCTGAACACCGAGGTATCAAATGAAATGATCTCTCCATTCGGACACTAATAAGCAGTCTTGCAGCAACAGATCAGTAAAAAATAACGTTAGCCGGATGAAACGCACTAACGCAGCGAGCACCACTAAACATGGAATGTGGATCAATTAATTTATCAATAATGGCAATTAATTATTTTCTTTCATTAATTTAGCTCAATGTCACTGATTTCCGTATTTATGGGAAAGTTTCTGTATTAGGAAACAGCATCTTCAGAATAAATGAAGAAACACAAAGCATAGAACTGACATCATAATTACACTAATTATCCTGAAGATTTCAAACAGTTTCTTCATTGTAAATACGCAGTCTTTAGTAAAGTAGACTTGAATTATTACGATTTTACAAATTTATATAAATATGTACTACAAATTGTACGATAAAATTAGCCATGATGATGATGATGACATTAAGATAAAATTTCTCATTTTGGTAAGACAGGATTATTAGCATACGTCTATTACCAAACGGCAAACAATAATAACGCCTACTTGCTCCAATGTTGGCTCAAACATTTGTTACAATACCCCGAAATATGTCATACGAAGGATTTCTCGTTGGTTTAAGGAAACTGCTAATTCTAGCTAAATTCCACTTGAAGTCATGTGCAACGAAATGAGCGGATGTGACTAATATACCAATTTGTACTTCACAGTTTAACGCTTTCGGAAGTTTTGAAATATTTAACATTTCCATGAGCATATCACATTCAGAAACAGAAGCAATGTATAAAATATAGCAGCACTCCTGGACACGGCATGCATAGTGAGGCGGTTCCTCTCTATGGAGCCCTGACCACCGGCAGCTCGGACCCTGTTCCCGATGCTGGTGGGCTACATTTTTTTACATTGTTTTAATATTAGAATTTATTTATTATTAGAATATTTAAAAATGTATTTAATAAGCGTAAGAAGGAATAAAGAATAATAATCAAGTATTAATTTTACGTCATTTCTCAAGCTATGTTGTCCAAGCGTTTCCCTTACCACTAATTTGGCCGTAACCACAAGACATTGGCCCAATCGTATAACCGTGTTACTATACAATACCCGTGGGTTGCTATTATAGTAATCGGTCCCAATATGGCGGCACAGCTGGGCACCAACCAAACAAAGGTTTACATAACCCACACAATATACTTGCAAATTACTGTAAAGGTCATAGGTCCTAATAGAGCTCCGACTCTGAATTTAACGGGTTGTGTTTCTTTAAAACTACATACATAATCAGTATTCTCTGCGACTTCATCATCTTTGTCCTGCCCTCATCCTAAATTTATTTGGGGGTCGTTGCAGCTTCTTCTCTTATCTTTCTAACCACATTATCTTTTCGAAAATTACTTTACGAGTTGATCCATGAGTAAACTCTTGGCGTTTTCTTTTTAATTTTGGGATACGGGTTTTTTGAATCTTTGATCTTTTAAGTGGTCGTAACGAATAACTTTGAAATTGACCATCAAGAGCAAAATAATTGCCGCTCATTGCACGAAATATAAGAACGGAAGTTTAAGTAAACCAAACAACAATAACAAACCAAACTATAAGCACCTCTCAACAATACAGTGTAAATTGGTGTTTAATCCTTTTCCCATAAATCGGTACGGTTCCTAAGAAATAGCTTGCAGGCAATACCAGTAACAACGGTAACCAAAAGCTTTATTGTGTAAACATGTCCTATAAATTCGGATCTGACGTATTTCCAAACAAACCCGGCCAATTTACCATTATCGGAATTAAAGCCGGAATGCGCTCGCGCACGGCACCGACGAACAAAGCGATTGGTGGAGTTTTGTGTGCGTGTGCGGCGTATAAATCAGGATACAGTACTGCACACTGATTTCCGAAGAATTATACGGCTTAAAACAAAATAATCTGAAGATTTCGCTGATAGCTGATCCACTTTGTCCAACAGTATTCAGATAATATAAAGAATAAGAATATATGATGATTCGTACCGTCGGCACAGTAGAAGAAGAAGAAGATATACTGCCAAAGGATCAGAGAGAAGCACCGCACCAGTCGCCGTGGTGACTCTTGAGGAAAGACTATGTCTAGCAGCCGAAAGACGGATGTCTTTCTGCTATGATGAGGACGATGATAGTGATGAATGATTTAGACAAGCTTAACCTTATGCGTGGATAGTACAGTGTGTGTTGTCTTGGTGTGCGTTTGATGAACCGTTTGTCAAATGCCGTGCGGATGTTATGTTGAGATGTACCTAACGGATCCGAGGTTCTTTGTTGTCTAGGATTTGATAAACAATCACGTCTGTTCTCAGTATGCGACTAGCAAGACAGTCATTAGCGACCGACTATCTATCATCGTAGTATTTGTCCTCGACTACTTTTTTAACATCATGTATTATTTTAATAAAGTATTTAGGTCGAAGATATTTTGTCAACAGGTTTTCTTTAGGATTGAATCATTAATATCTCTTGACGTAGGACAGAATATTTCCTATGTTAAACAAATCGCCACCTATGAAGACTCAACTAATAAAAATGTCACACTGATTCACGGAAGTGACAAGCCATTAGTCAGAGTCACTGAGTGCTTTTGCACTCTGCAGTCTTGCGACCTTTGCACTTAATAAATCATTTACAACATCAAAGCCTATAGATCTAAGGTATATTTTTATATCGTCCTTAATTATCCCTATTTATGATATTTAAGGTTTTTAGTATGATTGTTTAAATAATATTTTCTGATCTTTCATCGCCGTCCTTCGACTGAATTTTCAACTAACCTATACCCGAGACATATTTTGTCAGATCTCCAGCTTGGCAGTGTCGGAGATGGTGATTGGTGCACATGCACCACAACCTTGCTCAAGTCTTCAGAGGTGGTAAATTGCGATGCTATGGCGCCTCTTCATCATCAACCCGAGAAACGTAAACTACTGAACAAAGAACTTTCTCAAGCGTTGCCACATCGACAGGTTGGAAGAATGCCGCGCCAGATTCTATTCCAATTATTGTTTAATTTCTAATCTCTTTCTTGCCCTAACCAAATAGACTCGGCTTCCTACCAAACCAGATGCAACAACGGTAACTAAAGTAATAATTAACCATTAAATTATAATCCAGAAATTAACATATTTTAACACGCCATAAAGAGCTAGTAACGAAGCGATTACAAAATTGTAAGATACCGCATCCGGCCGCACGTTTGAAGCTGATCTATATCTGTTCAATTAATTGGGATGGACCAAGGAAGCGGTTATGGGCATAGGATGTTGATATTTAACCCTTTTTGGTGCATTTGTGAGAGAAATTCTTTTCTAAAAGGAATGCTTTCGACTTTATTGACAAAGGTGCATGTTGAATCAGGAAGATATTTCTGAGATTTAGGATAGATGGAAAACAAACACTGAGCCCCGTGTTAAATTAGTGATATTTTAAAATACCGCAAATTGTTTTAATTCTGGGACACACCTGGAAATAGACATACTGGTTTTTTTCTCTACTTCAGTGCAATGTAAGCGTAAACAATAAACATTGACATGGCGTTTTCATGTAAATTTTCAATTGATTTGAGTGCACAACATTGATTAATGGATGATACGCACCTAGATGTAAATGTCATATAAGTTAAGTGGCCATTTAAACTACATCAGACAGTGTTTTAGACTTTCACGGTTTTTCACTACACTTAAAGTACTTACGGGATGATATCCGTGATTTTGTTTTTGTTCGACAAACAAAATCACGGATATCATCCCGTAAGTACTTTAAGTGTACATCAGACAGGTTTTGTTTTAAATGTATTTCCTGTTTTGAGATAATCATAGTATCATAAGTATTTTCGATAAATAACACATGACATATGTAATTCTGTGCATTGTTTTCCTTGACTCGACAAAAATAACTAGAAATTCCCTAAACAATCGGCAATTTATCACAGAATGATAAGATAAGTTAGAACAGAATTTAGTTGTAAAAATAAAGTTCTGCATAGTATGGTGCTAATAATTTTATAATTTCTGTACCTATAAATACTTTGTTTCTAGAAGTGTATTGTCTTAGAATAATATTATTCTAAGCGTATTGTATTACCATAGACTAGACCGAGTGCGTACAACCTTGGCACTGAGTTGTGGGGTCGATTACACGCGATTCCATACATATGTATGCAAGACATGTGTGGCGAGGTGTACGGCGGGAAACTTTTGGGTTTCATTTCCGGATTACTTGGGTGCTTTGGTTGATAGTTCAGATTGGTAATCCCAAGTATTTATAATTTACGAACTATATTTTTTGACTTCGTCGTTGGACTACTGGTCAATCACGCTGTGTACCGTCGCTGGATCTTCGCATATTAGTATGAGGGCATCGGCGACTGGTCGCAAAACGCGTCCGTTGAGTATGATGTCCTATATGATATAGGGGTTTTCCATAAGGAATTTCACAGAAACAGTCATGGACTCTATAGTTGGTGCCAGTTAAGATCGCAATAGCGGTCATTGCACTTTTCCTAATATCTCTTCCTACGAAACAAAACAAATGAATCATGTATCGTTTTTCATTAGAAAATGTTGAAAATCACGATAGATGACGATTCAAGACCCAATCCAAAAATAAGTCTGTTCAACAGACTTATTTTTGGATTTCAAAGATAAGAACTTTAATAAATGTAGGTGGGTCAATGACCGTTTTTCCGATCTTAACTGGCACTAACTATAGAATATAATTATGCTCGCCCCCTATTACATGGGACGTAAAAACATAGCTGGTGACATGTAGGTACACCGGCGTGATTAAGATAAGATTAAGATATTATATTTCGTTTACAAATTCCTACCAAAATCTCCTAACCGCAGGCTAATGTGAACACAAACGCTGCGGCCGCTGCAACGGGTCAATGTTCGGTCGATACTAATGGATACGCGACACGTAAAGCCTTGCATACACTGGACTGTAACGAGACACCCATTGTGGAGCCAGTGGTGAATGAAGGTTGATGTCGGATCGTGTTACTTGGCGCTTGAACCTAGACATGATGTTTTTTTTTCAAGTTTTATTTACATGCCCTAGAACTAGAATTTCAAAGATATGTGACACCTACAATGATTACGGCCAGCTCCCTTTCACAAAGAGAAGACATAGGTACTCTACCTACCTGCACCTTTATGGTCATTTAGGAAGAAGGGCTGGCACATTATAAAGAAATAAACACTAACTTTTGAATTTAGAATAAGAAAAGTTTAGACAGCGTGCTTCAAAGTAAATGCCATGTATAAAATCCTTCACCTTTCATTTATATTCTAACACATTACACACAAAAGGGTTAGGTCCCTACTACCTAGTAACCTACATATGCTAAGGTAGATAAAGCTACAGATAAAATTGCGATTTATTTTTTACAGCCATACATTGCAGCCATTTCAATATCTACATTAAGTAGACGCATAGTTCTATTGACAACATTTTAACACACATGCAGTTCATTTAAATTACATAGTACGCTGTTAATTTATTTACTTAATGTTACAATGTAAAATAACATGTTTTAGAAACTGCGACACAGCGGCATGAACACGACAGTAATCGATTTTGTTCAGTTGACATTTTACAACTTTCGCGGGAACACAAACGTACATTCCAAGGGTTTCTGTACTCACACGGTGACCAAACTACAGACGTGGACGTAATTGGACAATAGCATGCACGTGAAGCAATAGATATTCGACAACCATCTGAAAGATTTTGAACCTTGTTTTTCAATTTTACCGTTTGTTTCAACGTAGCCCGTCGTTTACCCTTAGGGAGTATACCAGACAAATTTCAATCGTTTTCAAACGTAACAGTGGCGACGAGGAAAAGAGGTTTTTGAGATTTTTCAAAGAGGACGTTTCTACAAATTCTTTCAACGTTATCGCTGATGGCTGCCGCTGTTGTGTAGGCCCTCTGGTAGTCTGTAGCATTTTCTATAACACCTACACCTTTGTTCTATTTTTCTACCACACCAAACACCTTTGTACTTAGTTTCTCATATCAAACTGTAATTCATAAAATCAAATAAGAATATCAATTTCAGGCTATAACTGTTTTATATCTCTCAAACATAAATCATCACCAAGGCTATCTTCAAGTCAACGAACTTTATCATCAAACAATATTCGATTAATGTCACAAAAGCCATAGATAATTCATATGGTGGACATGAACGGAAGTCAAAGCCCACTGTTACTGCGCAAGTGCGCAAAAAGTGTATGTGCGTGTGTCAGACACGTTGCAGGGAACGGGATTCGAATGCGGGATCGATCGGTAAGCCGTGTCTGTATGGCATACAGACTGGTATGAGAAAGGTTAAGTATGGTAAAGCTGTTTCTAGGTTCGGAATAGATAGCCTATCTATAACCACCACCACTATCTAGCCACCTAAAACGGCCTCATAGTCATTGATAGATTTTTTCTATGACTATGGAGGCCGTTTTAAGTGGCTTAGGGTCGATTAAGCAAAAACGCGATGAACCTATACACTGTGTTGTTTATACTATATGATTACGTAGCATATAGTACTGGAACATGAAAAGGTAGAAAAGAATATTGTCGACACGAAAAACTGGATAGTACTACTCAAAACATACATGAAGGAAGTCTTTGTAAAATCATAAGAAATGAAAAAACACAACTAGTGAGTGGAGGTAGCAAAACAATAGGATGAAGAAGTAACAGACAGAAACATTAAAGGTCTAAAAGCAGGCGAATTACTTAAATGCCTCACCATTAGATTCATGGAAGGGCAGCCAAAGACCGCAAAAGAGCAAATATATTCTACACAGTAAAAATGTTTACATAATCAGATACCTAGGTAAATCCAAGTGTTTTGTGGTTTGAATCATAAGGAAAAAAAGTAAATCAATAGCTATTTACATAGTGATACCTACCTTAGCAAGGCAATCTTAGTCATTGACACAGTTACAGCTAAGCTAACACAATACAATCTAATCATGATATCGGTCTATTTGCACTAATGGACGGTGAAAAAACTGACGACTATCCTGTAGTAGGAGAAAATAATTACCAAAAGACAGAGAATTTGAAGTAAATGAACCAAAAGGCGATAAGATACATAAATATTTAAGTTAATTCAACGATGAAACTATTGTAACACAAGTTGGTAGTTCCATGAAGACGCATAGTCTCACCCCAGTACCTAATAGAATTCAAATTCAAAACAGTATCGCATAAAAAGGCCACATAGGAACCCACGATAAAAATATACAACAATAAGTTATAAAACGTACCGTGATATCATAGTATACAATACCTATGGAATTCTTAAACCTATTAGTAATTCTCCACGCGAGTCATTCACTGTCCCAACAATTATACTAAGACGCCTACAAACACCGATTGCATACGAAATGCGTCTCTAATCATGCATAAAGCACTTATCGTTGACCATTGCTGATGCTCATAACACCTAAATCACTCAGTTGCAACAAAAAACGCAATGCATAAATAACATCTCATTTGTAACTGTCGCCCGCAAAGATAAATATTGGCTTTCAGCTCGCGTGCAAATATCTCCGATCTCACTGCTCAACATTCGAAATGGTTCTAGTAGTGTTTTCTCTAGGGATTAAATTACAATTTTGATTGTTTGAGTTTTGATTTTTATTAGGAACGTGCGGCTTATCGAAGACAATTCTTCGATAAAAAAAGATTGAATATAACTTTTAAAATAAACATATTAATCGTTTATAGCTCATAATTTTACCTTCCTGGAAACTAACAGAAAACTAATAAAAAATAATGTTTTATAGGCCAGTGTAGAACTATAGTAGAAGAATAAGAAGGAATCGTAGTTATAGAAGCATAAAATTATGCAATAAAACAAAACAATAACATAGAAAAGAAACCCATTGGTACTATAGGAAAAACCAAGAATGCGCACATAAAAAGGCCAATTAAAAATATAAATCACAAAACATTCCTAAATATTTTGCAGAAGTTATTGCCAATAAAGAAAACCTATAAGATTTATCGACAGAGACGTCGCAAATTGGAACGCTGGAAAATTTGTTGCTGCAATCTCATACAACATGGTAATTGAATGCGCGTATAGTATGATTTAAAATTTATTACTCGTATTATCATTTAGCTTGTGATAAATGAATGATTAGTGTCGTCATGCACGTATGCATTAGTGACATCATTTTTGTTACTTAATCATTGCTGGTTTTGTGTGCGTCACGTGCAGTGCGTATAAAATGTATTTTTTTTATTTTTACTTTTGTCGTCATTGTACTCAGCATTGTATCCAGTACCACACACGACCAATCTCACAAGCAAGCTTCAAGAACAAAAGCTTTGTTACTATGCGGGCTTGTTATCTTTGAAACACTTAATTTTAATCGTATTATTCCTTCTAAGGTACTAAGCACCCATTCGGTTTTTCAACCAACCGTTTACGACACCTACTTAATCCACCATTATTACTTTATACCCACGTCTACTCCATGTGTGGTGCAGAAATACATACTTGCGCATGAGTTTATGTGACAGGAGTGACATTTTATTGGCGCGAAAAATGTCGTGAGAACATTTTTCTGTCTTAAGTCTCGTTGCGATATAGTGACGATTTTGAAATTGTCGGATAATTGTTCTGTGTGATTTCCGACAAAGATCTATTCTTTGTCGAGTAGGAGGGTTTTGAAATCGCCACTGTTGTAACAGAGCCCAACATCTTGTAACCATCATGTTTAGTAATGTCAATGTCATGTCAGTTGTCAAACTAAATATGAACCTGGCAACACTGGCTCCGCCCTTCTGGCTTCACGATGAACACTGAACAGAGCGCACACGTCTCTTGTGATCTATATTATAATATTAATTAAGTGGTTTAAAAGTTCTTATTATCTCCTATCAATGTACAATGGTGTAACAGTGCCAATAAACGATTTAAGTACAGTGCAAAGTGGTTTCCATCAAGATCCCTAACACATCAGAACTTTGAAAAGCTTACCCCGATGTGCGTAAAAGATCTGTCCCGAAAAAGCATAAACGAAAATCTATAATCAACTTAATATGTAATTTACTTTCCTTCTGAAATCCTTTGTTCAACATCATTCCTTCAATTCGACAAACTGACAACCAAAACCTCTGTCCATGACACCAACAGTACCCGCATACAGACAGAAACATCAATTACACATTTAAACTGAACATGTGACACTTTCACTTATTAATACTACATCAGCATAGCTATTCACAACGCTTCGATTCGATTTTCGACTCGGAAAGTCGTATGTCTATCTCGCTCGATTTCGTAATGTCAAAAAAAGATAGACATACGACTTTCCGAATCGAAAATCGAATCGAAGCGTTGTGAATAGCTATGCTGGTTTGTTTTGGGACAAACTTACTACATACTTCAATTTAATTACATGAATGACCGGATACAATATAAATATTACATGCTTCTGTCGAAATGTAGGACGCATTGATTTAGTGGTCATCAATCATAACAAAAATATTTGAGGAATACAGGTTTATGATAGTATTAATATTAAATATAATAAAATTGATGATCGTAGTTCTGAAAGACATTGGGAAGTTAACATCCAGACTTTTTGTCAAGGAAACGCTGATCAAAATACATTGTTCTAATCCTTGGGCAAAATTGATGGCACATAAGTAAATTTAAACATTTCTCATTTATTACTATTTCTAATCTTTGTAAGTCAGAAACTAAAAACTGTCAGAAACGTGCCTGGCATGCTTACGTTTAGAACTGTCTGGCCTGTCACTGTCAACTTACAGTGAAACAGAGCCGCTAATATGTAAATTAGTTCCTGTCTACCTAGTTCAGTTGAAATGCTGCAGAATTCCAGCTTTCTGACTAGTGGACTATAAATAGCTTTAATCGAGGGCGATTGAAACTAGTATTACAAATGATTAATAGAAATGAAATATAAGGTTTAGATGCTTGTCATCTCATGGAAACTGTTGATCTTGGTATGAAAAGTGAGTCGCGATTGTTTATACATAGTTTTCATGGAATCAAATTATACAAAAGACTTAAAAAATTGTAACAACCTGTATTTTTTTAATTAAAGCCAGAAACTAGTTACAATATTCAATCACACCTATGCAAGTGAATTGCTACTACAACACATAATTACAGATTACACACTTGTTGCCAAACATTTACCTAATGACGTATATTTAGCCAAAAGATGTAGATTTAGCTAAAACGGTGCAATTTTAGCGTTTAACTTTCTCGTGTTATTATCATTGTGTGGTAACCGGTAATCGTCCGATCTTTGTTTTAGCTGGCACGCGACAATGCTGACTCAAAAGGCGAGCCTGACTCACTATTGTAGTAAAACTAACCTAATTTTAAATGTCAACATTTTACCGACATAGCTAACACAGGACGTTGACACCGCACAAAATCGTGCTCAGTAGAAGAGAAAGACAAGAAAGGCTGATGAACCCAATGAAATGGGACACACGACCTGGTGGTAAGAAGAAGAAGAAGGTAGGTAGCACAGTAATAAGCTGAAGCAGAGTGGGTTAGGCATGTTTGTTGAAGGGTGAAGGATCGATGAACGGTGGAGCAAACGTATCCTGAAAAAGAGACCACATATCGCAAGAGCTGTGTAGGAGAACCTCATGCTCATTACGAGAGACTCAGCGAGATAGACGACCTCTAAAAGGTGGCTGAAGCTGACTAGAGCTGGAGCGTGGAGGAAAGAGGGGCAGAAGCCTATATCCAGCCATGAAATGAAAAAGGCTGAGTTGAAGTACGGTTAACAACACGTACCATTTGTTACATCACGAAGGGGAATTACGCTTTTCCATGATTGAGAAATGAATTTACCCTGTTTTTCCCTGCCGTTGTTGTTACATGCGGTTAACCAATACTATGTTATTTGTGGCTGTGCTTTCATCATCAGTATTACATCAACTGTTTACTAGTCGAGGTTGACTATGCATGAGTAAATGTTTCTAAGTATATCCTTTATTGATACAAAAATATACACTGAAGGAGATTGTCCCAGGGCTTTTTACGACCTACCACACACAGTTAATCATTTAAAAAAGTACTATTTATCTTAAAGCCTTTAATTGCTGCGACATCGTGCATCGGTCTGCTGCGCCGTTTCCCATGCTTGATAAAAATAAAGAAAAAAAAATAACTTATCAGCCATCTTTCTTTTGCATTCTTTAGAACTCGTTTCAGGTAACTTACGATGGTATTACGAAGCCAAGTTTCGAAGTTTTTCAACATTTTAATATGAACTTTCACTGAGTACTGATATCGCTACGAGTACGTAGCGTTTAATCTTCGTTTAATAGAGGAAATCGTTATAATTAATAAGCTAAAAGGGTTTCAATAAAAGATTTTGTACACTGTACAGAAAGCAAAAATACGCAAAGTAATCAACTGTTATCATGATGTAACGGTTAATGAAGAAGTAAAGGGCTTCCTGCCTTAATAGATGCAATTAATGTCAAACACGCACTTAATAGATGAGTTAATAGATTAAACTGGCCTAATCAATCAAAATGTCTTAATTTGAATTCGACTAAGATAGCTGCGGAAGAATTTCTTACAAATGCCTTGATTGCACAAATCGAAGTATAATGACGAGGGAGTGCCAAGACAGAACAGTAACAGTGTGTTCAACCAAATGCACCTCTGAAGTACGACGCCGAGTTCTCTGACTTAACTCTGGGTCGCTATTGAACTTGGTACATGTAGACAATCTAGACAAAAGTCATAACAGGAATGCACCCAATATAATTATGATTAGGAATACTAATTATGTAAGGAACCAAAACAACAAAAACATCTTTATTGATCTTGACACAGAAGTCAAAACGATAAAAGAAAAAGCTAACACTGAAATGACTCAGCCTCACGACGTCACAACTAAATGTTCCAAAGCACTCAATGTGTGCGAATATCGAGCGGTCACTAAAACCGACCAATTCCTTTCAATTAACGAAAACGTTGTTATTAAAGAGGCGTGTTGCGTCGCTGTGTCGACTGAACTGCCTCTCGCTGGTAATAACGGTCGTGGAGACAATTGATTAGAGCTATCACGTTGTGTGAGCTTTATTCAAGACATAGTGTAAAAGAAGAATTTTAAGAAAAACTGTGATATAGCAGCTCTTTCTAATAATAGTAAAATTTTAAAACGTCTACCGAGTGTTTATTTGCTTGATGGCGTCAATTTGTGCCTTGCAAAACCAAGCTAAAATAACACAATTTAAATGTTACATTTGGTTTAAGGGCTTTTGAAAACCACACTACATTCCTATCCGTATTTTCTAAGTTTAGCTTACTAACAGATACTCTGTTTGAACTACAATATTGTATATTCTTAGAAACAGCAGAAGCTTTTCATCATTTTCAGTAACACTATATCATTTATTTAGTTGAATTGAATCCAGTCATACAGAAACTTATCGTCGATGGTCACAAAATCAAGCCCTGAAAGACACCAAGTCGTAAAAACAAACAAAACAATAATAAATTAAAAGAAACGTTGTGCAACGAAGAGCATCGATAAAAATAATTATTTGTTTACCAACTTTCGAATGATAAGATATGGACATCGTCGGAACGATACCGATGCTCGGAAAAGTACGACGGTCATAATTCATCATAGCTTGGTGTCATCGTTAGGTGTCACACTGTCACGTAGATACTAATAAAATTCAAGTGCATCCAATATTTTTATAGTTTTCTTTAAACATCTTTAAATCTGATAGCTTGTCGACAAATACATAGGTTGATTGTCTTATTGCAGCGCGTTCAACAAATTAACAAAATACATTTTTGAACGTTAATCTACAGCTAAAACTAACTGAAGATCAAAGAATTTAATGAAACAACAGCTAAACGGCACCTCTGAAAACAATTCCTAAATTAGAACAGCACATACATCGACGCCAAATCAACAGTCAACAATGGAACTCAAAGCCATATGGGACGAACTCACGCAAGTAGTGAAGAATGCAAAGAGTTTACGCTTGAACACGCTAAAAGTATTTCCAATACACGCTGTTTTACAAATAGATCATAATACCTTTTATGTGCTGCTAGTATTTAAGGCTGCCACTTGAAGTTATATTTATGGAGCAACAGCAGCTAATTCTATTATAGGTTCTTCATAACTTTCTTATTTATTGAATGGTGTATTGATAGCGATTTCTTTTGGAATATAATCGATTTTGCCATCTTTTGCTGATTGATGGTGGTAGTGGAATCGATTTTTTTACGAATGTAATCGATTTTGTCATCTATTGCTTGAATTATATTATTTTCTTTCATCATTTCAGATTTAACTTTCTCATACCCATAGGTTATAGGCCGACTCTTTCCTCTACAAAGCGTAAAATAAGTATCACTGCACTTTTCACCATGAAAAAGTAAAAATCTAAATTGCTTGAACTGGTTTTCCCGAGTAATTTCAAATACTTCCACCCTTCTTAAGTGTCTTCATCCACAGCTTATAACTCAGGTTGTCTCTGACACACTCAATTACCAAATGACCAGTGAGTACCTCAGTGGAATCTCTGGGTATAGGAAGACGTTGAGTAATGAATCCTTCCTCCGTGGGGTCGGCAGCTGCCACCAATTGAGACAAATGAACTCGGCGCCACGAGATTACTATCTGACCCTCCAGTACCATGCTTTACTTGGTGTTCGCGAGAACTGCGCATTATGTTTGCTCTTTTGGGCGAAGGTAATTTGATGTTGTATGGAGTGGTGAGCTTTGCCTTGCTGATTGAGACTGGAATATCAGGCTCACGGTCTAGAAAACTTTCAGCTCCACTAAATCAGTTGGTCAATTATTCGAGGTTTTTAAACATTGATTAAAGTTCAGTATGATTACAGTCTAATAATCTTTAAATCTCTAATTTCATTTACCTTATCGTTTACGTTAAACGACCTATTTATTAGTTATTCTCCATAAATATTGCTTTCAAAGTAATGACTTATAATCATCTTATTGTCATAGTCATACCCCTATTGACCACAATCAAGTTTATATTCAGGGAGTTCCCCAAAGCACAGCGGGGCTGCGGGACCGAATAATTAAAACTTTCAATAACTTGACCACTGTAGCTGTGTGTGTGTTTAGCTCTGCACAAATGAATGTGGCGCCGCGTTGATGACTATCTGTCTTAACACTCGCTGGTTTAATACAGATAGCCTTTACTTAGAACTGACTGCGTAATTACTTTATTTGAATAACGTTTATTGTTGGGCTAAATATAGCCGGGTTCTTTTACGAGGCTAGAGACGATGAAGATTTGGAAGTTAATTTTTTAAGCCGTTCATGTTTGATCTCTTAAAGGAAGATATTTTGATGACGTTACGACGAGCAATTATGAAAGGTAGGTATATTATAACTATCAAAGCTATACGGAACTATATATCAGCTTTCTTGCTAATTGAGTGAGGCAGCTGGTCGACCTGCGCAAATTGTGAGTCAACTGATTGTAATTAATTGGCTGCTGTGGCTGCAATCTGAGGCTGTTCAAAGGTTATTTGTGACTTCAACACTTTATCCTTTCATCTCTTATTTGTATGTATGTGTAAATTACTAACATAGCTTCAAATCTTCATATATTATTTGAATTTACAGCTTTCAATAATACTGACAAAAACAAACAAAGATAATTATTCCGAACCTCTGATCTTGATACACATTCAGCTCTACTTACCCCAAATTAAAAGAAAGAAGATGCATAAGATAAAAACATTAACCTGATTCCACACAGTCAATGTGTCATCCATTACTCCATCAGATACAACTGCAATGTGTATTAGAGCAGTAATGAATAATGTTCTTGCTGATAATCCAGTGACCAACATTACTACAACGTTTGTAGAGGAAAATAAACTAGAACAAACCAGCCCACACGAGCATGCTGATAAAGGCACTCGTTGCTTTGAAGATAACGATCAAATTGACGATGATAGCCTTTAAAGGAGATGCGTTCTTGTTAGACACGAAATACAATGAAATGTTACACCTACGATCAAAAGGCACGTACTTATCGTTGTTGGTAAACAAATGGGTTGAAAACAAGATATAAATCACAATACACTAATGCAAGAACGACGAAATGACTAATGACTGATGAACTGACGAAACTGTATGTAAAAACTATAACTATGGATGATGCACTAGGGTAGTAAAACTACAAAATTATCTCGTAACAACTCATCTCATCTAAACTCAAGATTCTCGCTGTTTAGACTAGCAATTCTATTGTATAACATAACTAGCATAAAGCTGATGAAACAACCACGGTCGATTAAGATTTAAGAACAACTGCTGTAGTAAATCTGCTAATCGTTCCAAAATGCCTTGAAACCAAATATTTTTAATGGATTCTTATCGCACGTTTGCCATAATCGCTAAGCATAATTTTTCTATTTACCAAACTGGGTAATGTCTCGTTTGGTTTCACCATCAGTACACTTTTCATAAATACGAGTATTACCTTTAATTTGCAAACTCTATTAATTAGAACCCGATTTTACGAAAGAAATCGGAAGCATTTTGATAAATGTCAATGGCCCTGCTCAAAACCAGCCTAATTATTGTTAAATAATTCTTCTTGTTACTGTTACTACTAGTTTCTGTCCCTCCACAATTCCTTATCGGCTATCCAAACGGATGCTATCAAAATTTAACTAAAGGGTTTAACCTAATTCGGTGTTTGACCAACAACGTTTATCTACATTTAACGGGGAAACTAATAATAAGCTGTTATCTGTCCGCTTATTCAACCTTGACTGCAAACGGATGCTGGTACAGCGAGGCTTAAATAAATACTTAGTTCTAAAAATATCTAATACAATTTCAAGGACGAATGTAAGATTAATAATTCAAGAGAAAACTTTTCAAAAAGGGTGTCTGTAATTAGATGCGATGACAAAATAAATAACAGCCATTTACAAATGAAACCTATTTAGAAAATTAAAAATGTGAAAGAAGTATCTGAAAGGATGAATTGACAACAGCCACAATATGTCTAATCTTACTTGTCTAATAAATATGTTTCAGGAATTATGTATATGTAACAATGAATGCAACAGTAAAAAGAAACCTTTAAATACACAGTTAAATAAAATATAATAGTTTTAGAAGCCAATTAGTAACAGAAAATGGTAGAATTTCTCAAGGTTTCATTAACCTCCGCACACTATTGTTATTTTATAACTATTCTCTTGTATTTAATTGGTAAATACGTTCTCGCCGATATGAAAGGAGAAAACTGAAACCTGAATTGTTCATTCTTTTAACGTCAGAGAAAGTCTTTCTAGCTGAAAGTAATCCCATACCAATTAGTAAGTACCTACTTCTAAAATGTGAATTCTTCAACCATTGTAATGCAAAAAAATCGGAGATAAATGAATTACATTGATGTATTCATACCAAAAAACATTAATCTTGGATGATCAAAATCAAAACCAAAATCCGTGACCACAAGTAGGTAGGTGAGGTACAGATAGTGATGGAGCATTTCGACAGGGCAACGTCCAGAATCGGAATGTCCGAGCGGAAGAACGGGTGCATCGCCGGCGCCTCGACATTGACGTAATAAAAAATGTTCAAAGTCACTCCGATATTAAATATAGGAGTGATAACAAACTCCCCAGTGTTGCTTCACGGACTGCAGCCACGAGGAATGTGGCTTTCAATATTTACAATGATCAAACATTTTTTGTGCATCCACGATAAAACGGGCCTGAAGACATTCGAGATCTGGAAGAGAATTTAAATTGAAAAAGAGTAATTTTAAGGAAGGAATGTACATTCAATCAATCTGGTAATAAAAGATATACACTAAAAGATCTTGAGTATTTCACGCTCTTTGGAGCACGACCATCATTACAACAATTACGTACACAATCATATTAAATAACAGCTTGTAAAACGATGTTTCAAACGAATGCAACACTAGCGTAAAGGTAACTGTTATTCTGTGTCATAGTTCGTTTACTACCGTCTTACGAATTCTGTGACGATTGTGCATCATAAGTGTGCCATGAGAATGAAGCTCCGCGCCCTGCTGACCTACGTGGAGGTAGGCTTGAGAGTTTGATGCCACACAATTAAGTCAACGCTACCAACACATTAATCCCAATTATCTTAAATCACACTGTCCGCCTAGTCGAGAATGCACACGTATAAATGAATAATAAGCAAGCATTGAACGATGAACAAAATTGCGATTTTACATTCCAGAATATTTTATTGACCACACGCTACATTGCGTGATGGATTATTCGATCAGTGTGCAAATAGTGATTTTTATGCCACTTTCGCTTGTCACTTTTAGATGTATGTTTTTCATGTGCTGAAGTGGATAATTGTTCAGACCGGGTTTATGGCAGAATGGCATAGAAATCGACTTCCATCGACCGGCTATTAAGACGATTGGTGAATCACATTGTGAATCATCGATCAATCTTGATGTTGTCCGTAACTTCCCAGAAACTAATAAGTAGATCGTTTAAAGTTCACGACTGCTTTTTTATGATAAAGTGAAATTTTTATATCCAAAAAGACAAATCAATGTTCCTAGACTTCCTAGCCACTTATTTTTCTCCAAAACTTATTAGACTGAATCAAATAGGTTACTGTAATACAGTGGTTACTATTACCACTGGGCAGGGTTGTCTATTGTCAATAATAAAACAGATAGTAACGACAACCTAAGCAGATAAATTCCAATCACATCATAAAAACTAGTCAATAAATTCATAAGAATGACTACTGAATTAGCAATCCAATCTACCATGTCAATCATAATTGATATCAAACGTCAAGAAGCCGAAATATCAATTAAACAGCTGAACTAGCTCCAATTTACTGTGACAATACGAGCTGCTGACAATCTCTCGAGACCGTAATGTCGCAAGAACCACCCACGAGAGCGTGAGAGCCTTCACAGAGCCCCATTGTGTCCCAACTGGTTCCCACATAAAGATATATGCAACACCCATCCATACTGGAGCAGAATGCAGAAATTGCGAGAATCGCTAATCTTTGCGCAACGCGCACAATTTGAACATAATTGATAGAAAACCACTTCGGACTTCATGGTGGACGTGTCAAGGCGAATTCCGAGAAGAGATTTGATGTGGGGCAAGTTGCAGGCAGGAGCGTGACCGAACTGCGGTGGACAAACACGTTGGCTGTATTTTAAATATAAAAATTCTTACGTATGCACGTTTTGGTCCTAAGTAAACACTGGCAGGCCATCTCGACGAAATTCTTTATCATATAACAGACGGTGTCTTAATTCATAAACAGTGTTATCTTGCGGCTGATATTGTTGCTTGCACAAATGATTTTCTGATCAGCAGAAATTAAATCTGAGAGAGCAAAACAGCAGAGATCAAAGTGTCTAAGCAAAAAGACTGATAGCTCAGACTATCAGAATTTGCCGTCCAAATATTAAATTTGTGCCTTAACCTATCTTGCAAGCTATATCCATTCAGTTATTATTGCGTTAATCTTGAGCAAAAACTGCGCACAAAAAACCTAACTATGGAAGTTTAGGACGCTTATTTATAATTTGCTACGGAAGCAACTAGACCACTTTAGTTTTTAACATAATGTTGTTTCGTGACTATCTAACTGTATTTAATTATAGTAATCCAACCTTTTACAGTTGGTGTTTTAGGCATAAATTCTTTATCATATCAGCATGATTAGTCACACACATTTCACATCTGTTGGCGACTGGCTGGGATGCCACCTTTTCTTTAAAAACTATATTTTTAGAATGACTTTTTTAATAGAAGAAAAGTTGTGTCAGTTGTCAAGTGATTGCCTTGTACATAGTTTTGTCTCGCTTTTCATTAATAAATAACAATTACTAATTTTACAGTGTTTCCATCATCCTCCAATTCATTCCCAATAACTACAGTCCATTTGCTCACCAACAACATCTATAAAGACTTCGGGACTTTACCGATTACGACTATCAAAATTAATGTTGCAATCATTCTCAAGTTTATTCTCAGGAACATTTAAATTCGATCAACGGCTTAGACAGAAGCACACAATTAATGCACATTAATTATCCTACGACTTATCGAAACTGCTGCGATTACCTTCGCTACCGGACTGAATAATTCAAACAACACCGCAATCACTATTTCAATAGACTAGCACTTGTACTTCATTAGCTGCTTTATTATCTCCGTAAAGG
Organism: Xestia rhomboidea; assembly: GCA_963853795.1. Taxonomy (NCBI): domain Eukaryota; kingdom Metazoa; phylum Arthropoda; class Insecta; order Lepidoptera; family Noctuidae; genus Xestia; species Xestia rhomboidea. Next base: position 19,965,613 of record OY970764.1, read on the forward strand.
TTATATTCAAATGCCAATTTTAAGTTTCTGAAAAGCTTTAGTTTTAGTTCAATTACTTCAATTTCTTGAAAGTCTTATTACCTGGAATGTTTATGTCTCCCATATAGTCCATGTTTGAAATTATTGTGAGAAAAATAAATACTTCGAGTCCAATAAATTGTAATTCAAAGAGGGCCATGATTGTTGTGTTGATCATCATTTGCTTAGCCTTTTCCCAACATGTTGGGGTCGGCTTCCAGTCAAACCGGATACAGCTGAAATACCAGTATTTTACAGGAGAGAAGAATTGCCAAATTTAAGTGGCAGTGGGCAGGGCACATTGCTCGCAGAACAGATGGCCGATGGAGCCGAAAAGTTCTGGAGTGGCGACCGCGAACCGGAAGACGTTGCGTTGGAAGGCCTCCCACTAGATGGACCGATGACCTGGTGAAGGTTGCGGGAATCCACTGTATGCGAGTCGCACGGGACCGGTCAATGTGGCGACACTTGTGGGAGGCCTATGTCCAGCAGTGGACGTCTTTCGGCTGAAATGATGATGATGATAACATGGAGCGACTGCCTATCTGACCTCCACAACTCAATTAGTACTGAGTAATACGATATCGCTTGGTAAGACTGGTTCTCAGACTTTTTGGGCCACTGAATACCTGTAACGACTGTCAAAGATCTACAAGTGACAGCCGTTATAATGTTTTGTTTATCGATGTAGAAGAAAATATGCAGTTATCGTTAAAGAAACCGATTCTTAAAGTAAAATAAAGTTAAGACGATTGGCAATGAAACGCCTTGTAATAAAAAAGGGTCGCGAGCCGACAGATCACGTAAAAGTATAATTTAAAAAAATGGTAGCGTTAACAAAAAACACAAGACGTACTAAAGGATTAATTGTGTACCCAAGGCGGAGGCCTTTCTTGGTATTCACAACCGACGCCTCTTCCATTATCTTCGTAATTGATATTTACTTGGGATCCCGATAAACAATGGTCGGGTGCAACGGTAAAGGGATGAATACAAATTCTAACACGTTAAAAATAACCCAAATCGTTTGCCAAAATAACTCCATAGATCGTACCAAAAAAGAATCAGTGAATTGACAAGATTAAAGAATTTGTATCAAGTGAAGTGAGTCACCAAGGAAGAGTTAAATTTTGTCACAATTTTCAGATGAATCATTTACACTAGTTTCATTGAGGAACCCGGCCAAAATGACGATAAACAACATTATTATAACAACGAAGAAAGTTAATGATTGTGAGAAATAATAAAAAGAAAATCTACCAACTTCCGTAGAACAAAAAATAATAAAAATACATTAGAAAACAAACGCATTGATGATGTCAATGCGTGTAAATATTGTGTGTAAACTCGTCGCAGACGCAACAAATGTTTGCAAAGAGTTTGTAGAATATAACAAGTGTTCAGTACTTAAATACAAATTGTTCATGCATAATTTATATTAAGTTAATAAAACTTGGAAAAATCTACCGAGCCATTTCTATAATACAGCCCATTATTAAACGAACCTAAAGGCCAACTTACTTCCAAGGTTTCGAGAATATTTTAAGAAATATTAGAACTTCCTCAACTATTTGTAAATGAAATTGTAGCATCGTGAAATATATTGCGGCCTGTCAATCGAATTTTACGCTTTGCAACGAAATAACAATAGTTCATAAACTTGATGCAATGTTATCATAGAATTTGACATAGAATTGGAGACTCAGGAGACTTACCTGATGAGTTAACTTCCAAAAATAAGAGTGCACTTATTATAGAGCCCTCTCAGGGGCGATCACACATAAAAAAGCTCCATAGCACATTGCACATAAATAAAGAGTAACGTCACAAGCACAGCGTGTATACCAATGTATCGATCGAACGCGCGCGGTACTTCGAGCGTCGCGACACGTGAGTCGCGCGCGGAGGTTCTGCGCGAAATGCCTCGGAATCCGGTCTCTGGTGTCGCCTCCCGCGCTGCTACAACAGCCTGCGATGCTGCGCCTGCGACCACCGCTATGCACTTTCAGCATAATAGTTGCATCGAAAGTATAATGTTTCTCTTGTTTCCTTGTGAACTTTGTTGATATTGACAGTCTTTATAAAGACCTTGTGGTGCTAGAAAGTTAAATAGACAATGTAATAAAAAAACTTATTTTTTATCATTTTCACAATTAGTATGATTAAGATCCCGGATAACAAATGAAAGCATAAGAAGATAAGCTTAAAGATACTAAAAGTAAGATAGGTTACATACCTATGTAACCTATCTTACTTTTAGTATCTTTAAGCTTGTCTATTACTCGTTATCTCAGCAGTCACCTGACTGCTGAGATAACGAGTAATAGAGAAGTATGGAAGAAGACATGCTGCGCCGACCACAAATAAATTCGGAAAAGGGCAAGAGAATGATGATGATGATGGTTACATAACTATTGACGGAAATGAAAAATATCAAAAACAATACAAATTAAGTCAACATTTCAATCTCCTACAAACAAACTCAACACTAGTACAATATATTTACATCGGAGTTATCATTAAGGTATTGTATATTGGTACCGTAGTAATTACACAAACTGCGATCACGTGGTTGCGATAAGACTGAGGGCGCGGCGCGTGCGCCCGCTGCTTCCCCATAACAATCAAATTAAATAATGAAACAAAAACATTGGTCTCGTAAATGGCAATCAATTGCATTGTACGTCAGTTCATACGGTAGCTTGAAACTGTAAGCGGCTTACGATAAGGTTACACATACATCGACTATTGACTAAGAGCTGGACGAACGGGATGTAGACTTCGATAACATTTAAAGTTGATTATATTGTAATCCGATATGATACTAATTGCCAAATAGTTTGATTACGTCACATTCGATGAAAACAAAGTGGTGTCTCCCAAGGGACGCTAACTAGGACCAGTCTTTTTTGGGTCATTTCTTTTTGTACATTCAGTCATGCCTTGGATCCTTTTCCTATAAAATTCTACTTACTTTAAACACTCTGATTACGTTATGTATGAGTGATATTGAAGCGCATGTTGAGAAACATGGTAGAAACCTACATCCGTAAAAGAGTTCACACTACCAAATACTCCAACCTGAGTCACTTCAAGTACATAACATCAATTTTCCACCATCTTCTAAGGCACTGACGTATCCGTTATCCATTTTCCGAAGCATGAGTCATACTATATTTGTGTGGAACTTCGTAATGGTATTTAACCAGTGAAATGCGAACAGCTAATGTTTTTAGTTAGGTAACTCTTTTAGGCTATTGTAGTTAAACTTTGAAAAATGTGCTTGTTATTTTTTGCTTTGATAAGGTTTGTATACTGCTATTGAAAGTCAAGGTTACGCAATTGAAAGACGGTAGTACGTGCCGGCACTAAATACTCGTGGGTTATTCAACATTTTGAGAATAATACGGTTTTACTTCTTTTTATCAAATACCTATGTTTCAGAGGTTTTGAGTTAGACTACGTTGACTATTGTTAAAGGTAGAAAGTATCACAATCAGTTAAAGCCTGTCAAGGTGAGGAATAGTTGTTTATTAGAATATTATCGGAATCGATTCGGGGAAATGCCCCATGACGCAAAAGTTAAGAACATTTGATTCTTGGTAAAATTGATAAATTAAAGTGGTTGATAGTTGATGAAATAACTGTCCCTAGTATCACATCACCACATATGTGTTACATCACTATCTCTGGTTCAGTTGTAAATCAGCGTCGTCACTAGCTACTCGGCGGTTTGCTGAACTGGGCGTCTTTGGCGCAGCGATGAGACTCCAATATTATTTGTTTTTTTTTCTGTTTAGATTTAAGTTTTTTTTTTTTTTTATGTGTGCACTTGTGGCAAATAAATATGTTTTCTTTCTTATGATAATAATGATGATCTGTGGTAAAGATGAAAGAAGCTGTGGGTGGACTGTGCAAAAGATGATATGACTAGAAAGGCGATAGCAACTAAGATGGCGACACTAAATACCGTGCTGCTCCGACCATTTATAAATGGGCAGTAGAATGATGGCAATGATAGTTAGTAAACTGCTGCAGGCTTAGCCAAGTTGACAATTTACAATTGTTAACGCTAGTGGAATGACATCATCTCAACGTTAAATCACGTGATCAACACAAACGAATAGAAAATTCGTAGACAAGTTTACATCTTTCAAAATGATAGAATAGAATGTTATCGTTTCTACAATGTTGATCGCTATACTATTTGGTAGGAACGCTCACCTTAGACTATAAAGTGTAGGTTTTTTCTACAGACATTAGAGAACGAGCGATCGACTCAGTCGTGTCACTTGGCTACCAATTTAGCGCTTTCTACAATCGCTTACGCCGAGGCGTTTACGATTGTAGAAAGAGAATCGATAAGAAACGTTTGTAACTTGGCTAGGCCTGCTAGATGACAGATGTTAACAATTAAAGCTTATAAGCAACAACTGCCACATCTTATTATGCTAAACATTTATCATGAAAACATTATAATGCTAGAATCAGCAGAAGAACTGAGCGCAAACACAAATAACTCGCAATTCCAGTTACGAAATATAATTAACATGAAACATATACAGCTGTTCAAATAATTTCATCACCGAGCCCACCCAGGAGTGCTCCTCAAACAATGGCCTTCTTAAAACAATACGATGGTGTGCTGAAACTACGCCACTGAAGCGTACGCCGGCGCCGGAAGCGCGCCGCCGGATACCCCGCCATCTTGCGATTGAAACTTGAACTTGTAATGCACTGTGACGTAATCAGCTGTCTGATATGTGATCGTTTGAGGAATTGGATTTGATTATTCTTAGATTATATCAAGTTAGCTGCGTTTCGATGTTGGTTAATCTTTTTGTTTTGGTAGACAATTTTCTTCATTTTGAAGGTTACAAACCAAGGTTCCTGACCGGAAAATAGGTATACTGACGGAAACCGTTTGGGAGCCAATCTTAAAGCAAACATTGCTAATCAAAATTAAATTGATAACAAATCAATCACTGTCGTTACTGTTACATCAACATCATTACAAAATTCATTCATCACCGGACATTAATCCGCTTTACGTCTCCATAAAGTCAATCAAACGCACAAACATGTCGATCTGTCAACACGCATCGCTCTCTCGACCGGCGCGCGAAGACGTCAAGCGAATCGACGCTGACTGCTGATTCACCGTCACGCATGCGCAACTATTCACTACGCGACTACTACGAAATTGAAAGGTCCAGAATGATCTCCCAGTCCAGGGTAGAGCGATGATTGTAGAAGCAAAATAATTCTTATTATTTTTAGCTGTTACTTCTTTCTCATCAGTCTCATGTTTGACGTTTACATATATTTTTGTGAGTCCGTTTGCCAGTCGGCAGAGGCCGGCCTTCTCCACTCCTATTTATCTCTGGCCACTCTATTCCATATTGTTCTGCCAACCTGTCTCATGTCATCGTCCCATCTTTTCTGTGGTCTGGCTCTCTTTCATTTCCGTTTCTTAGGTACTACTGACTGGGTAACTATATGCTCCATTTGTTCTTCCCTCTCATCATGTGTCCTGACCGTAAAAGAGCTTTTCGCTTTTAATTGTTTGATTATTAGGGGGAGTGTTGACAGATCAACAGCTGGATGGATGGATTTCCTGCAAAGGACCGTGGATGAAACGTGGTCGAGAATCCCATAGCCAGACGATAACTCAGGACAGCGTAGTTAAGATAAGACTGCCGATGAAATCTTTGTCGAGAGATCGTTCTCGACACATATCATGTCTATGACATAAATCACATCTCATGACAATAACATAATTTCCTTCAGAAAGGGTCGAAATCAGTATACTATAGTCGTCTTGGGAGACGACTATAGTATACGCGTAGCGCGCGCGCGCGTAGCGTTTTTTTGTTGGTTTGTGGCGTAAACTTGTAATGCAGGAAATACTGTCATACTGAAGAACTAAATCCAGATTTACTAGGATTAAGCACTAGTAGCCTAGAAATGAAAACCGGGTAACTTTTTAGAGTAGAAACCTTTTTATGTATTGTTGAGGAAAACAGCTGACTATCATAAATAGAATGGCAAAAAAGCGAGGAAACCTCGTTTTCCTTGTTTAAAAACTGCGATCCATCTGCAATACTTCAAATTATAACAAAATCAAGCGGTTACTACGCGGAACTGTCCTCCAGTATTGTTATGACTACAACTGAATGCTGCAGCAGCACTCAAGTTCTAACACCTGGATAAAGGTACCAACGACGAGACTTAATTTTCAAGGAGAGACAGAAATGTAATGAATTGAGCACAGGCCAAAATACACACAACCGAAGATGAAGAACAGGAATGCCTGCTTTACAACTGCGTTAGAGGCCAAGAGCATGCAAAGCGGCACGCTCCCATATCTGTTAAAGAAGCACAAATCAAATTATGAGTAATCATCATCATGAGCCTAATCCACAAAGCGTTGCCAAAAACAATAGAACAGCACAATTTACTCAAGACATCCTCTAAAAAGTCATATACCTTCAGACGTATACGGTTGTTAACTCTGCTACACAGCACACTGCCGATGACGATATTATGATGATACACAAAGACATGTGTATCCGCGCCAGTCACCACAGTCACATGTGTTACAACGTGATCCTATAAATAACACTGTACAACTAAAATAGATGGAAATTACCTACTAACACACTAGGTGCTATCATTTTCCTAGTTACGAGGTTTCCGGTGTAGATTATAATGTAGTACCTAACTTATCAGCTAAGGCAGATTTGGATTTGGTTTTCTATCAAACCAAGGATGAGTAGGAGTGACTATAAATTTTCAACCAGGCCGATATGGTAGTAAAACGCCAGATACAGATGTCGTTTTATTAGGGTTCGTCAGTCTACTGCCCTTATCCCAATTTATTATAATTAGTCTCTGTGCAGTATTCCTTCTTCTTTAATACTTCTGGCTTTATAAAAAGTGTATTGTATTGTACAAACAAAGGAATATCCACGGAACCTACGACTGTGACTGAAAAACCAGAAACAAATATGAAGATTATTCTAATATTTTTTATATGTGCAAATTAAGCTGAAAAACGCCAGCAGATTGCAAAAACGTTCTTAAATTGACATCAAATTTTATAAATTCAACGAAGACGAGGTCGCGGAAAAAATGGTGACCGCAAAAAAACTATTACGTAGTTATTCTCTTTGAATTAGGAATGCGAAAAAACGTTAATTACGGTACAGTTCTGTTTTGTAAAAATAAGTAAATTAGCGGTACCATCAGTAGATGTTGCTGTTAGAACTTGATCGAATTGCAATAATAATCCATCTTTTTCCTAAAAAATGTTTTTTTTAGTCTTGTGATAAACGCCATTTTTTGTTTAATCATCCATTACGATACGACTGGACGATAATGGATGAATGTGAATCTGAAAAAACTGGCGTACATAAGTAATAGAACTGTTCCGACTACTCACTGACTGACTCATCAACGTCCAGCCCAAAGCCTTAAATCTAGAAACCTGGAAATATGCATAAAGGTGACCATTATGATGTAGACAAGGAATAAGGCCGGATTTTTGCGAATTCCCTCGCGTTAGAGGGACAAAATCGGTGGTGGTCGCTGGGTTGGACAAAGTCGCTGGTAAAGTGCTAGTGCATCTATATGGAATGAGAAACGGGATAGAAACTTACTCATCCTGCCTCCAAATTACTCATGCCTGCGTGTGCTGCATCTCATGGGCCACTGCTCGATGGTTATTGCCCCGTTGTATACAATATCCTAATCTCGTGGATAACTCTGCTTGCTCGATGCAGACTAATTGTAGATTTTATGATGCGTATGTGGCTTTGTAAATGCGACACTATAACCTAATTTGCGTTAAATTTTAACACTGATGCAGTAGTGATCTCTATTGTAGCTCTGCTAAAGCCGACGTTATCTCGATGGATCAGCAGTTCTGTTATAACATTTTATTTGTTTTCAGTACCGTTTACATTAACCTTGCTACTATTTTAGCTCATTATATCATTCGTCACACCTCAGATATGAGCAAATGAGCGAAACACAGATCTCTGAAGTGTGACGGTTTTACGAGTTTCCACCACACATGCGTAGTTAAAGACTACAATGGCATATTAATCTATGAAAATATTGCCTTTGTCTTAGAGCAAATGGGCATTGTTTATCTAAATGACGTTCAAACTTCAAAGGGTCATGAATTCGAAGTAGAGAAAAGTGTGCTGCCAGAGGACGATGCCGTGAGAAGGGCAAGAGTTGAGCCCGTAAAAATTAACGGTATCCTCGATATGAAGAAGGAGAAGTAAAAAAACAAACACCCATTCTTCTTAGATCTATAGCTAAATGCTAAAATTACTATCAAAACTGTGAAGACAGACAGATAATGCTATAGACCAAGCAGAAGAGACCTAGACCATAGTACCTAACAAGTTCGTATCAACCTATGGGAGCGGAGTATTTCATAGTAATACACACACATATAAATCACCGAATACCTTGAAGTACTGGTACCGGAAGTTGGTCCAAAACCGAACCTTGATACATGCGTCAAATAGCTACTAAAGGAATCTTACTCCACATTCCAATACCACTCCATTGCACCACTGCCAATCGCAAGTCCAGTTTCTATTAATTATCAATTCAAATAGGCCCTCGTATCATTTGCATTTCACCATATTTTGTATAGATGCAAATACAATGTCAGTGGATTGAAGTAAAAAATGAGATTGCTAAACAATGAATAACAAATCAATGCGGTTTCCGGGATATCTACTTCCTCGCTTGATAACTAGCTTCTGTAGTGGTTCCGTATTACTTACAATAAATCAAACTAAATGTGGACCCGTACCCTTGGTGCTGATAAGTTTTTTTTTAATTCGTAAATATTTTGTATGGGGTAACTGCTATAGCAGCCAATTGTCTGAATAGAGCCAAGAAGCAAGAAGACGGCGTTTGCTTAAACTCGGAATAATTGAGATCGGTACTTGGATTCAGTGTTACCAACCTTACTGTTTTAACAGTAGATTAGCCGTTTTCACATTGATGCCCCTGTTTTCTGTTTCATTCCTATTTTTTACTGTTTTTCAATAAGCGTTCAGCGCCACCTATTACACTATGCAAATAGTATTTGATAACCTCTAACAACACACAGAGCGATTGTGGCGAAGGTATGTTCTGTCGAAATAGGAATCCACCGAACAAGTGCATATCGAAGTAGAGATCTGTCGAAGTAGTGTATTTCGAAGGTGTGCGTTGTCGAAGTATGTTCTGTCGAAGCAATGAGTAGTCGAACTATTGTTATTCGAAATTTAGACCGTGTCGAAATAATTAACTGTCGAAGTTCAGGATGACACGTATTTTGTTGTGAATAATTTGTGATCAATAATATAATGTTTTCTCCTGTCTTTTTATTGGTGAGCAGTTGTTTTTTAGTTTCTTTGGGTTGGCAACACTGCTTGGATTCTTCCAATATTACATGACCATAATAAATGATTTTTACAAAATTTAATGTTTTCTCCTTTTTTTTAATTGGTGAACAGTTGTTTTTTAGTTTCTTGGGGTTGGCAACTCTGCTTGGATTCTTCCAATATTACATGACCATAATAATAAATGATTTTTACAAAATATTGTTTTCTCCCGTTTTTTTATTGGCGAGCAGTTGTCTTTAGTTTCTTGGGCTTGGCTGGCAAGGCAACACTGCTTGAATAAAACTACTAGCCTATATAGTCAGTAATCACTCAGGTATTATGTGGGCCGATCCCGGCGGCACTGCAATGCCGGGCCGACCCGCGACGGGAGTGGAGCGAGCCCCGAACATCCCGTCAGCTTACAAAAATCAGATTAATATACTGGTCCCTCAGTGAGGGAACTTTCAGATATTAAGCTGAAAAGAACAGATACTACACTTTGATCTTAGCCAAAAGGCCGAGAAGCGATACCGTACTCAGAGTACCCGAGGGGGGTCATTCAGTCGCGGAGAATCTTAACACCGCGATTCAGAAACATGACGTCAGTGCACAGTGCCATCTATCGAACATTCGTGGTACTGCTATTGTAATACTTCCCCTCTGACACCAATACAAGTTCTGTTAGCTTTGTATTATACGAGGGGTGATGGGTGACGGGGTCCGGCCCCGTCTAAATAAATAGTTAAATTGTTTACAAGCGTATAAACACCTGAGAATAAATTCGCCAGTCTCGCCTAGTATCTAGCTGGGTAAAAGCCTCTCACCTTGACTTCGAGTTCCTTCCAATAAGGGCTTATCTATACATCCTACAAATCTAGTAGACCACCATATACAATGCGGCCGTGTTTATATTTTTATATCACATATTCAAGCCACGATCTTGACGATAATAAGTAAATACGTAGGTAATAACAGAGTAATTAGTATCATAATAACAGTGTTAACACCACATAATTATCTCAAGGAACCCTGCCGCATTATTTGGACGTCCATCCTTGACGCGGTCACGGTGCTGGCCGCGTTAATTCCATTACGTGTCCATCACTAACATATCCAACACTTTAGTATTATGTAAGTACGTAGCTATTAATAACTGTAGGTAACGTACTTTGTCATTGTGTTTTTTTTTTGGAAAATCATTATTTACTTTAGCAAAAAGTACAGTCTGACGTAAATCGGAAAATTGTACTTGAGATTGCAAAAAAAAGCTGTTTAAAATAAAGGAATTCAAATTACAAGTCCGTTTTATTTGTATTATGATAATGATGAAAATCTTTCCAACTACCTTACCCTAGGTCAAAATCAGCCTACCCCTAACTCACACTGCCCAACCCTCACTGGGTCCACGGGACATGGGACTGGGTTACGCCCCCTTGATTGTCCTTCCTCAGGCGCCCCCGACAGCTCTGGAGAACCTCGCTGCAATGACGAAAGTCAAGGAGTTCTCAGAGCACGGTGTTCTAAAAATCCCCGGTGAGATCGATCCTCCGTCAACAAAACCAAGCAGCTAGTATACTTCACTCAAAACAATACGTCGTGACGCGGATACCGATTAAATTCCGATTAATCGATTACCAACTGCAATGCGCCCTATATTTTGATAGTTACACATTCCGGATACATAATGCAATAGTTGCAGACACAGTGAAAGTTCCCTGAAGCCGTAACCAGTGCGTAACCTAAATATTTCTCCTCATAATAGTTCTATGAAGGCCTAAATCGATTACTTTGCAATTTCACACTAACTAAATATAGTTTGTGATGTTAAAGGAAATCTTGACTTGATGTGAGCGAGACTGCTGAGCATTCTGGGTCGTGAAGTCTTGGATTCGATTCCCAGTTCAGGCAGTGATATTTTAATAAAATAAATTTCTCAGTAGCAGTCACGGAGTCTGGATTTGTGCCCGGTTGATGCCAATAGGCTAGCCCCCTATTGCATGGGAATTCAATATAACTGGCGAAATGTGGGTGTACTATTAGGAACAGGAACACCTCTGTCTAACCCTTCGGGAGTACAAGGCATATGTTATGGTCATGGAAACCTTCAAACGTCGGAGAACATAATGAGAACATTGAAAATGCAAGTGGCCCATTACCACAAACAGACGTAATAACTAAGTAGTTAGTACTCTGAATGACACGGTCTTATTTCTTCCCTTCTTCTTATTTGTAAAAGAATCAGATGAAAGGCACTGACTTTACGCCTGTAATACCAGAAAGCTTAGGCAGAGCTGTATCTAATAGTACACCCATATAAGACGTTCCAAATAAATATGGTGGTAGCAGTCATATTATATGTTTGTTGTAGGTTGTTTTAAAGGCGAGACGCAGGAAACATTAATAAAGTTAACCTAGGATTACACGAGATGAACCAATTAAGGACAGGAAAAACTAAGGAAGCCAAGAATTTGGCAGACTGTTTTAAGTAGGTACTGTAGAAAAACAGAGCGATGCAGCTACAACAGACTTACTTCTGAAAACAATGCAATCAGATTCAACAAGAACTTTTTAACTTATATTTACAAATTCAAAGTAAACCAGCCAAACCCAAAGCAAACACAGCCAGTGCGCAGCGAAGTGTGAAAATCTTTCCTTTAGCGTGCGCCGGCGCATCTGTTTGACCTCCGCATTGTTTTCCTTGCCTCTACATAAAGTACCTATAAGTATTTGTTCCTTGATTGCCTTGTTGTTCTTGAATTAATTTAACTATGACACATGGTGGTTTCGATCAGTTATTAAATCATAACGTTTGGTTGCTTTCCCAAGTCTTTGTCGAGAACATTATTAAGATCCCTTCAGTCCAAGTCCAGGCACAGACCATGGAAGCTTGGAACAAGGAGAGGAGGCCAATCCTCAGCAGGTGGTGGGTCAAGGCTGCCAATAATTATAGTGATATCCAAGTCAAACCATCTTACTTGTAAATATGCCGCATAAATCTTCATTGCGGTTCGTCTAAAAAGCAGCAACTTCGAAGAATAACTGCAATAGACTCAGTTTAATGCCCAAAGTATATCTTTCCAAGCACTCCCAAAAGCACTTTAAATCTTTTAATAAACATTATTCTAGCTTAATACGAAATTAAATCCATATTTTCAAGCCCTCCATCCTCATTTATAAGCGTTGCGATCATTTAAATGAGATGCGCGTGCGCCGGTAGCGCAGCGATCCTTTTGTGCGCGCGCAGTCGTGTGTGACGCTCGCCACGCCTAGCCTCGCTGTGGATAGGCAGAACTGCTGCTTATAAAAAAATGTTAAATTCTTTAGAGGGAACTATGAATATGACTGAATTTTGATCAATTTCTAGAATAGTCTAGAATGGGAAATGGAAATTTTGCAGCATTTTTCTTCTTCGTATCGCTGGCACGAGAGTACCTATATTAAACTTTGATGGCTCAAAACTTCTCTCTTACTTTTACTGCGTTCTCGGTTGCAGCAAAGAAGTTACTATGGCCGCATGTTTTGGGACTCAGGGGGCAAGATAGGAGGTGGAGCAAATATTGCCTTAGAGCTCCATCATCATCTAGCTCATCCTGCCGCTGTTCGGTCGAGGTAGCCCCACTTTACGAGGTTCGAGTTACATCTTCCCACTTAGGTCCAGAGACGGATTTTATTCAATGAATACCACTTGACAATGATCATCGATAGACACTACAAGACAATGTGCTCTCAGGTTTCGCTATCGTTCCAACATTAACCAAATTGACAATATTAATAAAACTATATCGATGGCTTCAGGGATCAATAGAACAATAACATCGTCAAGTATTGTTAGGTCTTTGAGAACTGTTCAAGACAATGCTGATAATCTGCTAGTGCTTCTATATTATGTGACTACTTTGTATCTGCCATGGCTCTGGAAGTCGTATTCATAATGTGGCTCACGATCACAAGTAGCGAACCACAATGGTCCATTTCCCTCTTATAATGTTGACTCATATAATCGCTGTATGATAATGTCTACTCATAGATCATAATAATATCCTTCCTTGTCTTAAGTCAGCGTTAGTCGGATCCAGTCTTGCTCTTTCTGGGCAAGTCCTAAAACGTTAACCCCGCAATGGATTTTTAATTTTGAAGAATCTGGTGATCAACAACAATACTAAATGTAGAGGCAGGATTCGTATCACTCCGCCTGCAATGCTCAAATAATCAGAAATGTTTGAATGGCTGATCTTCATGAAAATACACGCATCAATTTAGAACCGTAGCAGTTGGATTTTTTTCTCACAATCTTCTCTTAAAGTCCGAAAGTATCACGACCATCGTGTTACGCAATTAGTGGAGATAAGGGGTCATCCATAAATTACGTCACACGAATTTCATGATTTATGACCCCCACGGTTTGTGGTCACATTTGTGAGACCCCCCCCCCCTAGTGTGACGTCACATATTTTGCAGTTTGACATCTACAAATTTTTATTAAAGATTCAGACTTATAAAGATTTTGAAATGTGACGTCACGACATGTAGGACCCCTCCCACCCCCTTAACGTGTGACGTAATTTATGGATGGCCCCTAAACAGTCGCGACATGTAAAATAGTGGTGTATTCACTAGACTAGAAGTCACTTTCAGTTGGAGAAAGGTTAGGCCGTTGATGAATCTTCTAGATGCCGTGGAAGAGAGTAGAGTAGACGTACAAAAGACACGCATCACTAACCCAGAGCACTACAATGATCAATTTCACCGTAAATCGGTTCATATCGGCATGAATCGATTACGCGCGTTCGTGAGGAAGCACGACCGGTGATGTAATAAATAGGCTAACACGATTATATCGACAAATAGGTGTTATGAGATGCAACACAATGTCGCAGAAAACAGATGTAATAATGTCGGAAAAGGAAATAAAGATAGTCGCATAATACGGTGGGAAGGGACATCGATGCACAAACGGTTACCACATGCTCAGTGCATCATTCTGAAAACATAAAAATTTTTCATCGGCAATTTCATACATTTTGACAGCGGATTTTTCATCGGAAATTCTATTTGGGGAGTTCGGAATGGTGTACTGACCCACCCCGAATATTGCACTCCAGATTTTAGTTGGAAAAAGGGGGATTTACACATTGTCGCACCTGATAACTAAGTTTATATTTTTCTCCGGTCAAATGCAAGGCCAAAATCTGTTAAAAAAAACACAGCTCCCCAATCCAGCCGTACCGATCGATTACTAATTGCTTCGCGTAAGACCAAAGCCTTCTCATATTCCATACGACACCTGCTCTGCTCGTGCTTGCGATTGAATGATTTTCTCTGAATCAATATATCCCAGAACACGTTCATTCTTATGGCTTGTGCGTATGGCGCCAACGAACTTCATTCACACGGTGAGTGGGTCTTCCAAGAATGTAACTAAGACATCAACGAGTTTGATTTCCTACAAGACTTTACTCTAGCATTCTTGTTCACTAATCTACTCGTATTAGGTACATAATATTAATAAATTCTCACCAATAGACATCCCGTGTCATCGGCCTTACATTTCGGAAAGGGAAATGCCCGTAGAAGCGTGATTGGTGAGCTAAACGGTACTAAACACCGGCCAAGGAAGTGATTTGTATTAAATAGTGGCCACTTGTGAACTATCGGTGGGAATCGATGGCGTGTGGCTATCAATAATAAAATTATCATGATGGTTTTGATTATGTGGGCGAGCAGGTGTTGTTTCTATGAGCGAAGACTGGGGTTGTTGGTCTGATAAAACGATTTAAATACTTGTCGCAGTCGTTATTCCTAACGATAGATTTGGCCAGGAATAATATAACGATAGGAAAGAAAGAATAGTACATTATGGTACAAGTGTGTAAGCGGTAATCACCAATTACCGCTCAGGCGCCATTGAGACCCGAGCCGTTAGGCGAGGGTCTTAAGAGAGCCGAGGACGGTAATCATCAATACACACGTGTATCATACGACGTTTTTCAACACAGTTGTGAAGAAAATAATACTAAAAAATCATTTTCAACAGTGAAAACGAGTAGTGAACATTTTTTCGCAACGGCGGGAAAAATTTATCAGTTTTCCTATGCGCGCGCATCTAACAATGGCGATCGGCCATAGAGTAAAAGAATGAGATTTATATTTTTTTGGCGTTTCGCGGATAGCGTTTTAGCCACGTACAAAATGGGGAATTCAAAGTTTTCTTTATTACAGAGAAAACAAAAGTTTTATTTGAGTGAAAGTTTTATTTATTAAAAACGTACAAGTTGAAATTAATTATCTATTTTTTCTCAAAAATGCATGGAAATATTGTCATTATTTTCGAAAAAAGAACATCAACGAAGTATCGATTTTACGGACAAAGAAAATCAAATCCATTGCAGTAGCGTTTTTTGAATTTGGAATATTACAACGCTCCAGCAATGTTGTATGAAATGGCGTGATATGGTTATTAAATATTCTTTGATTGGATCTCTTTTATCATTCTTGGCATACCAAAGTAAGTTTCTTTTCTTAGTACAAATTGCGTTCTCGTGGCTGTATAGCCATAAATGCGTTTGCCTTTCGGCACAGAGGATAAATAGAAAATTGGTGGCAAAGCTTAAAATTTACTATTAAAATATACGAAGTTGCATGAAATAAGCAAGCAATAGGTACATTTATAAATTTGTACTATTGAACACGATCTTTTTTGTATCGAAACTTTTTTAGGAACAAAGCAGCTCAACCAAAAAAAAAAACCTATAACCCACTAGTGAATAATGGCAATGAAAAAGTCACAGTTTGATTACAGGTGTCATTATGTGCCTAATTGCGGTGAAATTAGAGCCATTTTATGAGCAAGTGTGTTGAAAAAAGCATTTAATAGCCCGCACAGGACAAAACACACAAAATAAAATGGTTAAATTAACAGTACAACTAATGAGAAACGAAATTGGTCCTGTACGAGGCCAAAACCCCTATCTCAGCATGGGACTGTAACATTTAAAAAAAATCGCAGCGCTGGTATTCTGATAGGGCCCAAAGTGATGCCACGGTCAGATACGGATACGGATAAGATTGAAAAAGTAAAATAAAAATAAAGTGTAAAAGAAAAAACAATACAAATATGTGAAGAATAAATACGAAGAAAGTAATAATTACAACTACACCCTACGTAATCATTTAGGTTGATGCCCCGTTTGGCATGGAAATTGTCAATGCAACAAACTCCCGCGGTAACAGGCATGAAAAAATTATCTGATATGGATATCGAACCAATAGACCATCACCACCATCTTTCTTGATTTGGCTGCAAAGAGGACTGGATAAACGATTACAGACCGAATCGCGATACACACCTACGAGCAGTAGGTGTGTATAGCAGTAGGGTTAGAAAAAGTAGGTTACTACAAGAAATATTCTAACATCTCGTCACGTAAGTATTATGCCTAAGAACATTGAGGAACTGCCTAGTTCCACAATCGCAAAAAATACGGGAGTGTGGAAGTAAATTATTCAAATTTAACGTATCGTAAAACTTACAGCGCATCGATGAGAAAGTTTTCCAGAAAAACATTACTACCGTACTCACAATTAAAAGCAATTAATGTTTTACACAAAAACAGTATAATAACGCGTCCTACGCATATCGGTTTCTGAGCAGGAAGGAAACTATGTTCTGTTACCAGTAGCCATTATTTTGCATGCTGATAAGATCTTGATAGATATTGCAATGATGACGGAGAAGTAACCCGACGGTTACTGTGTGTTATTTAATTACGTTGTTCAAATTGGTAACTAGTAACAGAATAGGTAATCATAGTCATTATCAGGGCGTAAAAGAACGCTGCCAAAAATAGGGCTTGTGAAACAGACCGCTAAATTGGATACTTGTTATTTGTCATGATCATTTGATTTGGCTAATTAGAATTGGTGATCACTGTATCAGATTATTACTATTTCGTTTTGGATTGGGTAGAGCCTACTGCTCTTACATCTTTGCCTGTAGTAAGCCGTCTTTTTGGAAGACCTCTTTGGAGAAATTCTGTTTTCGCGTTTTAACAATAAAAAAATCATTTATTTAGGATCTTACAAACCAACCATGATTATTGGGGTTCCAATTCTAGACATGACGGATCTGGTATTTGAGTCTATCCTTTCAACATCATAGTTCGTAATTCTATTATCAATACGCATCAGTATATTGTCTTCGTAGTTATAACTTTTCTGTATACCTCCGTTGAGGCTTCGGTTTTGCCCTTTATTTCCACCATGTGTCGCTGATGACAGTAGTTTCCTTGAACTTGGTGCTGCGGTAAACTGTGTGTAATTTCGTGGCAACACAACATGCGCGTGTCGTTGACTATGTGCTACCATGTGATCTCACGCGCGTGCTAGATACATTTCTAGGAGAAATGATAACTTAGAACTTATTTATAATACAGTGACCTGATAGTAGTTCAACTGCTCGTATCCTGTCTAATACCTACCCAAAAGCTGCAGTCAAAACCACCTCTAAGCTACCCCAGACGATACCGTGGATGTGGCAAAGTATTAAGCCTTATAAAATTTAAAAAAAAAAATGTCGTTTTCCAGCAAAGATTTTTGCGTAGAGTTACTTAGTTCGATATAAACGCGGAAATGAAGAACCATTTCCGTGTTTTAACACCTACTAACTAACTAAGTAACCCCAACCGCTTTAAACGGTTGGGGTTTTTCTACATTTCCGCGTTTATATATTTACCATAGAAATGGGCCTGGAAATCTATCAAGTGGTCTCTAAGAACCACGCTCCAATATACGTAATTAAATCAGTTGTCCTAAAAGTCTTAGCAGGGTCCTTAAACCTGCTCATGGGTAACAGAGTAGACCTCCATGGGTAATGATGGATGTAGAACTTTCCCGACGCCCAAAAAACTTGGTCTGCCTTCTAAAATGCTGGCGAATTTTATTCGAAACCAAAATTCACTGTTCACCAGTATCCAACTATACACAGAGTTCCATGGTAGCCCTGTCATCATTACAATGTGCAGTACGCGTGAAGAGGAGTGGCGGCGCTCTACTGTGACGACCACCATCATCTTGTTGTTTGTGTCTTATTACAACTATGTTTACGAGGATGGAGGTAGATCACTTAAATATTGGAGGAAAATCTGCCTTTAAACGACTCATTAGTAGACACAATAGTTAAACAATTGACATAAAATCTCTTGGAGATTTACTAACAGACGGGAGGATTTAACCATAGAATAGTCAAATCCATCTTTTAATCAATCAAGTCATTCGGCCTGATGGTCCACTAGAACTTCCTTATTTTTCATTGTTTTTTTTTTCAATTCATAACCAAGCAACTGAAACCCAGGCAGAAATAGACATAAATTAAGTGAAGCATCATTCCGAACAATTAGATACGTCAGTCAATCTTGAAACTGACGGACATAGGTAAATCGTAACTCATCCGCCAAAAAAACTTAAATACCTAAGTGCGTAACGCAAAATTACCACACTATATCTACATAACAGTGTAATATCTGTTGAGGAAATTAAATAACGCATATTACGCATAATTACTTTAATAATAATTAATCACACAATCGAATCCTCCGCGCCACTGCGCTTGCGCGATGATATCGTAACTTTCAAGATGGCGCCCACACAATGGCGCCCGCTGTCATTGAATTGTTGTAAAACTGACAGATTTTCCTGAACTGATCTGATCTTAGTTAATTAATTCTCAAGGATTTTGATCTTGTATGCTCGTTCATATTATTTATGTGATAACGTAATTTATGTACCTAGTTGGTATTAAATGAATTTTCCTCATACCATGTGATTTGATACAGAAAAGATGCATTCTCGAAGATAGAGTCAAAGTCAACATTATATATTTGCAATAAATGTGGTACAAAAGATGGTAAAAATAATATTTAGAGCATTGACACATTTCGCCATAACATTGGTATGCAAACATTAAAGAATTAGATGCTAATTTTTAAATAAATGAACTAAATGTGAAACAAACTTTAAATTAGATAACTAAGACCACTGTATTACAAAGTTACACACGAAAAAAAAATAACAAAGAAATTGTTAACAGAAGGAAAATAAAATATTTTTTAATATGCAAACACTACAAAATATTATTATAGTTCATGTAATTTTCTACAATACATTCCAGTAATGGTAAGATTAACAATTGGATTTTTTAAGAAATTCAGTTATGGAATAAAACCTATGTGAAATAAGCCATTTTTTCTGAACTATGCATAGAATTTTCTGTACGGAAGATCAGTAATAAAGTTAGGTAAAGAGTTAAAGACGAGTGAAGCCATATATACACAATTACGTCTAAATAATTCAATCCTAGGTACAGGCATGGTACGTAGATACTGTGTAACTGTACGTTTTTCAATATTGTTTTTCAGTTCAAAAAGTGAAGAGTTAGTTTTGACAAATTATGCAATTTCATAAACATAAATACAAGGAACTGTGAGGTTGTGTGATTTATACACTGGTCTGCAAGAATCACTCCAGTCCATATTGAAGATTGAGCGTATGCATTTTTTTTTTGAGCTAACAACACCGTAGTAATTTCAAAAGAGTTTCCCCAGACAAAGATTCCATATCTGATGATGGAGCAAACATACCATTAACGCAGTTTGTCTGGAGGTCTCATCTTCATTTTTTTTAAGGCGAAACAATTCGTATTATATAAATTTATTTTAATACATATTTCATCAATATGGTCCTTCCAGGTGAAATGTTCATCAATGGAAGGAAGGAAACGGTAGAAGGAACACCGTCGAATTTTAGCATCCCATAAAACGTCATGAAAAAACAAGACTAAAACTTTCTTAGATGATTTTCACCAAAAAATTAAAAGCAGGCCTAAGAAAAATATTTAACTCAAAACAAAGACGCATAAATAACAACACAAAGTGATAGTCTCAAAAACGTGGCGAACATAAAAAACCTTTTATTTACAGTGGTATTGTTTGACGTTGAAGTAATCATATTTTATGAGGCTTTTCCTCTCATTTACGTCATTCGTTAGTGGGTGTTGTTCGTTTTTAAAGAAAAATAAACTCATTTGGCATAAATGTAGCTAGAATCTGAGAATTCTTGTATGAAGTGAAGTAGCGTGGGGCTTGCAAACTACTACACAAGCTTTTCGAGTTCGTTCTTTTCAAGTATTACCATGATAAAATCCCTAAAGTTCTTTATTTTATTCTGTTTTGGGTTTGATATTTAAAAAAAGATTTGTTAAAATAAAATTTCCACAGACTGCAATAAAACGGTATCCCCTTTTTTATACTATGATGGTATCATATCTCTATTATATCTGCCCACCTTCCTTTGTTTCATCATAAGATACGAAAAACAAAAGACAAATCATGTGCTCATAATTATCGCTTAGTTATCAATCAGTTTAAGGGCTTTCCACCACCCACGGTTATAAACAAACGCTCTTCATCTATTTCTGCTTATGGCAGCAGCTTTATTTCGATTCGTAGTATAGAACCAGCAATGGATTGGTGTTAGGAAATAGGTCACGCCTACATGGGATTTTAATAGTGTATTTATGGCGCCGATTACACCTACGCTTATTAGTTGAAGAACCTTTTAATCTTATTGTTGCTAGTTTATTGCATTTGTTGTTTTTATTTGTGTGTTATCTTTGTTTTACAGTTTTTATCTGGCAAATAAAAACAAACTGTGGACCAATTCGATAAAGTACGAAACTTCTAGTTTGTAAGTTCTTAGGTAACACCATGCATGAATTTCGAGCTAAAATGACAGCGAAAAGCCGGTTGATGCATTTTGGCCTTTTCAGAAATCGCTAGCTGGATATGAATGGGATTATCTACAAATGCAAGTCCTTGCTTAACTCAAGTTTAGAAATAAACAATTGCTAGAAGAAAAATAACGCAAAAAAAAAAACCACTGCCAACCCACCAAACCACCGGTTTTGGTTCTTAATTACTTACTTTTCCAAGTAGGTAAATTAACCCGCCACAACTCGACATCCTTAGAAAGCCGTATAAATAATCAAGTGTAAACAACAAAGCTACATCAGTAAGTACAAACGACGGGAAGTGTTAGCACAACAATCGAACTCAAATAAACTGTTACGTGTAAGGAAACGTACGTTTAGCTCAGTGGAACAAAACATCCTGGGGCAGACTGCTGCTGAGCAGGGAGTCAGGGACTCGGCAGTTACTAGTGAACAGGAATAGCTGATGGATTAGCTTTCCTGGCGAGACGTGTGCCTACAGTTTTTGCTGATATGTGTGTTGCCAAAGTATATTGAAATTGTGATAGCGATGGTATGCGAACCCAGAGTAAATTAAAAAGCGTGTTAGGCTACATTTTCTCTAGATACCTCTACGTGCTAATGTCTTTGTTAACTGACCAAATCTGCCAAAACGTTAAACCAATCGCCATCAGAAGTATTTAAACAAGACCCCGGTCGCAGGATGACTTAAGCAAAAACAACCTGTTCAGGTGGAGATAAAAAGATGATTCCGCATCAGAGTCGACGTGTGGTGCTATTCCACAAACGTTAGAACATTAATTAGTCAGGTGTGACCTGTTGCTTGCTCATCACAGGTACTAATGGACGGTTGTGAACACCCAAACGAATATAATGGTAACGAATTTCTAGACGAGTTCAATTTAGATTTCGCGATAAGAAGGAGGGAATCATGGACAATAAATCTCACTTATTGACAGGCCATTTTTTTATCTTTCTGTTGATGATTGTCATCTTCATAATTACTACAACTCGCTTACTTCCTTCCCCTCTCCCCTTAATCTACTTACTAGTACTTATAACTACAAATATAACAAAACTCCGCACTTTACCGTTGATATAAACCATTGCGAAGGGAATGTGGTGCGCAGAAGTCGGTCAATGCACTCAAATTGGCAATATTTACACTACGTGCCAAGGGATTTTAAACATAGCTACTGGTTTTGAATGGGACTTTATTATGTGTTTATATTTTACCGGGTTTATGATTCTGTAACCTTCACGAGGGCATTGGTCTACCTAGTGAGGACCTATCTACTGTGCTCGTTCCGATTTGGTAGCCGTAACAGGAATCAGGAATCTATGTCCAGCAGAAAACATCATTCAGTAGAATGATAAATATAAAGTAATAAATAAATGTTCTTGTACATTTCACGTCGATCATTAACTTGATTCAAGCTTAAAGCGAACTTCTATTACTATGCTCTATAGCTGACAAACCTATCCTTCATACGGAATTATGTTGCTATCTCTGCGTACCAACCGAGAACCAATCGACCGACAAGAAAGAGAGAGAAAGAGAGAGAGAGACAAGCCATCATCATCATCGGCCTAATCTTTCCCAACTGTTAGGAACGGCATCCAGTCTTACCGGATGCAGCCAAATACCAACCCTTGAAAAGTCAAAAACTCAATCGAACGAAATAAAATAGCAACTATAGACAGCAAACAGTATTTTCGTTTTCGTCAAAATGTTGCTTAAATCCAAAAGTTCAGTGGAATGCAGCACCCAGTGCTTGCGATTAATTAACACCAGCCCATAAACGCTTGTACCAGATTGTCGAGTCCCAAGGTGGCACAATAATTGCCACAAGCGAACTTTCTTACAATAACTTATTTTTACAAACATCTGCGCGGCACCACGTGTCAAGGCTAGCTAGTCGCCACAACACACCGGGGTTATTATTACTCACATACTCATTTTATACACAAACAACTTACCTAGTACGAGTAGAGTACAGAAATACCAGTCCACCGCATAACTCTTTCGGGAATCATCATTCTTCTGCCCTTATCCCAATTTATCCAAAGAAAGAGGGTAGATGGTAGTAGACAGATTTGTCTGCTCCTAAAAATTTATTTTCCATCCAGCCGCATTCTCCAGTCAACCCGCGATCATGGCGCTTACAACACCGTCGAAATATCGGGAGCTCAAAATAAATAATAATCACGGAAGATATCCCGTAAGTGACAATATAAGTTTAGTTTTAAACCGTGAAAGCTTAAAACAGTGTTTTATTTTGGGTCGGCGCGGCATGTCTTCTCCTTGCATACTTCTCTATTAATCGTCACCACATTTTTCTTTTCTCTTTCGGGATTGTCCGATTACTCTGAATGATCGATTACTTTTTGTCTCAAATGGAAACCTGATGGATGGGATAATTGCATAAGGACATCATCTGCCAGCCTTTTTCCAACTACATATGTCGGGGTCGGCTTCCAGTCTAACCTGATTCAGCTGAATACCAGTATTTTACATGGAGCGACTGCCTATCTGACCTCCACAACCCAGTTAGTACTGGGTAATACGGTACCACTTGGAAAAACTGGTTGTCAGACTTTCGGGTCACTGACTACCTGCAACGACTGTCAAAGACCTGCAAATATCAGCCGGGACCAACAACGGATGAAACCCGGTATGTTATGATGGTCATCCATCCACAGACCAACCTAGGTAAGCGCGGCTGAACCTAGAAGAACCTGTGCAGTTATTATTATTTAGCCACGAGCTCCTAGCCCGAGTATTGGTCTGTAAAAGACTGGTCGTCAAGAGAATGTCCGGTGTTATACCTAGTTGTAAAAATATCCAGGGCGAAAAGTCCTGAATTCTTAACGATCATGTTACTCTTTATTCCAGCTAACATTGTGACTGTACCACACGAAGGAAAAGTGTAAAAAGTGGGACTACTGAGTTCATCATTTTTATTATGTATTTTGTTTGACTTCCTATCAAGACTAGCCGTAAAGTTTTGACGTGCTGTGTATAACGGTATTCATTATAATATTTATTAACTGTTTTATGAATTTTCTAAGTAAAACTGCGGAAACGATAAAAAAAAACATAATTGCTGATGTTTATTACTTCGAATAGCGGTCATCAGCTCCTAATAAATCACAGGACAGCATAACTACATCATGAACGTTAAAGACGATTTATGATTTTTAAAATAAAATATAATATAAAAGGACACATCTTAGAATTTAAAAATTTCGCTGAACATGAACCCGAATGTGTTCCTTGGCCCATCGGCCCACAGCCCTTCGGCCAGTGATCTCCAATGACATGGGCTTTCCAGAACAATTTCAACATAGAAACCGCCATCCTTGATATTCCTCATATCCCCGAAAGTTAAAACGAGAATGAAAGAAAAAAAAACATATTAAAACATAAAACGTCAAAGAGCTTTAGAACGTTCGATATTGAAATACGAACGCGTTTGAAATCCGAACCGGAGGAATCCGCGCGCTTTCCTAATTGCTCTGAAAATAGAGCGACTCACGCGCACCGCGAAACTCTTGAACCGCCACCTGGACTAGGGCGAGCATGCGTTCCTTTGATAAAAGGACTTATGACAATGTTGCATTAGTAATTTTATTGTTGCGTTTATGTTCACAGGTTTTACCTGTGGGTAGTTATTATTAAGTATTCGTCTGCCAACCCCTTTAGAAATTACAAGCGTGATGTTATGTTATGTTTTGTCAGTGAAATTCACCCTTCATTCATTCATTAAAACTAAAACTTGATGTTTCATAAATATCCGGACTCTGTTTGAAGCCTAGTCACCCAGCGCACCCTCTAGCGGAAGCACAGGAAACAATAAACTCGTAATATTTCATACACAGTCGCCTGCGCCCGCGCAGTCACGTTCAATCACTATATTAACTTCGCTTAACGCCCCTGCCTTAAATGGCATCTATTTTAGGGTGATTTGAAGCTATTTCACGCAACTGACTCTTCATAATTTTTAAAATAATTGACGTTTATGTCAGTTTCGTACCCCCCGTAAACGGGTAAACGATGGGATTTTATCAAATTGGTCACGCTTTACCGTTTCCTTGGATGTGGAGGAAGACATTACAGTTAGCTCGGAACGAAAAATAGTAATAATATAATTAATAGTCGTCGCTGTCTTCCGCGGTTTGACTAATTTGGGAATCAACGAGTTTTAGTCGAGCTGGCTCTGGTTGAAACTCAGTTTGTGACAAATAAAGTGTTAGAGGAACTACGAAGTAGGAAGAAGGAGACAGGGAAAGGGAGTTCTGTTTGTAAAAATCTTAAACGCTAAAATGCAGTACTCGTTCAAGCTCGAGAGATCTCTAGTTCCCATGCTAGTGTGCTTGATCGCTCTCCCTTATAGCAAAACAGGGTTTTTTGTACCTACTAATGGACATCAGCATAAATTCACCACATGGCAACAGCTCCGGGTATAGTCACATCGACCTTATGTACTCGTAATATATTTCCAACACGATCCGATACGACTTCATAAAACTGCATTAACACCTTTATACTCTTATTTTATGGACTTATATACATGTCGGTATTTTGATATCTTACATAAAATTCACTTAGATAAACTAAATCCAAATCTATTACTTACATTTATAGTTCAAATTGGAACGGGTACAAAAATGAGCTTCCCTGATCGGTGTATTAGTGAGATGTGCAAGCGCAGTCGTCTAACCGGATGTCACGTACGGAACCACGTGCAGTGTGCACGGGTGAGCGGTGTAATAATGTTGCCGCTGAACCCTACAAATGTTGAGAATTGTGAAATGTAA
Source organism: Xestia rhomboidea (assembly GCA_963853795.1). NCBI lineage: Eukaryota > Metazoa > Arthropoda > Insecta > Lepidoptera > Noctuidae > Xestia > Xestia rhomboidea. Next base: position 19,991,608 of record OY970764.1, read on the forward strand.
GGAATTTCTTGTTTACCGTTTAGTAATGTACTACTCCAGCAAGTTTGACACAAATTACACGGAAAATTTTAAAACATCTTTTTCGTGGTCAAACGAGGTTAAACGCAAATAGCAGACAGATACAATAAAATTAAGTGGTATAATTCACCCTACGTAATTGTAATAAAGTATTTCTCTATCCACAACGTTATAGCCAGCTCAAACGATCAATGGATAAGAATAGTACAATCTCATTCCATAGGTTAATTTATTTCTACTCCAAGACTAATTCCAACCTGCTTACTCAACCTCATTACTCCTCACAGAGTATTAAGAAACTGACTCTAAATAAGGCGGTAACAGGAACAACCATGTATGAAACATTCTCGTAAACGTAAAATCGATTCCCCACACCTGTGCGCCCGCGCAACTCGCAAGTAAAAACAAAAAGAGTGTGGGAAACGTACGACCGACATAGGGCTTCGGTATGTGGACCTGCGGTTTGTACTCCTTGGTAACAAGGATTGAGTATAAAGTAGGTGGTGATAACAACGAAGGATTATAATAATAATATAATATATTTTTTATATTTTTAAATGTTTTTTATATTGTTTTGTATTGGAATATAAAAATATAAAATAATATGTATGTAGAATAAATAAAGCAAATAATAATAATCCATTTATTTCAGGTAACAAAGACCCATACATACCATACCTATATACCTTAACCTAAAAATACATAAAGTTTTGGGACACACAAAGAGTAAAATATTGTAGGAGTAGGACGAGGAGAAACACTTGGAAGAAGAAGTAGATCAGATATGTGGCAGAGGTGGGAAAATATCAGGCAATTGAACTCACATTTTCCAACTTTCTAACCAGCTTAAAAGACTTTTCGAAAGAAGATTTCCGACTTGTAAAAACTTAAAAACCACTCAATTCATTCTTAATCCTGACTAAAACTGTTAATTTGAGTTTCAAACTAAATCAGCTACTATACCGTGAACTTTCAAGTTATAATAATATTTAATTCCGGAGATATTAATCGGGTACATCTGCTGCCTTACGATTACAACACTGTGGATCTGTGAACTAATTTGTAATGTTCCAAACCAGTCACTGCAAGCAATACTGAAGCAAGCAATGCTTTGTTCTGATCATCCTATGGGAAAACACCTATAGATATAATCACAAAGTCGCATATTATGACAACACACGTATACCATACCGTTACATGTACCTATGACGTAATGGATATTTTAGTCATAAAGATACTGGGGCAGATATTGTTCCATTGTTATAGTATCGCGGGTAATCCGATGGACAAGCATGGTTCGTTCATGTATTTGCCAATGTATGGAATGAAGACATAAAATGAAGTCATAAAAAGGAACGTGGAGTGTTCAAGACAGTAGCAGGTGAAGTAGAACAAGGCTGCAAGCATGACTCAAATCTGTACAAGTTCTTCTAGGGAGTAAAAGAAGTTGTACAGATTTACAGAGCTAGAACTTATGTCATAAATTAATCCTACTAAAGCACACGTTAGTGACTCCTTTAAATAATAATAATAAAAATGTTATTAGTATGTATTTTTAGGTTAAGGTATCTATGAGTGATTGTCTAAATCCGAAAACAGAGCTACACTTCAAAATAATATCTTCACATTGTGTCTATGACGGTGCTCCGAGGTAGAAGTATGAAATTCACAATTATAAAAACAAAATCTCCATAATCACTAGTAAAAGACCATAATACAAGGCTTCACATTAGATAATCCCGTGGGAGCCGGGAGCGACAATTGGGTGCAACCTGCAGTGCTGACCGCAGGCGCAACCTGTTCCCGCGACCTCTGGTGTGTTCCTATTGCATCCTACACTTGTCAGCCAAAAATTTCTTGAAAACGATTAGCTTATTTAAAAGTGCAGTCAGAACAAAAACATGGAACTTCGACTTTTCGTCGTTGAATCCATAATTGTGTATTCTTTCCAAACGTAATCAGAGTTATCACTGAGTTACCATTCAGTGATAACCTATCCCTATGGGGAAAATAGAATAATAATATGCGTCAATAAAGTACAAAACTGCGAACATAATAAGGAAGCGCTGAATTTGCGATCATAAATATTTATTAAATACCTTGCCAATACGAACGATGAAAATGAATTGGAAAATTACTTTAAATGTTACTGATGTAACTTTATTTGGTAATTAAAACAAAACACTTACCTTGTCCCATTGTTTATACACGTATTATAAATCAACATATTACAAAATAAATAAATAACCTTGGGTACTTTGTATAGAGCACCAGTCCTCAACTGTATTTCAGACATGAATGAGTAGGTAATACACACCCTCTTATCTGGATTCCCAAACAGCATGCATGGAAGCGGGCCAGTGCGGAGAAATCGTCTCGGTCTACCACACGTCCACACAAGGGACACCCGTCTCATCTCGGACACCGGTGAGAATCTCCCTCCGCTGATGACCCATGATCCGTGTTAACAAGGCCGTGACGAAGAACGTGACACGAAAAGCAACTTGATCAATTAATTAGACATGTTTTATAAAAATATCTTTTTAAATTCGCAGATAGGGCAAAATGAGTTTCTCATAAGTAACTTTCGTTGTACCTGGTTGAGAGCAATAGGCCCGCTCTCTATTTATAAGTGGCGGAATGTTTGTGTACCGTAGTTGCAATTGCAGACTACATCTATCTACCATCCTTGTGGAGGAAATATTGATGATATTCGCCAATTTTGTGAAACTACAAGAGGCCTTCAAAGATGTCATAAAGTAGGTAATGAAGATCTTCGAAGGTATCACAAGGGAATTTGACAGAGAGCACTAGAGGCGATAATAGGTCTAGAGTTGCAAACAAATTGGATCTCGACAAGCTCAATGAATTGACAATAGCTCCAAGAGTTGGACAATCTTATGATCGTGAGATAGAATTCCTGTGTCATGTGTGGTACTATTCTGTTGTGATCGATATTATAAACAAGAGCCTACCGAAAACTGTTTTAAGCTTTCACGGTTTATAACTATACTTAAAATGTTCAAATGTTTGTTGTGTTCCGCATTCTCCAGATAACCCGCAATCATGGCGCTTGCAACAGCGTCGAAATATCGGGAGCTCAAAACAATTAATAATCATGGAAGATATCCCGTAAGTGACATTTTAAGAAGAGCCTACCAGTTTCAACGAACGGGTCTTGCCAATGGTCTATCTTGTTCCCAAAAAACTGGGTGGTGTGGGTCAGATAGGCAGTCGCTCCATGTAAAATAAGCCCACCCCAACATAGTTGTGAAAAGACTTGGCAGATAGATGACCAGTTTCAACTAACATCAAGCCCTTACTGGTCACTACATTCTTAGACAAAATATTGGACCAACAACCATGTTCGATAGCAACGATGCCGAGACGAAGAATGTGGCACACAACACAAGGAGACTCATGGGAAGAGATTCGATTACAAGAGGTCGATAGCCATCGATCTGACAAGTGTAGGTAGCGACACCTGGGTGTAAGTTAATCGATTCATCGAAGTATGGGATTACAAACGGATCATGTTTAAGAAGTTATTTAGAATTGAGTTTCCAAGGTTTTTATAATCTTCTAAAGAACTAATAAAGCTAAAAGTGTCTTTCAGGAATTTCATTGGATATTCGAATCTACACCTATATTTTAAGGTTATATTCATTTAAACTTTCAATCTTTGCTTGGCCTCATATTCAATCACCGAATTATAATTATCCTGATTCTTTGCTCATCTAACCTCATTATTGCGCACTTTGCGCTTCGCAATGCTTTAGAGTCTAAGTGCGTATACACGTAGAACGGTGGTCAGAAATTGTCGGCGCTTATAGTTAGTGAGCCCCCGACACTAAACCTAGTTTGATAAGACTCCCAGATGATATATAGATATATAATTAGCCACGTTACGAATGGTTAGCCACGTTAATTTAATAAACGTGGCCAATTATATTTTTATATATCATCTGGAAGTCTTATCGAACTAGATTTAGTGTCGTGGGCTCTCTAACTATTATCGGCGCCGACCTGCCAGCGCTGACAACCAGCGTTCTGCGTGTATACGAACGAAATTGTTATTATTGTTATCGTTCTTTAAAATTGCTTCAACGTGTAGTCATGTCGAAATATGTCGGGATTACACACGACGACCAAACAAGAAAGTTAGCTGTATCCCTTATGACTGTCTTCCTAAAGTCTAAAGATCAGACCACAAAAAACTTATCCGAGTGGAACAAGTTACAAATTCAACAAATATTCTGATTAAGGAAACCGGTCATAAGGGATACCTACAGATAACTTTCTTGTTTTATTGAAGCAATTTTAAAGATGGCATACCTCTGTGTCGCTACATAAAAATATATCGGAAAATACCTGCGAGTAGCACACTGATCGGTGCGGCGAAGATTGGCCAGTAATGCTTGTTAGGGACATTTTTCGCCAGAAATGTTGATGAATGTTTAGGAATTGTTAACGAACTACGTCGTTCATGTACAATAATAACTGAACATTCAAAAACACCAAAATCTAGCACAATTAAGTTGGAACTGTCGAACATTCAGTCCGTTTCCCACAAAGACAATGGCACAGAATTAGCTGCGGCTGCGGCCGCACAACCGATAGCACAAGCTGGCAAGGTCGTGGAGCAAACAGATGGCGTTTATAATTCACAATGATGCCATTACTTTAAATTTTTTTCGGCAAACCGGAAATTGGGGGTAAGAATAGGTGCTAGTAGGATGGGTTGTGGTGGTCAGGTAAGCAGTGGCTCCTTGTAAAACACTGGTATTCGTGGACATTTTGTATACTTGGAAAAAGCTAGGCTAGGATGAGTTGATGTCATGGTGCTAGATGGGCAGACGACTTTATGAGGTGACCGGGCGGCGGGAGCCGGGACACACAGTATGCGGAAGGAGGAGGACCGGGTGTTCTGGTGCCACCTGAGAGGGCCCGTGCGTGTCCACTAGTGAGATGTAAATTGATTGTTACAAGAGACAAAGTTTCAACCACTTAAACGTATTCATATAGGTAGATGTTATAAGGAAGAAAGCAGAAACAATCTAACCGACCTATTCAGTAGAATACTTTGATATCTGGTACCAAATAGTACAAAATAGGTACTAACACTTGGTATTGCTCAAACTTCCAAAATCTCTCTTGGTCCAGCCATCCTGACTCCAACAATACGTGGGCTTTTGATTTTGAGCGTTCCAAGATTCTCTATTTAATTTCATTCCATAGTACATTCATAAGTAGCGACCACAAACAAATAAGTATCTACCTAGACCAATATCTAATTTTGACTTGCACCTGTTTTTACCGAAAAAACAATCACCTGGCTCCCACAGGTGAACAATATCCCGTTTGTAACCTTGAACAATACAAAAACGGAGTCTTAACTTCCAAGACAATGATACCGGGTGTCCCACAGTCCTACTTAAATAATGTCGACTAATTTCTCACAAGACATAGGTGCTGTTAATTTAAGAACAAAAAGTATGGTCTTGTTTGATGAGCAACAATCAATAAGCAAAACACGTAATTTTTTCCCGTGGGCACCATAGTGGCCCAGGATTGAAGTTTTATGTCAAGAAAATCAATAGAAAAACAAACAGAAGAATCAAGAGGAGCTCGTGGCTAAATAATAACAGCCGCTCGGGTCGTTCTTTAGGTTAAGCCGTGCTTGCCTAGGTTGGTCTGTGGATGGGTGACCACCCATTACATACAGAGTTTCATCCGTGCCTCAGAAATCAGTGTTTACAGGTAGTCAATAGCCCAAAAGTCTGACAGGGGCATGGGCGTATCTGGACTTGAAATGTTTGACTATAGAAACAACAGTTATACAAATATGAGGCATATCGACACCGAAATCATAAAAATACTGTCATCTCTTTTTAACTTTAATAATTTTGCGTAAGTAAAAAAGGATAACAGTGTTTTTGACAGTTACTATAATGAGAACCCTTCATTCCTAGTGTCATTGAAATACCTATTTGCGGCTGGGTCGCCATTTTATCCTCCACTGTTTGGTAACAAAGTTGGGGTACGTCAACTGTCAAATGCTCTTGAGCTGTGGTTTAAAATTGTGAATTTTGGAGTAATTTTGCTGTGTTAGTGCGTTTTAACTCGGTTCTATAGTGGAAATCGTCAATTGCAAGATGCCCAGTTTCAATATAATCGGATGTGGCCTTAGAAGAAGCGGAAATCACCCGAACATAACTTTGCACCAGTACGTACTTAATTTCAGTTGTATTCTCTTTAAATTTAGATAATTAACAAAAGATTCTGCATTTGTTGAAAAGTTTCAACAGTAAAGCATTCACAGAATTTCCCTTTTGCCTCTATTAACAACAGTAATATTTGTAATTCATGAAATCATTTTCTTGTTATTGTAGGGATAGAGTAGTGCATGCATGTATCGATAATGCTATATTATGGTTCTATATTGGTTATTTGTTTTACATAAAAGGCTGCCTGCTAATTTCGATAGCGTATCTATAAATAAAGTTTCGATACAAAAAAGATTGTGTTCAATAGTACAAATAAATTTGTATCTACTAAATAAAATGATTTTTTAGTATTATTTTATTCACAAGTGTGTTGAAAAACGTCGTATGATACACGTATGTATTGATGATTACCGTCCTCGGCTCTCTTAAGACCCTCACCTAACGGCTCGGGTCTCAATGACGCCTCAGCGGTAATCACCAACATTACACACTTGTACCATAATGTACTATTGTTAGTTATCTACCTATATTACCTACAAGTGAAGCAAAGAAAAGTGTGTCAAAAATACCTACCCGTTGATATTGGACCGTGATACTATGAAAACATTCTCATAATCTTTTATCGATATTATTGTAGAGAAATATCGATATGGGCTGCCCTATTAGCCGCCATTTTATCCTCCAATATAAAGTGTAGGTATCCACGTTTTTCTTGTAGGTATGCCAAGTCCAGATACGTCCATGGACAGGGGCGGGGAAGGGGGAGTTTTACCTAGTACCTACTAACTATGTTGTGGAGGTCAGATAGGCAGTCGCTCCTTAGACCGGAAGCCGACCCTAACATAGTTGGGAAAAGGCTGGGCAGATGATGAATCAATAGGAAACTGCAATCTTATTTGTACAACATTAACATTGAAATGGTGCCTGCCCAGGTATTTTCTTCTCTTATTTCCTTTCATTGTATAAGTCTTCCTCTTCATCTTTCAATCGATTTTGGATAAACCTCGGCCCATTCGTTTAATCGCAAAATTGTACCACCTGTGTTATCTGTCCACATCTGACGTGGCAATTAATTTCAAGGCATCAGTCTAATTCCCACTGCATATTATGGAATAAAAGTGTACCGCTACGTTATAGTGGTAGAATGTGAGGTATAAAAAGGTTTGCGGTACAAAGAGGCGGGAAGGCGGAGCCTTATTCGGGCGGCGGATGCGCGGCCTTGCGAGGTCGCCAGGGGCGCCTCTCACACCGATACACGGTTGCTAACTTTCGAGCGAACGGACGTTACATTTTATTTACTGGTATGTGCAGTATGTGTGCAGTTCGATCTAAGTATTCATTCACTAACATAGGTAGTTGGGTAAAGTTGTTTGCTATAATTCTGATATCAATGAAAATAGAAAACGCTTTATAGGCCTATGGTCAGCAGGGAAATAATGATAATGAAGGGATGATACGTTCAGGCTGTGTTTGACACTGGTTGGATTCCGAAAAGTGTTATTCAATTTTCAGTACTTAGCTGATTAACATTCGAGAATCTATGACCGAACCTAGTACAATATCCTACACGAGGTATCTGGCAGACATGTCGTTACAACACGGTGTAACAACGGCCTCTCAAACGCAAGCGCTGACAGTCTCGCGCATAGAACCGGTTGCTCATTGGATTAACTGTGCGGACTATTAATACCGGCTTCCCTTACGTAACACCGTGGAATATCAATATGAACGCGTCATCTTCGTCACGCCAACACCGTTACGCAGTGGAATCCATCCGAGTCTATAGGGCTTTCTAAGTAGAGAGGATGCGGTAGATAACATAATTGGTATATTATATACCTAATGAGATTTTGTGAGGTAAACTGAACCTGAGAAATTATACTTTCTCATGGTTTAAAAAGGCGGAAGTTGACGACGACGTTTTATGCGTCTATTCCCAGTTGTTACCACAGGCTTTATCACACCCCTGACGACAAATGGGAAAAAAATCCCAACTGTTGTCACTGGCGGAAAACGGAAAAATGTTCTCCTTTGTCATACCAACTCATCCTATTTCCAGCTGAGGTCTGTAGCCAAGTTCGTTGCAACTTGCAGCATTCAAACAATTCCATATCGTTTCTTTCTATGGCTATGGGCAGTAATGGGCACTCAAGTATTTATGTGCTTAGCATAGGTGCCCAGAAACGCTGGACAATATGGCACTTAATGGTTGATAAACTTCAACTCTTCGTTCATCCTCACTAGGCCATCAGCAACTGAAATAGATGTTAAATAACAAGCCAAGTTTAAAAGCTCCACTCAACTCTTCAATCATTCATCTAATTAAAGTCTGTTGCATTTCTTTAACAAAAAAAAAACATGCAAAATAGCACCTTATGACGACCACTTAAAGCTGTAAGTATATCTATGTAACATCCGGTCCACTTATGAACAATAATTGAATATTAGTAGGTAATATTATGCATGATATATTATTATACAATGTATTACTTCTAGGCCGTTGCGCTGTTGCAAGATCCCGCCGCGTTGCGGTGAGATGTTAATCGTAGAATCATCTGCTTAGCATTTTTCTATTGGGCAGTCTTCCAGTCTGACTGGATGTACTCGTTCTTTACATGGGGCGAGTGCTTATCTGACCTCCGCAGCCAAGTTACTGGGCAGTATAATAACAACAACTATTTTTACCCCTTTGGTAAGAATGCCGACTTTCAGGCTTCTAATTACTGCTACAACATTCAACAAGATTCACATAAGCTTTTCGGTAGCTTATGACAGTTGTAAAGGCCCATTTTTGGCGTTTATACTTTCGCTGTATATCATTTTATCTAGGTTTTCTGGGTACGATTTATTTAAAGAAAATGCCTTGCCTTAGCTCTCGTACTCATACCTAATGCAAGCATTCTTAGATACATTGAACCCAAATACAATTTACCACAATAAACAGTTATGTCAACCTACACCACATTGTGCATTAACCTCTAAACAAAAACCAAATTAAAATCCCAGTTCACCAGGCCACAAAAACTTTGATTTGTAATTCGCAGCCTTGTGTATGAAATGTAAATAAAAAAGATATCGGTCATAAGTTGGTAACCGCTAGATGGCACCAGATACCAGCTATTGTTTGGAAGCCACTGGAAGGTCGCAGAAGCAATGCGTGGGAATCACCCGGCTTCCGCGACAAGTCGGGTAAAAAGGCCCGGTTGGGGCATCGGATTTGGTGATACTGTGAGCGGACACGACAAGCAACAGCGATTAGGTTAGAGCTTATAAGCTTAAAGATATTTTATTAGATGGGTTTTTCGTAACACGCTATTTTGATCAAAACAAGGCCTTAGTGGATCTAAAAGAAACCATCAGAGAATTTGTCGTAAGAAGAATTGAAAAAAAAAAAAACAAAAGGTGTAAATGTAAGCGTTTTTTGGACACCAAAATGAATTTCGCCTCGACTAAATGACACAGTTTCTCCACTTGTATCAAAATGTACGATTTTTTGCTCACCTTCGTTAATCCGATCAAACACAAGGTTTGTAGCCGTATCCAATTGGGTGATCAAGTTACTTTAACGCAAATCGCGTACATTGCCACCACATCACACACCCACAAAGTAGGGTAATGTTCAGTAGTAATGAGTTTCAACAAATTAAGTTATCCGAAGGTGGGTCAGTAGCAGCAGCCGACACCGAAACAAATGAATACCGTTACAATCTGTTGACGAGATTCGAGGGAATCAAGTGAAAGAATTGAATGGGCTGCCAAATAACGTAATTTTTATTTTTATTTGCTCTTGCACCATGGCAATGGGTGTATGAACACTTTGAACGTTTTCGAAGCAAAAATAGGATATAAAGATCGTAGCTGGTATCAGATGAATTTATTTAGGTTACCGATACGTAGGTATTAAGGTAAATTGAGGAAGTTAAAGAGAAGCTCGTCGTGGCTAAATAATAGGTACTTAACACCCGCTCGGGTCAATGTTTGCCTAGTTTGGTCCACGAATAGGACCTCCATTACATACCCAATTTTCTCGCTGCTTCGGAAAGCACGTTAAGCCGTTGGTCTCGGCTGTTATTTGTAGATCTTTGACAGTCGCTACAGACTGTCAGTGACCCGAAAGTCTCTGACAGCCATTCTTACCAATGGATATCTTATTACCCAGTACTAACTGGGTTGTGGAGGTCAGATAGGCAGTCGCTCCATGTATAATACTGGTAACTATTTAGCTGCATTCGGTTAGACTGGAAGCCGATCCCAACATAGTTGGGAAAAGCCTAGACAGATGATGATACGTATGGTGAAATCTTGAATTAGGTTGGCAATGGCACAAAAAGAGGCCCGTATCTAGCAGTGAGTGGTGATGATGATGAGGAACAAACATCAACTACTTGTCTCAATCGCAACCATCACTCTTATCACCCATAACTCTACAGTTACCACCGTTAGTATCGGTTGAGCAATATCTGTGGCGATTGTGCGGCGCGGGAGTCGAAGCCGACACCGCTCCCACACTCGAGCTTCCACGGAACGTAACGTGAACCGAACAGTTGCTTATTGATGCTGAAGATGAGATAAAAACTTAATCAGGTCTGTCTCGCGAACAGTTAGATGGTAACGAAATGGGGCATGTGCGAACTTCGCTTTATACGAGTAACATGCATGTATTGTTTTAGTTTTTACATTAAATAGCAATGAACTTGCATATTCGCAGAGTAAGCCTGCGGTGGTCACATAATAGTGATTTTATTTTAGTTCTGATTCTACCATAAACAATATCTCAGTGTACGAACTGTTCGTACATAGGCTTTTCAGTTTTTTCGTCTAGAAGGTAACCCAAAGTACTTAGTTAAATAAAATAAAATAAGTCTTTATTACTGTTTAACAATATTAGGTAACAGTATTTACAATACACTTTACAACAGGCAGGTTGTCCTTCGACAAAAGCCTTCTCTAAAGTTTTCCATTTCTGTTTGACTCTCGCTGTTCTTGTCCTCTGTCCTCTGGACCAGCCACTTTTTTGAGGTCATCTTCCCAGCGTATTGTGTTATCAGTACCCAAATACACTATATGTATAGCCACAGACACTCCGTCTAGGTGCAAGTGTGCAGTCCAAACTCACAACATAATCGAATGTATGCCACATTAATTAATTCATTACTTGCACAATTGTGAAACCTCACGGGGCTCGCGACATTTTAACCGTATAAACAGCGTCGCCTTGCAGCCAATTAACCGAATATCGTAAACAAGTCTGTCCTGTAGTAAACATGGCCATATAGGTCTCAATGACCACAAGTGGTCAACAACGCCCCCGACTTGATTGACTGACCTTCGAGCCCTAGGGCCCTGTCGGACTGTATTGTATTGGAGGAATTGCGCAATTGTTGTAATAAAAGTTCTAGGGATGGCGTCGCGAAAAGAAGAAGATTAAGAAAACAATGAATGGATTGTATTCTGTGAAGGACGATATGGCAAGAAAGGGAGTGGAAACTGAGATGACAATTAATAGTGTCGTACTGAGAGAAGACGAGGACATACTACGTCACTTTAACATCAGAGTTGGGGGTAGTGAACTTTACTTGGCGTGTCGATGAAAATCTAAAAGTCGGCCCAGAATTTGGCCAGGATTTTGACACCTCCAGTAGCGTCCCTCCGTTCCTCTAAAGTGCAGGCGACATGAAACCCAGAACACAAAATGTCTCATCGTTTGTAAATTTGTGGTGGCATTTCATCACCACATCTGCACTCTAAAGCACAGTTGTTTTTATCCTCTCAAGAAAGTAAGGTCCGGAGTCTGTTTATTGACTTCTAAGGTAGCCAAGGCAACTTATATCCAGCTGGAACATTTTCTCAAAAGTTGGAACTTATGGGTTGGGTAGATAAGCACTGTCTCGTCACAGCTTAATGACGTAACTTCAAAAGGCTGTTTAAGAGATGAGCATGCTTTCCAGTCAAATATAAAACTCACTTCTTTATCAAAACAATATAACATTTACTACGAGTATGGAAACTCATTAATACTATAACAAATAAATAAACCCAAAAAGGAACACATGGCCAAAAAAGATAAACACAATGTCCCACAAATTTAAATTACATAATTTAAATAATAACAACATCAGTTTTAGTTTATTGGAAAATAAAGTGCCTATTTATAACATGGTCAATGACAAAATTTGTAAAGCACGGGACCCTTCCAAATATTCCTGATATGGTGGTATAATAAAATGTCAAATTCGTCTATTTTACCGTATCGGGGACAAAAGTGGGCGCTTCGCCCACAGCTGGGCCTGGGCGTGAGAAGTGATTGTTAGATTGTATAATAAGCTGTTATCCAAATAGTAATTCTTATAAATACTAATCGGAGATTTAACAGGTATTTTAGGCGTAGGAATAAACTAGACATTCACAATAATATAAGCTGAATAACTCAACAAACAACATACATTTTAATAAAATGTACCTGCATGAATAGGTGAGCAGTTCTATTTTCAGGTTGACGACATTCAGCTCATCATTTTTACAGGCAACAAACAAATGAGAATTATCATAATCCATCGCAAAACTAGCCTCTTCTAATAAAATTAGGATAATGTAGATAAAATAAGCTTTGCATATACTCTAACTTTTTAACAAGCTTGATTTCTGAGCTTTCGCATACAACACAATAGCGGTAGGTACTGTAAGGGGTGAAGCACATAAAAGGCGTTTAAGATAATATATTAAATCAACCCTCTGGTGGATAGCTCTATCTTCTACTTTGTTATTTTAACTACAAAGTTGGTGTAAATCTCCTTTTCAGTCAATTCATATAATAACCGTAGAGGTTTACATCTCTGATGTAGAACCTACGTTAACTACGGTTTAAGATTACGAGTTAAAAGTTGTAGAAGCATTGCTAGAACAAGAAAATTTAATAATAATTTATTGGAAACTGAAAAACTCAGTTTACAAAAACTCTGTGTTCGATAACAACTGCATTAGTATAAAACTGTGTCGCAGTCATTAACGCCCACCTCCAAATAGTCGATACATAAGCAAAAAGCAAACATTAAAACTAGAAAAAAAAATTGCAATTTAAAAGCTTAACATTAAATTTCCACAATATTTCATTTTGTAATTTTATGTGAGATTATGTATTTGTATGGAAGGGTTGTGTATGTGTTGAGCGTGGAATGTATATGAGTGTGTGTGTGTGTGAGTGTTGGAGAGGAGTGTACGTTTGGGACGTGTGCGTTTGCGCATGTTTTATATATAAAGGGCAATTATAAATCCCAGTTTAAGTTTTCACATAGTTTTCTAATTCTTCATACGTGAGAGTATGAAGCCATTTATCCGTGATTCTTTGACATTCTCGCAAAGTCAATGGATATATATTGAGCTAGTTATTTACTCGATTATACAAAGTGGAGCTGAGAAAGCGATATTGCCGCCGTACAACTTGAACCGTGGCAAATTCTACCTGGCAGACTCTGTCACCTACGTTTTTGGCTAACATGAAAAATTATTTATTAATTTTATAGGTAGCGTGGGATGATCCTTCGTGTACTTAATATCAATCAACGCATAACATAATTATGCACTTATCACAACACTGCCGCCTACTTAGCATTAATTCACGATATAGCCTTAAGTTTCAAAAAAGGCCAAAGGGCTTCCAGTGGGCGACGATATTGGTCAATGATCAACACATGGCCACTTATGGCCTTAAAAATCGCCCACCGATAGATTCTGGTGTGGGCAGGAATAAAACCCTTTTAATATTGTAAACAAGTATTGTGGAACTTGTGCCTTTGTATATTATGATCTAACCGCGACTATATGCACATATAAACTACTTACAAGTTTACAACCCAGCAAACGATTATTCAAACTGGTCCGGACAATCTGAGGACATTGAACGCTGACAGATAATTCAGGAAGTATTTTTATAGAGGTGTCCGTGTCCGCTTGTCTACAACTTGTCCGGTTTGATCAAAGAACAAAGTCACAATTCTTTTTCTAACGTACCTAAGGACTAAAGTCTGCACCTAACTTTGAACCTTATGTTGCAGATAAAATAACAGTATAATATTCTAGTATACTAATTTCTTTATAACACTTATATACAGAACATAAAATAGGAAACTACATCACACCCAATTTGGTATAAGTCCGATCAGTAAAGAAAATACTACCAAGTGAGAGACAGCACAAGGGCATCATCACGGTGGGCGATGATTGAAGGGTCTATGTGTCATTCATATATTATGGCCACATATGGCCTTAGATAAGTCGCCCACTGAAACAGGTGTCGTAGGCGATCGAAATCCCTTGGTTTGTGCTATAAAAAAAAGTAGCAGTACCATTGTGTTCTCGAAAAGCAGTTTCTTCCGCGTGGATTTTGACGTGGCCAATGGCAGAATCCATGGGATAGGCGCTCATAAGATCCTTTCATCGCGATCCTGCAAGAGCTAGAGTATCTCCAATGTACTATAATAAAATATATAAAATACTAAAAATGTTAATTTTATTAACCGACTTCAAAAAGAAGGAGGTTATCAATTCGACTGTATGTTTTTTTTTATATGCTTGTTACGCGATTTCTCCCCCATTTGTGAACCGATTCTTAATTTTTTTTTTAAAGAGTTTACTCCTGAAGTGGTCCCATTTAAATTTGTTAAAAATTTGATACTGATCTTCGGAGATATAAAATGGAACTCTTCAAAAATAGGCGGCAAATTTGTCGTGATTGCTGCAATCGCTTGTATGTTTATTGTTTTTATATACAACATTATGACAAAACATCACGCCTGTATGCTCTGAGAGAGTACGCAGATGTGTACAATCCACCCAGATTTCGACAGTTAGGTATGTTATGTTCCATTTATTGGGGATATGCCTATTACCGTGACATGTATTGTTAATAATGTAAAATAAATTCATAGGAACTTGTTTGGAAACAACTAAAAATGGAAAAATAAAAAAAACGTTAAAAAAAACTGACTTCAAAAACACAAACAAAAAAAATAAAAACACAAAATAGTGAAAAATAACTTTAGCTTCTTCTTGTTTTTCTTTTTGTTTTTTTTTTTTATGTCGGTTTTAATGACACAGCCTTAGACATGACGACGTAACCAAAAGCGCTAAGTATAGGAGTAAGAATGTTGGTATACAAAAGGTCCTTTTATAAGTTCTCGTAAAGAATCCGAATATTTGGTATAAATGATAAAACCAAAAATTCGAAAACGTGTGACATCTACGAACCCGCACTGGGCCCGCGTGGTGGAATATAGCACATTCCCTCTCATAGAGAGGAGGCCTGTGTCCCAGCAGTGGGAACATTATAGGCTGATTATGCTTATGCTATAAGATCTTATCTTATTCTTTATTGCACAGAACATTATACTATATAAAGCTCGATTACCACTCACTGACTCACTGACTCATTGACATAATTGTTCTCCCAGATGGTGGATGGGGAGGTGGGTATTTTTTGACAGATTCGTAAACAAGTAACTCCCGCGAGTATGGGAAAAGTGCCAAACCTCCCCTTTTTGCTCCCCTTCCTCCTCCTCCCTATCGTATCTCGGAAACTAAGGGACCCGTATTTTTTGTTTTTTACGGGATCGTATAGAGGAGGCTCGGAAAAGTAAAAACCAGTTTTCAAAGTTGTCCCCCTTTCTCCCCTTCTCCCCCCCTTTAGGCGGATCTCGGAAGTTAAGAGACTTGGAACATTTTTTTTTTCAGATTTGTATAAAGGGGCTGATTGTTAGTCGAAATCATTTTTCAAAACTCCCCACTCTCCCCCCCTTCACCCCTCCCCCCCTCCCCCCATCGTATCTCGGAAACTAGGACACGTAGCGGCATTTTGATTTTTGCCATACTTTATTATCGAGGGGCGTTGAAATTTGTATACCCTCCCCTCCCCAACCTCCCCTTTGCTCCCCTCCGCTTTCCGGTGGTAGGTAGGTCCTGAGTGGAGCGAACCTGCGAGACCGAGTGGAGCGAAGGGGGGAGGTGGCGAGCGAAGCGAGCCGGCGACCTCCGTAGCGTAACGAAGGTTGAGTGGGTGAAGCTCCCCTCCCCAACCTCCCCTATATTTGAAAAGGCTGTAACTTCATAACGGTTAGAGATAGCCATCAGGTGTTTGAACAAATATTATAGTAGGTGTCGAAACCTGTCCGGTGGTAGGTAGGTCCTGAGTGGAGCGAAGGGGAGAGGTGGCGAGCGAAGCGAGCCGGCGACCTCCGTAGCGTAACGATGGTTGAGTGGGTGAAGCGTAACTCAGCAAACTTTAGGGTAATATTTTTTATGGAAAAAGGTCTCAGTTTTTAAATAAGGTTTCATTAGGGGTCTGTAGGGGTTTTCATACTGTTTTAGGGGTAATTCTAAAGGATTTTCCAATTCATTTAGGGATGTCTATAGATTCTCAAAATTTTATAAGGGTAAGTAATACTTCTCAAAAACACCAACACGCGAGCTGCGCGCAGCTCGCGCACCCAAGCAAACTAGTTTAAAATATATACACAGAAATAAACAAATTGCAAGTCGGTGTGCATTGAGGAAGACTTTTTGAAAATTGGGATGAATTTTCTAGAGGGGTTAAATGAGGCAAAAGTTCGAATGCGAGTTCCTCAATTTTGCCAATTAAAATCCCCTGCAGAAGCTATTTCTACCACTTTCTCGAGAAACAGACTAATTTAGTCATTTCCAACAATCCTCAGTCATACAAATCGACGTGGATGGACTATTAATTGTGTATAGTTCCTTAGTGTAACGATACCTTTTAGCTCCGTTTACGTGAACCAGTGCGCAACAAGGGATGCGCGTGCGCTTGCGAACTTGACATTGTCTATTCTCGCGCCGGAAGCCACCCGGAGCCACAGACGCGCCGGAAACGGCCGCCCTTCAAAGGGGTAACATTGTTTCGGAGAACGTTAGCGACAAACTAACACATTTGAACACAGTTAATTTTGTAATGAACTTGGCTTTCCGCTTAAAGTAAACAGATACAATGTTGCACTGGGACGTCTGGAGCTTTAAGCCGAAATACACACATACACAAAAGCTTTCATAGAAATTGAATAACTTTGCCCGCCGCCGTCTTCGCAACGTTTCAGTTTTGCTACACTTCATTGACGGCAGTAGGCTCATTTTATATTACATGGGTCTCTGTTCTGTCTAAACCTTTGTTGAAAATAAGCGTGATGTTGCGTCATGTTATAACTAATGTCCATCGATCGTTTTAGGTAGATTTCGTCAGATAAAATCTACCTATTGGTCTTGCACCTAAAGTCGAGTTTTCCGAAAATTTCCACCTAAGGGCTCTAGTCATGAACTCATGACCCCTAGAGCCCAAATCAACCGCAGGTTAAAAAGTTTAAATATATATGTATACGTGTGTATGTATGTTGGTTTGTGGGGCGACAAGCAAAATTTAGCCACACTCTACAGGTCGCAATTATGCACCGATTGCTTTCAAACTTGGCCAAAAAATCGAAAGGGTCAAAACTTAGGTTAAGTTCGTGAATGGGCGGAATTCGTCCATTGGAGGTGGCGGGCGGTCGGTTTTTATAAAATCAGTTTTTTGGCCATAACTTTTTTCCCATGGAAAATTTTTGGACCGTTTAGTATTTTTATCATTCCGAGTAAGAATACGGACAACTTTTAAATTTAAAACTTTTTTGATACCACCACTAACTCGGAAAATGTCTATAATATTTTTTTTGGCACGCATATTGTTTACTCTACAATTTTTAATGAATAAGTTTTTTTTCCGTGCTAAACTCTTATGGGAGGATTTTAACAAGGGGTTGAAAAAAATATGGGTGGAACCTTCTCGAAATCTACCTCCTCCTGCGGCTCGCCGAAGGGATTTTTTTATTAGTGATCGATGCTAATGTCCTTCCGTAGCTCCTTTAGCATCAAGGCTATTTAAAAAAAGTTAAAAAATATAACGACCACCAATTTTCACTACATCCCACTGTAATCACTAAACACTTTCATAATAAATATCCCAATTAAATAAATTGACTTCCTACTGCTAGAGAGGAGCCGTGAGACTAGTCGGCACAGATGATAGCTATTATCTTCAGAAGATTTCACGTCATGGGGAGGCACAGGACAGAAGGTCTAACTTGCTAGAACCACTAACGAAAAGGAAAATTCATAAATACTTAGGACTAACCTATTTCGAATTATTCAATGATTTTAAAAGGAATACTTAATATGGCAATACCAATGGAATTGATGAAAAGTATTACTTCCTTATTATTATTACTATTAAGACTCTCCACTCCTCCATCTCTTCGTCTGTATGTTCTGAAAAGATGGCAATATTTGATTTCAGTTATCTGACCTTAATGGCTACCTTTAAGAAACGTGTTCGCCTTTTGCCCCTAGTACGAAACCATGCAGAACTTCTGCTACCTTTCTCGTCGTGTGAGTGCATTGTGTAGCCACATGCCGCGGATGCGGTGCGTGTGCGCATCTGCCCGCGATTCCCACACCCCGCCGATTTTTTCCATTACGGATGTATTGGATTGGATGTTAGGGATTGTTTTATTAAAACTCGGAAGTGGACAGGAACTTCAACTCAAGGAAGGAAATACTTATTGACATTTTGCATGAAATGTACTTACCCTAAGTAGATAGGCTAGGTACATCGTAGGTCGGTAACTCCCTAGAGAAAGATGCTAAAATGCAAAAGTCATCGAATGCAGTCGCTATGGCTGAAATCGGCTAGATAGGATCATCAACATGTACACTGATCTAGGAGTGAGTAATATGATCACTTACCTATTTTAAAGTAACCCAAGGTTAATTATTTCTATGAAACAGCGATGACCGGCTTCCTCCATAACTAGATACATTCCAAACGGAAGCACAAATCACTAAACCATTGCGAATCACACCTTGAAAAAATCAATTGCATCAAACTTTACGGCACCAATACTGACATACCTAAGTATTTCGCAACATTCACAACACAAACTCCCACAAAGACCTCACAACGAATGTAAATAAAATAAACATTATTTATTATCGCACGTTACGAAATAAAAAACACCATTACCTACCGCCTCCTACACAAAAATAAACATATTTACATAATATACATATCTAACCTTGAAAAGAAAGATGCATCTTGCATTTACACTATGGGCGTAATTCGACGCGCTAACGCCAAAAACGAATTTGTACAAAATACAAAAATGCGCTCTGCACAGGTGGCAAATCTCTAGTTCCCACAGAGCACAATAGTTTTTTTAGAACAGGCACAAGTGGCATCTTGCCTCAGCCTATCATAGTGTCGAAAAAAAATAATGAGGTTAAAGATGCTGTGGCGGGAATATCGACAGATGTTTATTTATTGCTAATCGAGCTGGGAAACTTTTAGCCAATGTTATTTTGGCAATTAAAGTACTTATTAATTACCAAGGCGAATATTACGAACATACTTT
Organism: Xestia rhomboidea; assembly: GCA_963853795.1. Classification (NCBI taxonomy): domain Eukaryota; kingdom Metazoa; phylum Arthropoda; class Insecta; order Lepidoptera; family Noctuidae; genus Xestia; species Xestia rhomboidea. The sequence goes on from OY970764.1 coordinate 20,011,295, forward strand.
TCGACTCATTGCGAGCGCATTTTGACTTAAATTGGCTGAACACGGGCTTCGTTGTACAACTCGTTACGTTCCATGATCATCACAAAAAATAATAGTTTAATACCTACCTATATTATAGATTTTTTGTTGACCCGAGCAGAAGCGAGATAGAAGTCTAGCATTTAAAAAAAAGTGAAGTTATTAAACTCTTTGCTAGACGCAAAGAGGTTATCGATTTATTGATTCATCGATAAACCATCTATACTTATCGCGACGCATCTCTAATAGACGACAGGTACCTACGTAACAGAGTTCCGCGCTCCCATGCATTATGACAGCAATCAAAACGAGAGCATCGCGACACAATGGCGCACGTAAATACACGGAAAGCGAGCTAATGAAGTAGGAACACGAACCGTCGGGAAAATATGTACTTATTACTTGCGTAATTATGCGCCCACGTCAGTATTGTCTTGTCAGGCTGTAGTGTTTGGCTAAGACTACCTGGTTCGCTTTATGGGGACAAGTTGGCGTCCCTGTTGCAGTTTTCTTTGTTTGTGTGTCTTGGGACAGTTCTGCAATAGGATGTAATGGCGCTTAGATAATTATTTAATGTTTGTCAGAGCCTTAAACGGTTTAAACATCGGCTAAATAGTTAATGTATCTGCTGAACACTACAATCGAGTCTGGAGTTTGATTCCCAGGTGAAACAGAATTTTACAGAATATGCAAAAGGCGATCGCCTAAACTAACTAACTAGTTCCTGGAACAGTCTGTTAAAATTATAAGGGTCGTTGTACGCATTGTTGCGTGTTGATGATTTATCTGAAATGTTAGTTTTCTAGAATATGTTTACCTTTACCAAGCATGAAAAAGGGAGTCACAGTCACACGAGAAATTAGTTATCGTTGCATTCGTGTAATGTAACACGACCGATGATGCAGCAGCGCGGGGGAAGGTGACACCTTTAATGAAACAAACAATCACGAATCATTGCATTCTCCTTACATGTTGACTCACGAACGGATCTGACGGTGACGGATCATACATACATTCATAAACTCACGCCTTTTCCCCATAGGGGTAGGCAGAAACCACAGAACGATAACTGCTACGATCCTTACATTGTATACTCCTTTTGCCTCGACCACGTTCATAAATGTGGTCATACACCGTGTATGACCAGAAAAATGAGCCGTCCGGCGGCGTGCGTGTTTGATACACGCACGCCGTCGGACCGATAGTTTGTTTTCTTTATTGATCTTAATGCTGTAAAGTCCGCTTCCCGTCCTCAATGCTACGATAACTAATTCAAGAATTCTGCCGTTACAATATGATTGCAGGTATTGTTAACTTGAAAGAGATTATTATTTCTCCTGCATCGTGGGTGTTTACAAAAAAAAAATCAATACACTTCCTCGAAAACTGGTTCATATCTCACCACGATTAGGTTCACAAAGCAATGTATTTCAGACGCGTGTGATTTTTGATTTTCCAACACGTTTGCGGGAATGAAAATTGCCACAGATAACATATACCTAGACTTAGTTAACCAAATTGGTTCAATGCCTCTATTCACAACCGTCTCGCGCCAGTTTCATTTTGGCACCTGCCGATGCCAAGTGCCAAAATGAAACTGGCGCGACACGGTCCTCTCTATTCGGAGGTGAATGTCTATTTCTAAACTCGGCAAAGAGATATGCGTCTACATATAAGGCGTTAATATTTTTTGAATATTTCAATAATGTTTATAAATAGAATATCATCAAAAACAATGACTATTACAATAAAAAAACGTTTATGAACAAATTCACATTTAGTTGTGTTCTAAACTCAAAAACATTTGAATTTTCTATTTTTCATATAAGGCTGTTTAGCGGCTTCATACCTTTGCTTCTCCTTCAACCTGGCGAAAGCAAAGCGCGGAAAAAAAAAGAAAATTTAAATCATAGTTTCATAATAATTTATGACAAAAATATTTTTCGTTCTTTTATTTTTTCAAAAGTGTATTGAAAAACGTCGTTTGATACACGTGGACATTTGTTATTGCAGTTCTCGGCTCAAAAACAACCTCGCCTAAGGATCGGGTGTTAATTCCGTCTCGAATGCAATAACAAACTTTCTCCACTTGTATCAAAATGTAGGTACTAAACTCACCTAGGTACACAAACAGCCAGACCTGGAAAAAAAATCTGCTGTCCAGTAATTTTTTTTTTTAAGGAACAGCAAACTGTTACAATAAGAAAACTTAAAACTAGTAATATTTGCATTTTGCTAATAATGCAACCCACAACACTGTCCACGGGTTATCAGAATAATATTTAAAAAAAAAAACAATAATCGCCAGGGGTGACAAAACAAAAAAGAGTAAAAAATAATAAAATAAACGAAAGATGACAAATAGTAAGTACACAACTAAGACAGATTTAAAACAGTAATTTGAAGATTACAATCATGTAATTATGTATTATTATTTTTTTTAATTTTTATTAATTATTTTTTCTAAGAATTCTGAAAACCTTTGAATTTTCCAAATGGGCTAATAAAGATGTCAATATTTACAAAAGTGTTATTGTATAAATCAACCATGCGGCGGATGGGTGAGCGCAGGCCGGAGTTGGTTCGGCAGGAGGGTATAGCAAACAGCGTACCTGCGCGCACCTGACGCCTGTGGAAGGTTCTAGGTACTGCATAGCAGATCATGTTATTAAGGTTTATGCAGTTGAATTTATTTCTAACAATTTTGTATAGCTTGAGAGCTTCAAGGTATTTTCTACGGCAGTTTAATGATAAAAGTTTATACTTGCTGAGTAACATAAGGTAGGAAAGATCTGTGGCACCTGTAGTGCATGGCACGTAGAAATTTGTATTGTATTGTAGTAATTATTTATGTTCGCTCTGGTTAAAATACAACAACAACACAGCAGAATACAGCACAGTAGAACAGCAGATTTTTTTCCGCGATTTCTGGTTTGGTCCCATAGTAAAAGTTGTTTGTTATCATGAGTACAATCACGTGTTTAGGTATCGGTCACTAATGACCAGTTTCTCCTGCATCGTGGGTGCGTTTACAAAAAAAAATAACTCGCACAAACAGCCAGACCCAGAACTTCATGATCCCATCTATCTACCTATCCATCCATCTGTGGTTAAAAGGTCTTAGTACCTACCTATACAGGTTAAATTTTCCAAGTGGGCGTCGATGGGCACATCCGAAACTATGAGGAATAACCCAAATACTCAAAGGAGTCTCGGACCGGATTTTGTTGAAAACTAAAACTGCATCATTCGATTTTAGTAAAATCAATATTCCTATTCCGGAATTGAACTCGTTGATTTTGAAAAAAAAACATGTTTTATTACGGTATTATTAATTAGGAACTGGAACAGCAATATATCGACCATCTAAAAATAACTACCATAAGAGCACCGCAAACATCACACTGAATATTGCAAGACCTTCGTTTGATAAACAAAAGGGTGTTAAACAGGGTCACCCGTTCTCTCCGAAGTTATTTAAGCACTTTTGAGGAGATATTTAGATCGCTAGCAACCTCATAACCACAACCAAAGGCAATAAAGTCTCACTGAGTGGACTTTTGAGCGAACGGACTTTTGTGCGCCAGGACACTTGCGCGAATGAACACTTGTACGACTGGACTTTTCCGCGACTTTTTCATCATGGGTGTCGTTTTCATGTTTTGGGGGTCACTGATAACGAAAATGAGGTCAAAATTAAATTCATAGATGTCACCGGGGAAAATTTTCGGTTTTTCCATCAAGGGTGTCGTTTTCATAGTTTTCGGGGTCGCTGTTAACGAAAATGGAGGTTTGATTGCAATTTGTATGTTTATTTTTGATTTTGTGCGCAACAAAGTTAAAGAAGATCTTCTTGACTAACACAAAACTATGATAAGGTGCTAAGATAATTAAGAGTCCCACAAAGCACGAGTTAAGCGCTTGAAAATTTATTTCGTTAGATTGATATTACAGTTAAAATGGTTGTAGAGGGATAAAAGACTTATTTAAAAAAGAAAACATGACGAAAACTTAAATTGTTTTCGATTGTGCCATCTTAAATTTTAATTTTGTCTTCAGTTTCGTTATCAGCGACCCCGAAAGTTAGAAAAACCATACCCATGAAGGAACAACTGAAAATTTTCGTCGGCGCCATCTTGGATTTTCATTTTGACCTCATTTTCGTTATCAGCGACCCCGAAAACCATGAAAAAGTCGCGCAAAAGTGTAGTCGCGCAAATGTCCATTCGGGCAAATGTCTTTCGCGCAAAAGTCCCAGATCCCTATCCGTTGGGTCGAAATAGATGGGTAGGAAATAGATTATTTCGATGAGTAGGTACATCTATTTGGGCCAGTTAGTATCTTTCGAAAACAGGCAAGAAAGAAAAATTGAAATGTTTGGAAAAGCTACTGGTCCATGAAGACGCTAATTAAGGGTGATCCTCCGATCTCCCTGAAGCGCAAACTCGTTGTCATGTGCATTGTGCCCGTCCTGCGGGGCTATTACGTATCTTTCTGATATCCAGTGACTATTGTGCCCGTCCTGCAGGGCTATTACGTATTTTTCTGATATCCAGTGACTATCAAGCTTCGGTTGTACACCGAACTTTGATGACAACCGTGAATGTCATAATATTGGTATTACTTAGCACACTGAGTGGATATCACTTTACGGTGACTAACAGGGTCATTCATAATACGAAACTAACCTTTTGACCATTAATTGATAGACACTGAACCCAGGTACTATAATTTCGAGCTGCCAACAGAGATACGGAATAACCCTTCTGTGTTTAAACATGATCACGCACCGACGCTCAGAAGTTCCGCCTTGGAGTTTGTAAAAGGGCAATGGAACGCAGCATTCTGAGTGTCAAAGAGAAGATAGGGCTCGAAACACAACGCTGCGGTCCAAAACAGTCATAGTGAACGTCAGCAAGAAGGCTGCTAGGCTGAAATGGTATTGGGCGGGTCACGTTAGCCATACGCACGATGACCGCTGGGCAAAAGTCTTCACACGATATTGTGGGTAGGCCTTTGCCCAGATGTGGGACAGTACAGGCTATTACAAAAAAATACACCATTCGATAGTGCCGCCTAGAGGGATCAAATTCTGGGAAGTAGGTAATGGCATGCGACTTGCGACTGCTCCGCACTCTTTGTATGATGTAAATGCATTGTATCCCGAAAGTATGATGCATTGTATCCCGAAGAGCTTGCAATATGCGCATAGCTTCAGAATGCAACAAACTACCGCAAGTTTTGTGGTTCTTATAATATTCCCACTTGAAGCGCCATCTCTTAGGAGTTAGGACAAACGAGACAAACTCTAATGAGAATTAACCATGGCAACACTGAGAATTTTTGTTTTTAAGGTGGATGCTCCAGGGTAGCTCGCGAAATTCAAATTTTCTTACGTTTTTTGCAATTTGCAGGTCAGTGTAAGGTTGTATGTTGCTTAAAATATGATTCGCGGCTGTAACATGTATGTAGTTACAGAATTATAATCATCAAAATCATCAATACAACCATCCATGGTCATAAAGGTGTATGAATTTACTTTTTCAAGGTCAAAGTCATTCCTGCACCTTTATTCACTTGGAGGGTTGTTTTATTGTACAAAAAAAATGTGTCCGAGCTATTTGCGGTGTCGGCCCTCTAGAATCTTGTAGACCTTTATTTAAAAGACTTAAGCTTTTGACGCTGACCGGCATGTATTTGTTTGAGGTATCGGTATTTGTAAGGAAACATAGTGATTTTTTTAAATTCAAAGGTGACAATTACACTAAGCAGAGGCCAAGAGATCCAACAAAAATTATGATCCCATTTTGCAATACAAAATTGATTAAAAACAATGTGTTTCATATGTGTATTTCCATCTTTAAAAAAAAAAAATTACCAAGAAATATTAGAGAACTCCCTTTTAAATATTTTAAAAATAAATTGCGCAAATGGTTGACAGAAAATTGTTTTTACAGTTTGCAAGAATTTCTGCAAAACAAAATTTATTTTTAAGATATAGGTATTAGTTTCGTGTGCAATGTGCGTGTGCGTGTTATTTTTTATTTAATAATTTATTTTACTTTACTTACTTAATACATCTTGTTAAATTTCATATAGATACACATTATACAATAATGTAATGTAAAATTATATTTGCATGCCCTAAAAAGGCAAAATATGGTTTGTGCCTAAACCACCAACTTTAACATCTGGTAACACCTGTATTTTAAGCAAATACATTATTCTTATTCTTATTCTTATTGATGATTTTGATGATTATAATTCTAGAACTACATACGTGTTACAGCCGCGAATCATATTTTAATCAACATACAACCTGACACTGACCTGCGAATTGCAAAAAAACGTAAGAAAATTTGAATTTCGCGGGCCACCCTGGCGCATTCACCTTAATTCTGTAATTTTGTTTTATCTGTTGTCACTTGTCAATTTGACATTATGTTGTCAACGACAGTCAATGACATGTTGATGTTGACATTGTTGTTAGAACGCTAAACCACGTCTTGTGTTGAACTTGAGATTGTGTTTTTCTCTGAGGTTTACAGAATAGTAAGACAACCAATATAGTTAGTTAAAATAGTATAATTTTTTACTTTAACATAACACGGCCAAAGCCGTGATTTAAATGAAGTCCGTAACGGAATTGTTCTTGGGTCTTTTAAGATATTTAGGTTTGCTGGAGGAACATCCACTGATAAGGAAAAACATTAAGCGTAACAGGTATTGAAATCTCAATGATCAGACTTCAGATCTCATGCTAACGTGAACGCATCTTGTGGCCAGCGGCATCCGACAAAGCCGGCACAGTCGAAAATATTGCACAAAACACATTTTAGAGCCAGGTTTCCGACCATCATGACTAATAATGACGTAGGTTCATACCACAACAGGAATCCACAACAAAGTAACGACCAATACATAATAATTATGGAAAGGTATCTATTTCCAGAGTCTTCGATGATTTCTCATCGGATGATGAAACACCAGTGCTGGGTAATAGGCAGTTGAAAAAATTTCGCTGGTCAGACGTAGAAGCAATTGGTATGTATTTAAACCTTACAAATACGAAATCACCAAATCTTGTGTAGTCATATTAAAGTATTACACGTTACTATAAGTATTTACACATCACATCACACATCCAACAGTGTGCCTTTTAAAAGCACTCTGTTGGATGTCTTTTAAGCTATAAGGGAACTTTTCTTTCAACAAATCAACTAGTAAATACCTACAATTCTTACTTATACTATTTTTCCAGATAACCATTTCAAAGCCAGGAAGCCGCTGAGAACTGTGCCGGTACACACAAGGAGTTCCATATCCACTCCAAAAGAGTCTTCCAAGAGAACTGTGCCAGTTGATCTTCCACGGAATGGACCATCTACTCAAAGGAAAACCACATCTATAACAGATGGATATGTGGACCTAGAAGAACCAAAAGTGAGTAGCACAGTCATATTATGTAAGTAAATCGGATATCTCTGTCTAATCTGCAGTTTCAAATGCAAGCCTTAGTATTTTTTATAGATATAAAAAAAAAACAATTTCACTTTGCTATTTTTGATGTTAATACAATTTGTTTAGAGTGGTAAAAAAATCATGCATTTATACCCTATTGTCATAATTATTATGGCAGCTCGGCCTAGTATTTTGCAACAGTCTTATGACAACACATTTGTATAGTTATAAAACACGTTTTACATTTACATTTAGAACATACATAATTATATAAATAATTGATTCACTTAATTCCTAAAGAATGTGATGAAAAGAAAAACCAAATTGATTAGACAATGTGGATATCAATCTGGAGGTCTAAAATGGCCGCTTTAGCAGAATCTAATATGAATCACGTTACAAAATTAAATTCTTAAAATGGACAATGTATTATCACAACCTTAGAGTACATTTTAAGAGTTTTAAATATTCTGATAAAGCGGCCATTTTAGAACCCCTGTAGTGCTACTTACTAATCGATTGTTTTCTCAATTACAATTTAATAATGTTATTCAAACACTGGTTTTGTGTGTGTTGGTTAAATTGTTTGTTTGTTTGTTTGCTTGTTTGCCTTTAAATCACGTCGACCCTGTATTTTAGGTGGCTCAAGTAGAATCAAAATCAGATAATACAAATAAGAGAGCACCCATACTACACGTGGATTTAGATGATGATGATGACAATGATGAAGTGGTTTTTGTGAAAGAGGTCGCCACTCATCCGAACGAACCTCTTGAACCCTTCAAGGAAAAAAATTCCCTTCCAGGTGTCGATGATTACGATGCAATCCTATCTAAAATTTTAGCAGCAATAAATTCAGATGACCTGCCAGAATATCGGGAACTGCTACAACGAATCGCAAATACATTACAATCAATGTCAAAAGAAAAACCTGTTGGCGATGGCAAACTGGCGAGGAACGGGGCGTCATATAGACCGCCGCAGAAAACACAGATAAATTTACGAAATGAAATCAAATTGAACAATAAATTAAATGCTGACAGACATATAAATGCCCCTCAGGAGCGTGACCCTATCAGAGTATCTTTAACAGATTCCAGCGATTCTGACGATGACGTAGAGATAGTTGCAGAGGCCGCAACAACATCTTCAATTAACACAAATTCGGCCTGGAATATAAAAGAATTATCAAAAAATTGGCTGCTGGAACTAAATTCTATTTATAATAATAACCAACAAAATAATCAAGAAAAAGTTAACGATGCGCGTCGGGTATCAGACATCACCTCAAAAGTGAACAGTGATCAAAACATAGCTCACTCACACGGACACGACGAAACGGATGCATCACAGGAATTGCTGTCGAAATTGGCTTCTGATTACAACATTAGGGACCTACATAGCAAACCAAAAATCCAAAAAACGCAAGAAAAACATAATGAATCGCGAAGGGTGTCAGATATCACACCAAATGAGAACAGTGGACAAAATGAGGCTGGCTCATCCAGTAGAGAGACTATCAGCGACTGGCTGGCGAGAATAGATGCAAAATATTTTTCAACGCTATTAAAGATTCCAGACAAGCTTGATGTGCATGAAGAGTCTAATATCGTGCACAAAGTAAGTGACCAAAATGACGTACAATCGTACAAACCAGAAGTTGCTAAGAAACGAGATCCGATACCGTCTCAAAAAGAGCCCGATGCGCCGAAGATGGACACTGTTCAGAAAAAAGAGCGCGCGTCACCACTCGAAAGCACAAACGAATGGCTGAAGAGATTAGAAGCTGAATATTTTTTAAAAACTCAAGAAAATCTTAGCAACGCCTGTCACGAGACGAATATCATACCAAAAGTGAATGGTGAACAAAACGATGTTTGCTCGAATAATCTTAATACCTCAGGTGTTTTAACTTTGAAAACAGGGTCAGCATACAAAACGGATTTTCAAAAGACGCAAGAAATGCGTGATGACGCGCGTCGAGAATCTGACACCAGACCAAAAGCGAACATTGAGGAAATTGAAGCTCGCTCGTACCTGCCGGCTGCTTTAAGGGATTGGTTATCACAATTAGATGCTAAATATAAAACAACGCCCCAAAACAATCAAGAAAGTCTTGATAATGCAAGGAAAAGGTTGAACAGAGTGTCAGAAGTGAATGGTGAACCGAGTGAAAGTCGCTCGCTTAAGCCTGACAGCACGGACGAGTGGCTGACATTACTGAGATCTAGATATGATGAGGTGCAGCGTAAGAATCAAGAAGAGCTTAATGATGCAAATCGGGAATCGAGTAATGAAAATAAACCTTGCTCGCATAAGTCCGATACCATAGAAGAAAAGCCAAATAATGCTTATCAACAGGTGAATAATTTATCAAAAACGAATAGTATTCAAAATGAAGCTCGTTCGTTACATTTTAACACCTCTGAAGAATTGTTGACAAAATTAGGTTCTCTCTACAGTAATTATCAGCAAGAAACACAAGAAAACAGTAATAAGTCGAAAGACGAAAGTTTTGTGGAAACCCAGTCCAATGAGCTACCTGTCTTAACCCCAGAACAGGATGACTTGGTTGACAGAGCTTTCGGACCGGACCCAGAGGATGAACTGCTTATAGAAAAGTTTAACATGAGGATACACAGGTAAGTCTAATACCAATCACGAAACGCAACTCTCAATTCAATATTATCATGATTAATCTGAGGGAATAGGCATGACGGCAGTATCAAAAAATTGCAAATCTATTTAGTCCGGCAGTTAGAGTATTGGAAATTAATGGACACGTATTTTTGTTTTTGTAAATCAATGAATATTGACAAAAGATAAAACGCATCAAAACTCGGGAGTGGGGGCTCGTGACGTCAGAACTAGCTAAAAATTATACCTAGGCGTGACGTATTGACAATTTTAAAAGCATCATCTCTTCGTCAATTTTATTTTACGTAACAAAAGAAAAAACACGGGTCAAATATTTTTTGATAATCTAACTGACGGACTAATTAGATTTTTTTGTCGTCTCGCCTATTGGCATGTCCTACAACCAAAAATTGGAAGACGTGATATCTATCAACCTGCACTGGCCCATATGGTAGACTAGCGGCCCGTTCCGGCTTCGCACGGGTGGACATTTTTTTTTTTTTCTAGTAGTAAATATAGCCTATGACACTCACAAATAATTGGTAAAAGAGTTTTCAAAATCGGTTCAGTAGGTCCAGAGATAACCCCCTACAATCTAACAAACTTTACCTCTTTATAATATTAGTATGTAAGTATGTATAGGAGTATAAATAGTATAGATTACAGCCCACTACCTCTTACAGAAAAGACACCTAAGCTCCAGCAGCAAGAATATCAAAGGCTGCTTGCTATAGCACGATTATGCTATTGTCAATCTGAACGCAAATTGGATACAATACTTATTTGTTTGCTCACAAAATGATTAGTATAACGCTAATGGCTTATTTATTAATTCCAGGCGAGATCTTCAAACCCTATCGGATCTAAACTGGCTGAATGACGAAATAATAAACTTCTATATGAACCTGATAATGCAGAGGAGTGAAGAGCGGAAAGACTTGCCTAATGTATACGCCACGAATACCTTCTTCTATCCCAAGCTCATGCAAAGTGGGCAGGCTGGACTCAGGCGGTGGACGAGAAAGGTAGACAACTGATTCTTTCTGGAGTTTTTAGACTTGAATTTCCTTTCGTTTGAATGTGGTGCTTGTTACCGACAAATTTAAAGGAAGTCTTAGGGGGTTTGACGCCGGGGCTGCGGGACTGTTGGAAAGAGATACCGTGGCCCCGGAACACAAAGGGCGATGAAGGAACATGGATGGGTTTTAATCAGTAGAAGTCTGACACTCGCTTCTGCTCCGCCCAGAGCGGGAGGAGTCATTTGATGATTTCCCATCCGAAAAAAAAGAGGGTTTCACGCAGAATGCGCACTTCGCAAAATGTGCACGAGCACTTATCATACATGAGCAATATATACACCTTATATAGCAGTGTTTTTAAACCTGTGGGTCGCGACCCCCTAGGGGGTCTATAGGAGAGTCGTAAGTGGTCGCGAAAACTACTTCAGTAAAAAACATTAAAGTTTAAGGTAAACTTAATAAGAAATTGTTAACTTTAGTTAACTTTAATTATATAGAATATTAACATTTGTATGTTCATACAAATTAACAAAATAAAAACCTATGACTACTCTCCATCTTAATGCGAAGGCTACGCTTGTTTTTCACTAACTAATTTCTCCCATCGTGGATCCGTTATAAGTATTTATACGAATTCTAAATATAAAAATGTTGTATGGATTGAATATTTATAACAATAAAATACATGAAAAAGAAGCGAAGGGTCGGCGGTCGCGAAATACTTTTTATACCTACTATGGGGGTCGTGACATGAAAATGGTTGAAAAACACTGTTATATAGTGGGCAAACGGTTTTTATTTTGATCCATTGTGATAAAATTCACACTCATTTTGAGTAGTGCTCATTTTGAGAAGTGCACATTTTGCGTCAAGTGCACATATTGCTAAGTGCACATTCTGCGTCAAACCCGTCTTAGGGGTCTCGTTGGTATGGATATGTGAGAGGGAAAAAACGCATGCGACTAAATGAGTGGTCACTATGAATGTTGATGGTTGTAGAGGGAGAGGAAAGAAAACATGGAGTGATAGATAGGTGACAATTGGGAAGGGAAAATGGAAGAAAAAAAACTTGAGAGGTGTCAAGGGACACCCGGATGGAACGAAGTTCCTTTCGATTAATTAGTGAAGGAATTGTAATAAATTTTATTTTTTTCATAAGAAAACATTCAACCACGTGCTTCCCACCCCCTCACCCCACGCACGGGTCGACCTCACCTCTGCCGATTCGTGTCTCTAACTTGCGGACGCAATTAAATCCGTCGTTTATATTGATAAAAACTTATATTATTATTTGCGATATACGGTATCACTATAAGCGGTGAAATGGATGGTGGCTTATTATAGCAAAAAGTGTCGTAACAACTTTTCGTCTTATTTTTTTCCGTCTAGCCCCCTTTCGCAACGCGCGATAAGGAACTTCGTTCCAAAACGTGTTGCACCGACCCCAAGTAACTTGGGACAAGGACAGCAAGATGTTGATATTGCACAGTCTTTGCCGTCCTCTTCATCTCTTTCGTTTCTATATTTTAATAACGTTTTAAAAATCTTCCAGGTTGACATATTCGCTTATGACCTCTTCATGGTGCCTGTCAATATAGGTGATCACTGGTGCCTTAGCATCGTTGACTTCCGCGAGCGCGTGGTGAAGTACCTGGACAGTCGGGGAGTGCCCAACCAGGAGTGTCTGAACGCTGTAATGAAATATCTGAAGAATGAACATCGAGACAAGAAGGGGGCGCTTTTTAATGAAAGGGGCTGGACAATGGAACGCGTCACAGTAAGTAAATTACTTCCAAAGTTTGAAATAACGGTATTTTTAGGAACCGGTTGTGTAAATCGTAGGAAGACACCCTACTCTTCCTCCTAGACGCTTATGTTGCAAGCGTGCCTTCTGCTAGCGTGTTAATTCACGCACACTAAGAAAATATGGGAATATGCAAGAAATACAACTCGCTTTTTATTTATTAAAATACCTTTTATTAGCGCTTAAAAACATTGGTGAAACGGAACGCGCTCTCAAAACGCGTCGTCCTCGATAACGCCGGTAGTGACGTCAAAGTCTATGTGTCAAAAAAACTCTTTTATTTGAAAAGTAGTTAAAGTTTCACTAAGATTTTATTATAATATCGTTATCGCAATTTTTGATTGAATAAAGCACATACAATTAGTGAAATTACTATAATAAGGCCTAAAAATTAGATATAAACAAGGCAGATTGAGGTAAATGACGTCACATCATAGCCACGACAGTCACGGACGTTTGAACTGTCAATTGCAGGAGTTTAATATTATTTTTGAGCGAAACTTTTAGTACTTTTCTTGGGTTGAAAACACTATTTTATTGACTCAAGTGAAGAAAAAATTACATGCATATTCCCTATGAAACTGAACGCAAACAGCACATCTCAATCGCGTTCAAAAATTGAAATTCAATTTAATGGTGAAATTCACCCTAAGATGTATTAAGATAAAAACTCTCGGTTCCAATTCTCCGTATCCCAGGATCTCCCCCAAGGAAATATGTGGGCAGTCTTAATAGATTGAACAATATTAGTACTGTCCTTGACTTTATGCAAGATTTCTTAAGAACAAGCATATTCTGCTATTGCAGGGCATCCCGCAGCAGACGAACGGCAGCGACTGCGGCATGTTCGCGTGCACGTTCGCGGAGTTCTCGTCGCGCGACGCCCCCTACAGCTTCACGCAGGCGCACATGCCCTACCTGCGCCGCAAGGCCGCGCTAGAGATACTCATGGGCAAACTGCAACTATAGGCTCTCCTGGTTCTGCAATCTTCGGAGTCTTTCGCTAAAAGTGAAACCGCACGGGCGGGCGTTACCGGTGCGTCGTGTTACGCACTTGCGAATGCTCTACGTCACAATATTTTGCTGTATGTAAGGATCGTAGCGTTTTGTATTTTCTGGGAAAAAATTATGTGAGATAATGTATGCGTATTGCGTACATATGTTCGGTATTTTTGTATCTAGCCATTGGCATAATAGATAAATAATGTAATGTACACCACAACATACTGTTGTACCTATATTATTGTGTTGTAAGATAAGCAAGTCTCCTATAAGCAATAATACTACAAACCGTAAAGGCTAGTTCACACCCACACCGGCCATTGTTACCTATGCTTTATTTGACCCCTCTCACAAAGAAGAATAGGATGAGAACCTCCTCCTTTTTGAAGTCGGAAAAAGAGGGGACCGGTAATGATGTCACTAACTGTACAGGGACGAGGCCTTTACCCAACAGTGGGTAATGATGTCACTAACTGTACAGGGACGAGGCCTATACCCAACAGTGGGTAATGATGTCACTAACTGTACAGGGACGAGGCCTATACCCAACAGTGGGTAATGATGTCACTAACTGTACAGGGACGAGGCCTATACCCAACAGTGGGTAATGATGTCACTAACTGTACAGGGACGAGGCCTATACCCAACAGTGGGTAATGATGTCACTAACTGTACAGGGACGAGGCCTATACCCAACAGTGGGTAAAAAAAGGCTGTTGAATGATGATGATATTATACATACCTAATTTTTTTTTAAGTTAATGAATTAAATGTTCTAGCGAGTCCCCAAGGTCCACTGAGCTCAATAAGGACATGATTTAAACTAAATACTACGCAGACATAGGCAAGTGAACCACTTAGTTAATGTGTAATAGGCATGTACATAATATGTATGTATAGTGATGGTCCTAACTAAATACATATAATGATTGATCATCCTTTTGTTTCATTTTGTCCACTTGGCTAATTGTTGGAAATATAAAAATAAACTAGTACTTAGATAAAACAAACATTTAATAACTCAACAGAATAAAATCTCAAAAAGACAAATAACTCGTTCACCGGGGGCGGGGGGATCAAAACTAATAACTAAACAATCATGTGAACTTTTTTATGCCACTTCCCCCCCGATAATACGTCGTGAGTTTTCGGGCTACCCCTCTCAGCATCAAAAAGAACGAACATACTTTTGGAATCATTTCCAATAAAAAAATATATATATTATTTACTCACAAGTTCACTTGCTCGGGTTTTTAATTCAATAAAGGTGAAAATATTTTATACATGTTTCACATATTAAATTCACAATTTTCGTCCCTAATTTTTTTTGACCAAATAGTATTCAAATTGTCAATATTCTTTTGTAAGCATGTTAGAAACTTATGGAAACATTAAAAATATTTACACCTATGGCCCTCGGTGTTTATATAACTTAATTTACCTAACCTACTTGGTTATTTAGCTTTACTGTCACTTTAATAAAATACTATAGAACTAACTACATTTCTTTGTATTGCTGTCATCACATTGGTCTTTGATTTGTACTTACAAATGTAAAATAGTACTCATGATGCATATTACTTCGTCTACAAAACAATTTCATCATTGTACCTGATTGAACTAATGTTTTTATTTTATTTATATAAATAATATAATAGGATTAACATCATATTTGATGTTTAAACATGTCGTACAAAACTGAGCATAGCCTGAACAGCGGCAGTCCAACCACAGTGAAGTAGTCTCCTTCCACTCGCTCTACAAATGTACCTCCCACTCCTTGGATGCCGTAGCCTCCTGCCTTGTCCCTAGAAATACATTTACTATGTATTAGAGAACAGACTAAACAAAATGCGGTGCTGTATTCTGGAGAAACTTTAAATTGAGTAGCCTATACTGTTCCATAGCTGGGGTAAAGCCTTGCAAAGAGTTCTTGTCCCGCTGTAACGTAAAACAGACCTTGGGGTATTTGTCCGAGTTGTCTTGCCATCTGTTCCTAACCTTTGCTAACCTCAATAGCGACGTTCACATATGGGAAATGCCAGCATTGTGTGGAAACTTCTGCCCAGCAGTCATCTTGCGATTTTTAAAAAGGAAACAGAAACTTACATAGGTTCTCCAGTAGCAATATAGCCTCTTATTTGCTGCTCATCCATTTTTCCAAAGAAAACATCAGTTTTCTCAGTAAACTTGACAACTTTGTCCAGTGCCTTAATGACTACTCCTGTGTATACAGTGTGACCCCTGCCTGATAACCTGATACATAAAATATAATGTGTGAGACAAAATTGCTAATTAATAAGTTTTTATTGTAGGCATCTTAAGTATCAATAAATATCTTTTTTCTTCTATGTTGTATTGATTCTGGCAACAAAAACAAAAGCATTGCAATATTCTATAGCATGGAATGATGTGGTTGATAACATTTATATTATAATTAATATCTGGTTGCTCGTTTCTTTTTTTTTTCTAAAAATGTAACCTAGCTAGATCGATTTATGGGCCGCGATACCCCCTGCATACTAAATTTCATGAAAATCGTTGGAGCCGTTTCCGAGATTCAGATTATATATAATTATACATTTATACAAGATTTTTTATAGGTATTAGATAGATATCATTAGAAAACTACAGTTTTTTGTTATAGTTTTTTTTTTTTTACATTATCTGAGGTTAAGGGTCCGTGCACAGAATTAACTAATTTTCAACATTTTTGATCACTGTTTGTGGGAAAGGCAAGAAGAATTTGAACCTTTTTTATTTTTATTACAAGAGTCAGGTTCTTATTCTTGTCGAATGCAGCAACAATTTTTAAAAATAATGTATATATTAATAGCAATCACCCATATTCAAAACCCCTTTTCCGCAAAAGTAACGAGCGAGTGATGTTTGGGGTTCCCTGAACAAAGAACTACAAAATATTCTGAACATTAAAAAATATGAATAGCATCATTATATAGTCTACTCGTAAAGTAGCAGGAAACATTATTGATTTTAATACGAAATATAGCAGAAAAAAAATGATGAAAAAACGTAATTTATGGAAAATGTCGGGACAAGTAAGTATTTTTTTCTGTACCTTAGAAACACTTTAAAGAAAATTTAAAAATTACTCATTAGTCTCAAGGTACCCCTTTAACAGAATCTGAATTTTAATTTATAAATAAACAATAACTTCATTTCGTAAATTAATGGCAAAGTAAACTATATTATCGACCGCCCAAACCCGATCCCGTCAGTAACGACCGGGCTCTCCCAGCGTGAGCACGTATCACTTTGTTTCGCAAGCGCTCGCGAGTTATACGTAAATATATTTCCAAGATACACGCAGACTACCACATTTTGATACATTAAGTATTTAGGTATTTTTTGACGTTGGTTGTTTATAAATTGTTAAGATATATTTCGTCTTCAATATTTTCATTTTTGGAACGTAGTTCCATAACGCGGCTTACCTACTAGGAGTTCGATTTAGTTGAAATCGTCACGTAAGAAATATAATTATATGCCGTATGCCTTTAGGCACATAAAGTCTACTTTACCAAAAATACCACTTTCCCAATATGACCACTTTTTCATAATGACTACTGCGTTTCACAAAATGATCTCTTTACCAAAATGACCACTTTTTCATAATGACCACCGGGCCCCACAATGCACATAAATTCTACTTTACCAGAAAAACCACTTTACCAAAATGAACACTTTTTCAATGACTTCTTAGTCAGTGGAAGGGGAGGGGACGGGGGGGAGGGAGGCATTTCGGATGACAGCTGTCAAAATTAAAACGGCTATATCTCGGAAACTATCGATCTTAGACTAGTCGTGTGTACAGACAAGTGATAAGTCTCGATGAGATCTACATTTCGGATGACAGCTGTCAAAATTAAAACGGCTATATCTCGGAAACTATCGATCTTAGACTAGTCGTGTGTAGGGACAAGTGATAGGTCTCGATGAGATCTACATTTCGGATGACAGCTGTCAAAATTAAAACGGCTGTATCTCGGGAACTATCGATCTTAGACTAATCGTCTGTAGGGACAAGTGATAGGTTTCGATGAGATCTACATTTCGGATGACAGCTGTCAAAATTAAAACGCCTATATCTCGGAAACTATCGATCTTAGATTAGTCATGTGTAGGGACAAGTGATAGGTCTCGATGAGATCTACATTTCGGATGACAGCTGTCAAAATTAAAACGGCTGTATCTCGGGAACTATCGATCTTAGACTAATCGTCTGTAGGGACAAGTGATAGGTCTCGATGAGATCTACATTTCGGATGACAGCTGTCAAAATTAAAACGCCTATATCTCGGAAACTATCGATCTTAGATTAGTCATGTGTAGGGACAAGTGATAGGTCTCGATGAGATCTACATTTCGGATGACAGCTGTCAAAATTAAAACGGCTATATCTCGGAAACTATCGATCTTAGACTAGTCGTGTGTAGGGACAAGTGATAGGTCTCGATGAGATCTACATTTCGGATGACAGCTGTCAAAATTAAAACGGCTATATCTCGGAAACTATCGATCTTAGACTAGTCGTGTGTAGGGACAAGTGATAGGTCTCGATGAGATCTACATTTCGGATGACAGCTGTCAAAATTAAAACGGCTGTATCTCGGGAACTATCGATCTTAGACTAATCGTCTGTAGGGACAAGTGATAGGTCTCGATGAGATCTACATTTCGGATGACAGCTGTCAAAATTAAAACGACACCCATGAGGAAAATACCGAAAACTGTCGTCGGCGCCATTACGGATTTTCATTTTGACCTCATTTTCATTATCAGCGACACTAAAAACCACGAAAACGACATACATGAAGAAAAAACCGTAAATTTTCCTGGGCGCCATCTTGGATTTTCATTTTGACCTCATTTTCATTATTAGCAACTCCAAAAACCATGAAAACGACACCCATGAGGAAAATACCGAAAATCGTCGGCGGCGCCATCTTGGATATTCATTTTCATTATCAGCGACCCCAAAAACCATGAAATCGACACCCATGAGAAAAATACCGAAAACTTGTCGGCGCCATCTTGGATTTTCATTTTGACCTCAAAAAACCGATAATTGTCGTCGTTATATATGGATGACATTAAGTTTTACGCAAAAACTGAGGGTCATCTTCATGAATTAACAAACTTGACAGAACAATTTTCAAATGATATTAAAATGGAATTCGGCATAGACAAATGTAAAATAAATTCAATTAGAGCAGGGCAGAATTCAGGAAACAGGAGAACAGATTCAACCATTAGATGAACAAGAGAGTTATAAATACCTAGGGTACACACAGTCACGACAGATTCATTACAAAGAAACTAAACAAAAATTAACACAACAATTTCAACACAGACTAAACACAATTTTAAAAACACAATTATATTCTCGAAATACAACTAAAGCGATTAACACCTTCGCTATACCGGTTCTTACATATTCTTTTTGGATAATCAATTGGACCAAAACCGACCTCAAAAACCTTCAACGAAAAATTAACACCACTATGACCAAATTTCGCAAACACCACCCACGATCCTGTATACAGAGACTAACACTACCGCGGAAAGAGGGAGGCAGAGGTCTAATTGACATTCTTAACCTACACAACAGACAGATAAAAACGCTCAGACAATTCTTTTTTTCAAAAAGAGAAACCTCTATTCTCCACAAAGTTGTTACTCAAAACGACCAACAATTGACACCCCTGAATTTAAAAGATAAGTCAGAACAGAAGAATGAAAAAATTACCGATGAAAGAACTAAGCTCCTAGAATGGACCCAGAAGTCGCTACATGGAAGACATCGCCAAGACTTATGCCACATAAATGTCGACAAAGAAGCGTCGAACGCGTGGCAGAGTCTCGAGTAAGTAGCGAGAAATCTTCCCAGAGACTGAAGGGTTCATGCTTGCTATACAGGACCAGGTAATTGAAACCAAAGTTTACAGAAAATATATAATCAAAAACTTGAATAATGACACATGTAGAAGATGCAATAGTGCTCCTGAGACAATTCAACATATCACAGGCGCGTGCAAGTCAATAGCCCAAACAGATTACAAACCCAGACACGACCAAGTAGCCAACATCATACATCAGAAATTAGCTCACCAGTACAAATTCATAGACTCCGTTGTACCATATTACAAATACAATCCAGAGACTATATTAGAAAATTCCTCAACAAAACTGTATTTTGATCGCGGCATTTTTACCGACAGAACAATTCACTTCAATAGACCAGACATTACACTTATAAACAAGATAAACAAAACTGCATATTTAATTGATATTGCTGTACCAAATACACATAATTTACAGGCCACAATAGCAGAAAAACTAACCAAATACATTGAACTCAAAGATGAAATTACCCGAATTTGGCATCTGCAAAAAGTTACCGAAACAACTTCACCAATCTCTTAATTCTCTTAGCTTACCTCCTAATACCTACCATCTCTTACAAAAGGCAGTGATATTAAACACATGCAGACTCGTGAGAAAGTTTCTGCAATGTGAGTCTGAAAATCTTCATCATAATACGCTACCATCTTCCATACAATCTTCTGCGCGTGACCGCACTTCATCTATCCCAACTGATAATCACTTGGCTTAGGCCCGTATTATCAGCTCTCCCGGCTAACAAGCCGAGAACATAAAATATATGTCAATAAATAATAATAATACCAGCCTATTACTGTCCCACTGCTGGGCAAAGGCCTCTTCTCAACAGAGAAGGCACGAGCATTGATCACCACGCTTGCTCAAGACGGGTTGGCGATTTCAGACTTATATTAATTATAAGTCCAGGTTTCCTCACGATGTTTTCCTTCACCGATGTCTGTGATGTCCAAGATAAACTTAGAAAAGTACATATGAATTGAAAAAGTCACATTGGTACTTGCCCGGATTTGAACCCACAACCTCATACATGGGGGCGAGGTCTTAACCTCAAAAAAATAAAAATAAAAAAATTAAACCATTTTTATTTTGATTGTGATAAATGTACTGTACACACATTCCAGACTTTTATTTCTAAGCCGTACTGACTTTATAATTATGTATCCTAAAATAATATCGTCTACAGGATCAAAATTGTTTAAGCGATCACTACGCTCGATCTTCTCCCGTGTGTGCGTATATCTGCATGAAAAATGCACACAAACATAGGATCGCAACAAATTTGCCTAAACTCTAGCGAGTGAATATTTAGCACGGACTCTTAAACCATAATAGTTAAAATAATTACCGTGATAACATTTCAAATGCTTCAGCCTCTGAGGTGGGCTTTCCAAACATCTCTTTACCCAAAGTGACCATTGTATCAGCACCTATGACAACATCTGGTGTGTTTCCTTCCAAAATCAACCTTTTCTCTACTTCCAACACTTTCTGTAATGCAGTTTCTTCTACAAACTCTGAGAAACTGTTAAAACTCTTTGGATCTAGATTTTCTTCAAATAATGATGAACATAAACCAACCTTGAGACCCTAAAAAAAAAAATAAGTAATTACTATATCTAGAAATGTTGTATTCCAATGTTATCTTCTTTTAATTATTGCATTTTCTGTGTACTGCAGAGTATGTAAAATTTGACTGGTTCATTTTTTGGTTTAGATAGAGTAAACAGAATCACAGGACCCTGCCGGGAAATGGACCGATATTATCAGTTCACAAACTAGGTTGGTCAAACAAGAATAAAATCATTTAGACAATGTATTGATATGACTGTATATAATTTTAGCATCTAATGAATGTTCTTACTGTATTCTCACTTACAATATTTTCTATGAGCTCTTTCCGTCTTGGTGATCCACTTGCTAAAATTATATTTTTCTTCTTCAGTATATGCATTACAGGCTGCAACATCTTTATACGGTTTTAAAGACTAACTCAGTAGTTAATAGATAAATCTTCGAATTATTTTAAGATTACAACAACAGTTTCTTTCTGTGGAATAAATAGATTTACATTATAAAACAATCAAGAAAACGATGGTAAACAACAACACGTTTTTTTGACAGTGAAATAGTATAGTGAATGCACAGAACACTATTACTCCTAGCGGAGAGTGAATGATAAATTGATAAGATCATAGAGGCAAGAGTATGTACCACAGAGCAAAGACATTGCCACGGAGGTAAAGTACTATAAATACTGGAGATAGCAAATTTTACTCAAAGGAAACGTTCCTCTAGTAAGCATTCGCTCGCGTTCGAGACCAGCTGTTAAGTTAACGTCGTCACTCGACTCAACTTCAATAGAAAAGTTCAATACATTTGAATGCCCGTTTTCTTAATTGATGTTTTAATTTAGAAACCACTTCGTCATTTTTATCAAAAGCGTTCACTATCCTATTTTTTAGGCCCGCGGCACTTGTTGTCGCACTAGAATAAACTAACGATTTAATACGTCCCCACACAAAAAAATCATGAGGCGTCAAATCAGCTGATTCTCGGGTACTGGCATGGGGATTCCCATCGAAATAGTCCAGTATTTCGTTTTGAAAACGAGTAAGTTCTTACGTGTACACCAATCGGCTCTCCTGTCGATGGCCGTGTTCGGACGGAACGTTCCGTGGCCACGAAGCCGCTGAGTAGCAGCTAACATAGTCCTGCGGTCTACTCTTGTCCCATGTCTTTGGTTGAATGTTCTGTTAGCTAAGAACCTAGAACCACACTATCACCACACCGCACCGCACCGTGCCAAAGTCGCAGTGAATATTATTTTGTGTATAGGGAACGTGCACAACGACGGTGCTGCTGACTGGCGTCGCCAATCCGGATCGTCTACTCTATTGGCCTATAAAACAGCTTTCTTATTTGAAACACATGTTTTAAGGAAGGGAATCTTTTATCAGCGCGAACAATATCTCCAGGCTCTAACAAATCAATTAGTCATTCAATTAATAATTTGTAATAAAGCAATCACTAGAACGCCCTCCGTAGCATTTAGATACAAAACTTATGAAACCACAAGGAGTGCAGCCAACTAAAAACTTCATTGTACAACCATGTTTATAATCGGAGTACATGTGGACTCTTTCTCTTTGTTTAACTGTTGAGGGATATTCGGTGTGAACTTCAATGCAGTCTATTAAAACACGTGTGTTCGCTGAAGTTTAAATGGTTCTGGCATGTTCACTTGGACGGTTGATTTTGAGGGCTGTTCAATTTTTCAATGCAGAGTGTAACAACACCAATTTGTTTTCAAATATTTTTCTTTACTGCGTTTATCCATTTTTTGTGTTTTTCATTATGGTATGGGAGTACTATTCTTTGGAAAGTAACATAGTTTTACGCTATTTGATTTATCTTCATTTTTGTGGATGTATTGGTACATCCAGAAATGCAACAACGCATTATGATTAGCTAGAATAATAATTTTCACTAATAA
Organism: Xestia rhomboidea; assembly: GCA_963853795.1. Classification (NCBI taxonomy): domain Eukaryota; kingdom Metazoa; phylum Arthropoda; class Insecta; order Lepidoptera; family Noctuidae; genus Xestia; species Xestia rhomboidea. The sequence continues at coordinate 20,034,654 of OY970764.1, forward strand.
AAATAATTCTATATAATTGTTATAAAAGTCAATATCAAGTATTCTAATTCTATTTCTCATGAAGAAATAGAAACGGTGGCTTTTAAAACAGCACAATTTCATCAGAGAAAGAAGACGAAAGATATCAAATTCATATTACGCTGACGATCAGTCTTGATAGACCGGAACCCTTATTTTATACCTTTTATAATATTCAAAAAAAATATTATTAAAAATTTTGTTTCTATTTGAAAGCACGATGGCAGCTGATAAGTTTCCATTACTGTCCGCATAGTGTCTCTTTTGTCGATTTAGTGCTGCCACCTATAGTTCCTGCACGTTCCCTATTGGAAAGACATCGCGCGCGTAAAACAATTTGCATACACTTTACGGAAGTACATCCCACTAACAAGGTCCGCGCATGACTAATATTCTTTAGATTTAAGCTTTCGGTCAGTGGATACGAAACGGGGCACTATTTTTTAACTGCGACCAATTAAAGGTAGGTCATCAAAATCGTCAATCGTTTTGGTGATTTTGATGATTATAATTCTGTAACTACATACGTCTTACAGCCGCGAATCATATTTTAATCAATATACAACCTGACACTGACCTGCAAATTGCAAAAAGCGTGAGAAAATTTGAATTTCGCGGGCTACCCTGGAGCATCCACCTTAACTGTTTGTTTGCCATGAAGGAGCATAGAAAGGGAAATCTTCTAGACCTAGATCAGGGGGCCGCCAGAACTTACCTACTTTTCTCATCAACAAAATGTGTGGCATCAAGTAGTGTTAATGTGTCGTATTACGAACGTATGCATACCTGCTATCTTGTGCCGATGGCCAATTTATAAGTAACAGGTGCCAAAGTTGTGTAAAAAATATATAATATAGAAGATTATAGATAGAAGATTATAGATAGAAGATTGTTTAAAAATACTACTAACGGATCTATCAACCAAAAATAGCTGGATATTTGCTGGCATAAAATAATATCAAAAAATCTCAGCTAATTCTAAATTCAATTTCTGTACGAAACAACCTCTTTCAACGTTTGAATTAACCGGCAAAATAAAAAAATGTATAGATTTGAATGGTATGTACACAAAGCTTATACTTTTTTTTCACTTCATAAATTGCATCAATTTCAATGTTTAGATACAATATATTATTATGTTATTCTAGTGAAAAATTCTTCTGCAACATCAACATCACCCGACGACCCGAATGGCGCAGCGGTAGTGAGGCTGCTTTACGTTCTTAGGGTCCCGGGTTCGAATCCCGGTTGGAGCAAATGTTTGTGTGATGAGCATGGACATTTGTTTCCGAGTCATGGATGTTTATATGTATAATAAGTATGTATTTACAAACAAAAAGTACATATGTAGTATATCAACTATCTGGTGTCCACGACACAAGCCTCGTTGCTTAGTGTGGCATTAGATGGCGCTGTGTGTTGATGTCCAGCGACATTTATTATTTATTTATTTATCAGTTGTAAACTCAAGCAAAGAAGAGAAGTAAAGTTTTATTTTAGAGCAGCTTTGGAGATTGACGGTATATAATATTTTGAACTGAATGGTAAATAATATTCTTCAAAAAGTAACAAATATTACTAAGTACCAATGTTTTCTTTGCAGCAGCAGTGTAGCAGTGGTTTCCAGACAGGAACTTTCAAGGCAGAGAGGGTGAAATCAACTGATTCTAGTTCGAATTGTATTTTGGTAGTAGTTTGTTTATCTAATGTGAATCTACGTTATCATTACAATGATATTTCTTTTTATTTTGTATCAAAAGGTGAAATATTAGGTACATCATTATGTATACATACTTCATATAAAGAGCAGCTTATTGAATTGAGCAGGTTATAGTAATAATAAAACCTTTATTTTCGGGCTACTTTGACCCATAGATCACCTTACAGACTAGGTAGTATAATTATATATTATGACCAACTACTTGCTTAATTCAATAAGCTGCTCTTTAGATTTTCATTTTACTAAAAGCTTTTGTTGATTACTTCGAAATTAGGATTTTTTTTTTTTTCACCTTCCTTGTTGTTATAGCAAAAATAACCGTGTTTTAGATTTGTTGTTATCTCTTGTATAAGAATTATAGTTTCCGTGTTATGAAATATCTAATTATTGTAATAGTTGGTACTAATACAAATCAGCATAATTTACTTCAAATACTTGTTTTGATGAAAAAAAAACAATAGTGTAATGTATTAAAATAAAACTGTGTTTTATTGTCATCAATGTTGACATAATTTATTTCCCAAAATAATAAATAAATAGTATACGCCAACAAATACAAACTTTTATTTTTATACCTATCTTACGGTCGAACAAGCTATTTGACCCACAAATTACATTGTAAAATATAAACCAAATAGCTTGGTCGACCGTACTTATATACCGTAGCAGGTGGCGTTCTGTAGTTCTGCTAACCCAATCTACCCATATAGAAAAATGAAAAACTTGTTTTTTTTTCATTCACCCCATCTAGTGTCAATCCTCGTAAACGTAGGGCTTAGATACTCACCCACGTCTGTGTGTGTAAACAACACTATATTCAATAGCAAATGTTAAAATCCGTAATTGTGTCGAATTGGGTGGATTTTGTGGCAATGATATGACCCAGTTCGATAAAGCGCAATGTCCTCTAATTGCAAGCGCTACTCCTACGACCTAATAATTTTCCAATTACACAAAAACCCAAATAAACTAAAAAATGTTGACTTCAACGCCATCTAGCGGGGAAATGGCTGGGAGCAGCCTGTATGTATCCCCATAACAACTAAGTGTTAGTATTTACTAAGTACACATAATTATTATTATTTTTCATCCCTGCCACACGAGCAACCAGACAAAGTGTCTCACTATCGGTGCATCGTGCTGTTCAGCTAGGGTTTTTAAAATACTGTTGCGGCTAACCCTCATTCTGCCTACTAAGGATGCGGTCTTTTCCTCAAAATGGCATAAAAGTTAAAGTTGGTGCCGCAGCAAACATGCTTGACGCGCTGCAGAACCTGGGCAACCTCAACAGCACCCTGAAGCCATTATTATATTGCACACGCAGAGCATCTAGAGCCCTCCGCATAAAGCTGACCCACAAGCTGCTCGTATAGAACCCTTGACCATAAGCTGTAAACAGAATTATTGCAGTAAATAATTCAAATTTCAAAACCGGTGCCAAAATATTACTATCGCGAGACGCTCGTCCTTCTATGTCCAAAACAAGGAAATTTATATATTAACTGGAATGAGTACGAACAAAATGCAAAAAAAAGCTCTACTCAAAAGCTTAGAGTTTAAATTTGTACAATGGATTCAATAGAAAAGAAAAAAAACAAAACGTTTCGAGCGAGAAACCGACAGAGATGGTGTCTTGACTTGTCACCGATGTAAACAATATGGCCGATACATTTTGGCGTTGAAGTCATTTATGTACTTTTATTGTATAAAAGTGAAATAATCCGCTATAAATATGGTATAATTGTGTTGTGTGAAGGGGTGTAGTAGTATGAGTTTGCTGGATGTGGAATTTCGTTTTTTCGGGAAGTTTTTTAACTTTGGTTGTTTATTACGACTAGGGTTACCAATGTTTTAGATTGACAAACGGGAAATATCCAAATAAATTAAGTAAGTAAGTTCGAAGTTTCGAACATCGTTGTCGTACATAGTAATCGAAAGTATATTATATAAATTTGAAACATCGGACATTGCACATGGTTTCGGTAGTACCTAGTTTGCTTTTTAAATACAAATATTGAAAAGAAAAGAGTCCACCGCACCGTGCCCTGCCATGCCGGTCCTAAGGATTTTTCCATGCTTCTCCAGCAAAAGAATCCATTTGGCGAGCTGCGAATGAAAACTAATGGTATCGGACATACAAAAGTCGTCTGGATAGACAGGTTGCAAAATGGATTATTTGCAACTGGACGGTACAGACATACATTTAAGTTAACATAAGAAGTTAATGACATCCACTCTTGAAGCTATTTCGCCTAGAATGCTATTGAGTTACAGGCCATCATCATTAAATCATAAAATAACAGCTACTCTTAAACTGTCTCAAGAGTTAGTATGATTATTGGACACCCTATTAGAAATAGACAACATCCACTCTTGAAGCTTTCTCGCTCGGAACGTTTTTGGCAGTTTTTGGAGTTATTTTATTATTCTAGGACTCCGTTAATATTATATATTTTTTCAGACAGATAATCGCATATTCATGCTATGACTGTTTACCTATAATGTTTTAGTAATATTTGCCAATATTTATTTTATATTCCGAAACCATTCATTTTCATTCGCAGCTCGCCAAATGGATTCTTTTGCTGGAGAAGCATGGAAAAATCCTTAGGACCGGCATGGCAGGGCACGGCGCGGCGGACTCTTTTCTTTTCAATATTTGTATTTAAAAAGCAAACTAGGTACTACCGAAACCATGTGCGATGTCCGATGTTTGAAATTTATATAATATACTTTGATTACTATGTACGACAAAGATGTTCGGAACTTCGAACTTACTTACTTAATTTATTTGGATATTTCCCGTTTGTCAATCTAAAACATTGGTAACCCTAGTCGTAATAAACAACCAAAGTTAAAAAACTTCCCTAAAAAACTAAATTCCACATCCAGCAAACCCATACTACTACACTCCTTCACACAACACAATTATACCATAATTATTTAAAGCAGATTATTCACTTTTATACAATAAAAGTACTTAAATGACCTCAACGCGAAAATGTATCGGCCATATTGTTTACATCGGTGACAAGGCAAGACAGAGACACCATACACCTATGTCGGTTTCTCGTTCGGAACGTTTTGTTTTTTTTTTCTTTTCTATTGAATCCATTGTACAAATTTAAACTCTAAGCTTTTGAGACAGTTTTATTTTTTTTGCATTTTGTTCGTACTCATTCCAGTTAGTATATAATTTCCTTGGAAACACCTTTCCAAGCGTTTCTTCGACTCTGCCTTAAGGTATCGAAACTCTCTGGTCCATTTTCGATAATCGACTAAGTAGACTAGTCACTACCGTCTTTTTTAAGTGCCTCGCTCTCCACTATTAATTTAAAAAAAAAACAAGTATTGTATTGTCTGTGGTATTGCACAGTTGTCTGTATTGAGGTTGAGTAGCGTTTTTAGCATTTTTCGTTACAAAACGGAACCAAAATAGGTGATGGAAACGTAATTTGTTTAAAATGAAGTCCGTAGTGGCTTATGTCCGTAACCTTCTAGGTTGGTGTGATGATACTGCACCCCTGAGAACAAGCATCAAAAGAGACAGGTATGACATTCACATTACATGTTTACAACACTAGTTATGGCGGTAAAGTCGATGTAAAATTATCTGTTTGCTTCTATGAAACAATACAAAATGTTTACGGTGCCGCTGAAACTTGCGTCTAAGTTTTGGAAGTGGGTAATCACGTTAGCGAGTGAAAAAAACAGTGCGTCGTCAAGGTATACACGTTTTTCTTGTCTTCCAGGCCCGACGATGATTTGTCGTCTGACGATGAACCACCAGCCCTCAAGAGACTCAAGCAGTTGAAAAGAACGAATTTCCCAGACATCATGGCCTCAAATGGTACCTTTTTAATCTTATTTCAGCAAAATCTGCCTTATCTACTATTATGGTAACCTATCAAATATGTTTATTCGTAGCCGCACCGTTTGTGATTTGTATTCATATTGTTCTGTCTACAAAATGAGGCGAAAACTTTGTTACTACTGTTTTAGAATGTGACTTCAATTCTACAACTCTCATTTTATAAAATTGTAATGTTTGCACATTAATTATTCTATAGATAACTTTTTTAGATGATTGGGATACTCGGGAGAAGCATAGTAAAAATGTAAGATATATACCAATACAAATAGAGGGACATGCCAGCACTTCCACTCCAAATGAGTCCCTCAATAAGACCAGGGTCAGGACTGTGCCAATTCAACTTGTGGGCCAGTCAGAAAATGGACCTGCAACTCCTTCGAGAAAACCTAGGAAGCACACACCTCTAAGACCTGTCATGCATGCAATATTAGATGATGAAGATGGGGAACCAGAAGTGAGTATCCTATTTATACTTTAATTGATTTGATTCAACTAAACAAATATAATTAATTTAATTCAGATTATTTTCACAAACACCAAAATTCTGAAAGGATTGCTTTCTAAATTTACTAATTTACAAAAAATGTTTCTGTGTTTTAGGTAACATGGGTGGAATCAAAGTCAGAGAATACATCAAAAAAACCAACAAGAGTTTACATTGATTTGGATGATGATGAAAACGATCACAATCAGCAGGAAGATGATGTGATCTTTCTGAAGAAGGTCACATCCCCGCCTCCAATTAGACCTTACAAATACTTCCTGGCTAACAGCCATGATGTGACTGATACTGCTGAGAATGAACCCATGTATTATAAGTTAAGCCGAAGACCAAATGAACGAGGCATGTTAAATGTATCACCCAAAACAATAAGTAAATTCAAAGCTCCTCCTGGCATCACTAAGTCATACAAGAAGCCTCCGACACCCTTACCAAGATGGATGCAACCTTCAAAACCAACAAATTTGAATCTCTCATCATATGCAAGAAATCGATTTTTAGGTCTCAATGGGAATGCTAGGTCAACACTCTCGGAAGTATTTAATTTAGATGAGAAAAAAAACTATCAGGAACTTATTCGGCGAGTCGCAGATTCAATGAAACCATTGTCATCAGGAAAACCTATTGATATCATCAATATTGCAGACGATGCGGCATCGTTTAGACTTACACAGAAAACACAGAAAAATTCATTAAATGAAATTAAATTAGTAGAAAAAGGTTTGCTTGCAGATAGAGAGAGTAGCTCAAAGGAGTATGATCCCATCACAGTAGCTTCAATTAACTCATCAGATTCTGAAATAGAGATAGTTCCATCTGAGTCATCCACAACATCCTCACAGAAGATCGATCCTGTCAATACACTGAAGGACTCGCACAAGGACAGGACCATCACATCAGGGGACTGGCTATCGAAGTTAGATGCCAAATATAAGAAGAAACGGCAAGAGACACAGGAAAAGCTTAAAGATGCTCGCCGGGAGTCAGATATCATATCTAAGGTTAACAGTGAGCAAAAGATGGCTCTATTGGAGCATAAGCTGAAGTATGAGCTGAGCATACCAGAGAGCGTCTATGAAGAGCCGCAGCCCACTGTAGAGTTACCTGCCCTGACCCCAGAGCAGGAAAAATTGGTAAACAGAGCCCTTGGGCCAGGACCTCACAAACAAGTTCTTGTAGAGAAATTCAATTTGAGGATACAAAGGTATGTTCGCTGTTTAGTCATAAAGGAAAATTATCACACAATTGTATTTTCCTGGTTAATAAAATCTCTGCTTTTACACTAGACTTTTGTCTTAAGTATTTTCCAGGTCAAAAAGTCCATTTAGTTGTTTTGTATAACGGACTGGTGTTCGCAACTCCGCGTCCAAAGCGCTTATTTTGCTTATGGGTGGGAAAAGCAATCATTCTATACATTCCAGCTCTCTGAGAAAGGCTAGCAATGCCTTGGGTGTTACTGACGATCTTGGGGAGAGTACCTGGGTTACCAAAATACTTTGCCCTGTTTGAAGCTACCTCTGGGCAGATTAGAATCATGTGGGCTGATGTATCTTCTTCTACCATGCAGGCTCGGTATGGTCGGCTGTCTGTATCTCCTAATCCATTTAGCTAAACAGAATGATAGGTAAATAATGATATGAGTAGAATAGAGTGATTGGATTAATTTAATTAAGTACTAGCGGTACTTATCCTACGGGATTGTACTATCAGGATAAAAAAGTATCCTGTGTTAATCCAGGTTAATAACTACCTGTGAGCCAAATTTCATTCAAATCTGTTCAGTAGTTTTCATGTCATCGAGTAACAAACATCCACCAATATAGCCATACTAGAAAGTGTACAGGGTGGAATGATGTACCGAAAACGTGGTAAGCATTTGTGCGTCAGTGTGGGATTGAACTGTAAAATAGTTATTAAAAGGTTAATTTGCGGTGTAAAATTTACTAGTGATAACATATCCCTTCTCTCAAATTACATTGTAATAATTTATTATTCCAGGTCTGACCTGCAAACTCTCTCAGGTCTTAACTGGTTAAATGACGAGGTGATAAACTTCTACATGAACCTACTAATGCAGAGGAGTGAAGAACGGAAAGACTTGCCTAAAGTATACGCCACAAATACCTTCTTCTACCCCAAGCTCATGCAGAGTGGGCAGGTTGGACTCAGACGGTGGACGAGAAAGGTACCCAATTATTTGGCATAAATGCATGTGCATATAATCCGATGTCTAGGTTATTACTACCTGTATTTGGTTCCGGGCTGAACAAATTTTTGAAAATTGTTTTTGCCAGGATAATGTTTCAAACATTACTCCACCAAAATGAGTTTTTCTCAAATAACTTTAAAACTACAATTCACACAAATTTTGCTATTAATAAACAAATTGCGCCTCATGATACACTAATTATTTGTTATGGCCTCACCTCTCAAATGCACAACATTTTGTCAGGGTAACACACACCAATCCGTCAGCATTCATATTCATTACACAATTCACACAACATTCAACAACACAATTCCTTCACAATTTTTCTGTATTGTAGGTGGACATATTCGCGCACGACATCTTGGTAGTCCCAGTCCACTTGGGCGTGCACTGGTGCATGAGCCTGGTCGACTTCCGCGCGCGCAAGATAAACTACCTGGACAGCATGGGCGGCCGCAACCAGGCGTGCCTCAACGCGCTACTGCAGTACCTGAAGGACGAACATCAGGACAAGAAGGGCGCGCCTTTCGATGCCAGTGGCTGGAAGTCGGAGTGTCTCAAAGTGAGTTTTTGTTACTCCTTACTCCCATAGTACCGTCAATCAGTTGTTCTTTTTCAACTCTATATCTTCAAACTTTACAACTGTCTAGTTTAGTCTACAGGATAATTATGCTCTTTCTGGAGAATAGGGAATATGCATGTCATTTTTTCTTCACTGGTGGATGCTCCAGGGTAGCCCGCGAAATTCAAATTGTCTTACGTTTTTTGCAATTTGCAGGTCAGTGTCAGGTTGTATGGTGATTAAAGGACTTGGGAATCCGAATAAACATGAGTTTCTGCAAGCAGTTTACCGATGACTAACTCCTCTCGGTATTTTTGCAGGACATCCCCCAACAGATGAACGGCAGCGACTGCGGCATGTTCGCGTGCACGTTCGCGGAGTTCTCGTCGCGCGACGCCCCCTACAGCTTCACGCAGGCGCACATGCCCTACCTGCGCCGCAAGGCCGCGCTAGAGATACTCATGGGCAAACTGCTGCTATAGATATCTACACACACAATGTTAGTGATGTATTTACTTTATTTTTGTGAGTTCTATTGTGCTATACGTAACTGTACTTACAAAGTGTTGTTCAAAACTTTCTTCAAAAATCCCTTAGGTGCAGTCAAATTGAGCAGGTCGGACTGACAGACAATGTATGTAATGGAATATCTGTCAAAATCTGGTGTCCATTCTGCTTGGTTTAACTGCAGCTTTATTTGATGCGGAAAGTGTGGTTACAGTGTGGTGGTACATGTCATGTTTACGAGATGAATAATTGAGGATGGCCTCTCTGTATGTACATTATTTTTATTACATCTCACTACAGTAATTCCTCCAGACACTTGTAATTTTCTATGAATTGACAGCAGTGTATGTGTGTTGATTTTACAATGAATTGAAGGGTATAGAAAAAAAATTAAATAAATATGGACAAACAGCCTACAAATATTTTATTGTATGATCAGTCTGAAGTGTTACGGTAGTATCATCTCAAGATCGACTTGTCCATCATTATAATAAACCTCCACCAATAAAAATTAACATAAAACTATTAAAAAATAAACAGTTCATGACTTGGTCACTACTCAATCCAGTTTGCAGAGCTAAATAATATATAGAAAGAACAAAGAATAAATATATCACTAACATAATAGAAAGTGTTATTATTATAAACAAATGGACATATTGTCAGTTTTAAGTCTGAGATGATTATTTATATTTAAGGTGTCAGAAACTGGTATGTTCGCAAATGAGTTTTTAGAATAATTATTTATCATTTATTTTCATCTGTAGAATCTACACCAACATCGTGTTTACGCGTTGCTTTCCAAAATCCTGAAGATCACCAATCTTAATAAATTGGTCATTGCATATTTCATTTTCGTAAATAAATAAAAGTTTGATGATTAAAGACACCACAACACCGGCTTGTCCACTTATTCTCATTAAAATTTCGCGTAAACGCAGTTACAAATTAAACTTTTCAATGTAAATAACAATTTATTTCATTCCTTCTTAATATTAAGAATCAGAAATATGGATTACTTAAAAATATGATTTGTTTTGTGCCTGACCATTGATGGGAAGGCTATTTCTATATTCTAATATTTATGAACATTAATTTACTTTAGTTATTGTTTGAAGATGGCAAAAGAGTAAATCTGCTTAATTAATCTACTCTGAAATCGTGAACCTACAAGTGATTTTTTTATTAAACCTGACTGTTAAATATACAGGCTTTCAACTGAAGTGTTACCTGAGGTAGCTGCGCGGTGCGGGAGGGGTGTTGATGTCCGTCAGCGGGTGAATGACTGAGCTGAGCGAAACGTTAACTGGAACACCGCGCAGTTACCTCGACCACCGTCTCAGTAGAGGCCCGAAGTTAAGAACTTAAGTTGACGACCAAGAAATATAAAATCGCATGTGAAAATAATATTTGTAGGCGCAGGGCACCCTCGAGCCCACAGATTATAAAATGTTTACTACTAATCAGGAATAAGGCTGGTCTTACGCTGTAACAGTACCTAACATTGACACCATAGTCGAGACTCCCAAGGTACTTGTCAGGTCACTCTTTATAATTAATTTAATTTAAAATCCATGACAAAAAGACATGAGCAACTGGAACAAAGGCTATATCTTGTTATAATTTCGTGATAATGAAGGATGAATGACAGATTTCCATTTATTATGTATACGACGAATGTGTAATGTATGACATATTATAATGTAGATAATATAATGTTAAAATAGATATTTTGAAGTGTGGTGTGATGAGTGATTTGATAAGTTGAGTGTTTCTGCAAGAGATTTTGATGATGATATATTATAAGTACGCTCTTGAGTTCACTGTTCGTCTTAAAAAAGGTGTGACATTATCAGTCAGATGCCAAGTTTATTTAAGTGAGTAATAGGACGAACATAATTATGAAGATTGTAAATTTTCATTCCTATAAGCTTTTTCTTCTTAGAAGATAGAAATCCCTGCTTGATTTAATTTTTGTATGCTTTCCCTAAATCCCGAACTTTTTTAAGTAAAGGCATGATTGAAAGATTGTCTTTTTGTCATGGAGTCGTTAGTCCTAGCGTTAAGTATCTCTCTGTATTATAAAAATAAACCATAGGTAGTTAAGTTAAACTAACTTAATTTCATATAGTTATAAATGGACATCTTGTTTCGCCTGCCAAGGCCATCAGAAGTTTTCTAAGTGATGGAATAATAAATAAAAGAATTCTAAATCCTTTTGTATTTTAATTTAATGATATTCACACAAAATAAAACGCTTACAAATTTTGAAAAAAAAATAACTACAATAATATTTACTTACAGTTAGGACGTTGTAAACTTTTGTCAAAAGTATTGGGATAAAAAAGAAGGCGCCGTGCGTCCCTATTATGACCACGCCACGTGCCAAAAGGCCCATGTTCAGCTATACTCGTAATTTTCAACCTTAAAAGCCGTTGTCAATTTACCCGCGCTATACCTTTATAGCGCGAGTAAACCATTGAGATCCTTGCATCAGTCCGTATTGATTCTCAGAAGCCTCAGTTTCCCGCCTTCGAGCAGCGCAACGCCCGAGTCGTTGGTGCCCCCGCAGTAGTGAAATGATGAGAACACGGATATCAGTTTACCGCGGAGTTGGCACTGAGAAAAAATTACCATATTTCCGTTGAAAGAATGAAAATTCAGGCCGAAAGTAAAACACAGAATATCGAACCAGCCTAGATGTCATGCGCGAAAGTGCGGGCAGCGGCATGGTCATTTAACCAAACCAACTTTTCCACAAGGGTGTTTGAAGTCTGCTGCTCTTTAGCACAGCTTCTACAAGACGTAGAAAAAATAGCTGAATCGTATTCACTGTTGGAGACGTCCCGTTCCCGCTTTAGTGGAATCAGCTGTCATTTTGACAGTTTTAGAAGCTATAATTATATTTGGTGCGAGTTACTATTTGTAGAGCAACGTGATAACTTAAACTAACTTTTTCGATTTTTGCCATGAATAGTTCTCTCACCAAAAACCCGTTCTGATGCAGCTCGTGCGCGCGCACGACGTGCGACAGCTGGTTGGCCAGCAGGAAGCGGTCCAGCGCCGTCTGGTCGAACACGTGGCCCGTGCCGCGCTTGCCGTTCGCTGCGAACCCTTCGTTGGCCGCCAGCTCTAGTTGTAACGTCGCTGTGGTCTTGTTCGGCCTGGGTAGGAGGACTAGGATTATTGAGACCCATAAGAATGTGGTGATTAGACTTACAACAACAAATGTCCGTTTTCACACTACCTTATACCCACAGGGGCCACAGGGGACACCTGAAAACCTATATGATTTTCAACCCTCAGTACTAAGAAACTTTAACATTCCAAGAGTGCAATTCACGTTTTCATGACAAACATTTGATAATGAAATTACTGCCTCAAATTTATTTAGGCATTAATGTAGGTAGGCATTGCTTAGTGTTCTTGAGAACGGGCAACGAAAATCGCCCATACTGCTACGGCATAAAGGCGGGAAATTGTTGACATATTACAATAAAAACAGGGACCTGTGTCTTCGTCGAAGGCTAGAAGCATTATCAAAAGGAAGAAAGACCGATTTCCACTGGCTACGCAAATGAAGAAGCCCATACTATGTTTACTAACTTGACGGGATCGTTCCACAGCAGCTCCCACGCGATAGAGCTCTGTTCGGCCGGTCGCGGCAGAGGCACCGGCACCTTGTCGATGGCAGACATGAGGGGACATACCCACGGCGGCGGGATCCCGCCATGACAGCAGAACACCTGGTGAGTCATGCATATGTTTAGCATTACCGAAGCATAACAGATACCTGAAGGGTTATCCAGAGGTGTACGTACTATCGAGGACACTCCCGCCTGATCACCACTAAGCTAATTTTTGCTTGCACTTAGAACATAGAAACGCTCTCTAGCCCCGCCCCGTTGACTTTGTATAGAAATAATGAATGAAAAGATACCGATCGGCCGAGCGCACTGGCAACGCACGCCAAACGAAAGTTACCTATTGTTATTTTGCGCGCCAAAGTTTACGCTTTCCTAATAGGCCTACACTTTAAGGGGGCTTAGCTCGGCGCTTCCGCATGATTTAAGCGAAAAAAAAAATGTACTGATCAGGCGGAAAAGACCACGACTGTACCTAATAGGGGCGAGCCTGTTGCCATTAACTGGGCACGAGTCCATCAGTGTTTGTCTCCGTGGCTGTTACTAAGATACCTGATGGAAAATTCCAATAACACTGCCGAACCTGGGACCCGAACCTAGGAGCTCATGTTCAGCAGTCGCGCCTGCAGCTACTAGACCAACGAGGCAGCTGTCCATTACCATTTATTCATATCAGGCGAGATCGAGGCCCATCGAGGAACTTAGCTTTTCATCAACGTTCTAGGACGCCGAGCTGCTACCGAAAAATTCTTATTACAGAAACTCGCATAAGCTCAATCACACGTGTGTACCTATTAGCATTGCACTAGATCACCTTGCCTCACTTTGACAAGCTAATCCCGACCAAAAGCGATGCTGTTACGGCACTTCAGTTGTGTGCATTGACCATGTAGGTACGGTTGTGCGAGATTTCTGTAAGACGCTATGGTTTCGTAACCAGGCAAAAAGCGATAGCTCACTTACGTGACACGCGCGTTTATTGTATTTATGTTGTTACTTAGATCTACCTACTTATACTTACAAACAATAAACATAATCACTTTGTCATCGATGACGGCCGCTAGAGGGAGACAATCGAAAACATTGTTTATTGCGTTCCATATCTTACCGCCTTCAGTCTCACCGTATTTGGTAATGCACTCACTGTAAAACAAAGTATTTATTAGTTGTCTGACGTTTTCACGTATAACGGACTGTAAGTAATACAAATTACATACCAGCGATGTGGGTATACCAGCCTATAATTTTTAGACTCCGGGATACAGGCCTCTTGTCCGTGAAAGAAGAAAAGAAGTGTGCCGCAATCAACCACGCGGGTTGTTGGCTAGAGGACAATATGTCGCATGGTTTCCTGCCATTTGCATCCCTCACTCGATAACAATGTAGTTCATGTGGGTAGGCTGTGCCTCTGACCGAGTGGCATCGAAGGACTAGAATGGCTTCAAGATAGGCAGACGACATGACCGGCACAGAAACGTGCAGATAGCACTAGCAAAGAGGCCTATCACAGCAGTCAGATTGTTCTGGATGATGTTATTGTGAGTAGGTCCAACCACATTCTCTTACTACATACTTATAGAAAGTGAACATCTTCTGTATGTCCCTGATCTCGTGGTTGCCGCGCACCATGAACACGGCGTCGGGTCGCTGCAGCTTGCAAGCCAGGAGGTACGCCATCAGCTCCGAGCCGTGCGACCCTCGGTCCACGTAGTCACCCAAAAACAGGAATCGTGTAGCCGCCAGCGCTGTCCCGGATGGCCATAGCGTGGTTTCCATCGCCAGAAGGGCGCTTAGATTCCCGTGGAGGTCGCCTGCAAACGTAGCAAGATGAGCACAACGTTCTGGGACACAGTACTCTTCTCTGTGAGAGGAAAAGACCCACAATCCAGCACGCATTTTTATATTCAAGAACATGCTGGTTTTTTCCTTTGATGTTTGAAGACAGACGTGTTTTCCTTCACCGTTTTGAGAGCAGTAGTGATGAAATAAAATACACAAAGTGAGGTGCCTGCTCGGGTTCGACCCCATGACCTTCACTATCCGTAACTCCTACTACTGGTCGTAAGTCGGGGCCGTTAGAACTGTGCCAACTCACCTGCACTGCTCTACTGCCCTCGAGAGCAACCGATGGCTTATGTAATAGCTAAAATTACGTTTAGGAAGTTAAAAAACAATGCAAAGGTGCCAAGCAAGCATCATGTTTTTAAGTTTCGAGTCACCAATGGCATAGACAGGCGAGTTCAGTCGCAGTAGCCTCGGCTCGGTGGCGCAGATGGGTCGCACGGCCTCGGCCAGGCGCAGCAGCAGCGCGCCCAGCGCCAGCTCCTCGGCCGCGCTCTGCCACGCCATCGCCGACTTCACTATCATTCCGGCACTGACTGCGGCCGATGGACGATGTGGCTAGAAGGACAAAAGGCTTTTTATGTCTGTGGAAATCTTCGTGGATATCCTCCGCCCGCCCCAGCGCCTGTCTGATGCTTACTGACTAAAACCAGCAAGCACAATCCATCAAGTTCCACCAGCTAGATAATGGCACTTTAATTCGGCCCCGTTTTTGTGCATCCATCACCCTACAGCAGCCGGATCTTGTTCACCCTCGCATAGTGAGGGTCTGAGGGCGACTGTAAGGATACATAAGTGATAAGATTTCGCAAAAGGAGGCGCCGGTGTTTGAAACCGTGTAATCAAGTATATCCACTATCGAAAGCAAGAGGTTATCCAGAGCAGCATACGGCATGAAGTCTCTCATTAAACGCTATAAACCAGGTGAACTCGTGACTATTATAACAGTTTTAAGTACCAACCTTCTGAAAAAAGCAATGCTGAATATTGAACTGTTCTAAATGGTTTGTAACCTCTTGTATCCCGTACCTAATATAGATCTATGTTTGGGGCAATTATGAGATCAATTGTAATGGAAGCTAACCTTTCTGATTGTCAGCTTTCGAAGTTCTGCCCGCGAGGTGCAGATTAGTTTGAAGATTGCTTTCCAATAACGATATAAAGTATATCGTTAGATTTAAGGATGAATGCTGTTGTGAGCACTAACATTCGGCAGCTTCTCAATAGCGCTGGCGAAGTAATGCACGGCTGCCAACGCCTCGACCGGCAAACTACTGGGGCCGAGCAGTTCATATGACAGCACCTCTTGCAGCAGCAGGCGAACTGTCGACGCGCTGACTGCGTCCTCTGTGTACAGAGGAGAAAACGCGCCTTATATAGAATCTTATTGCGACGAAACAGAAAGATAAAATCAGTACTATCACCAGTTGCTGTTACTATCAGCCTATCAACGATCTCAGCAGTTCAGAACATCTTGTTCATATCCCATACGGCCATACCCACTGTTATTGTATTGCTACAGTTAATCACCATACCAGCGACGATCAGTACCATGATTGCAGAGTCCACGATTTTTTTAACATTCTCAGCTTTACGAGATTCTCGTCATGAGGGACATTATTATTATTAATGAATTGTTAGTATTATTTGCCGCAGTAACCAAGTAAAAAGTGGTACGAATAAACTTGCCGTCAAAGTTGGTGAGCTCGACGAGCTCGACGGGCGGGAGGCGTCGCAAGCGCACCGAGTGCACGGCCACGCTGTAGTCGGTCAGCGCCGGGCGCCGGCGCGCGCCCGAGCCTGGCCCCGACCCCACCAGGCCTGCACACACACCGTCATGTAACATAAAGCGGGCACAAGCTTCCTCTCGGTGAGAAGGCGTGGACCATAATTCACCAAGAGGGCCCAGAGTGCGGTTTGGTGGATGTCTTTGAATTTCTGTTTCTGGGTGCCAGTTACCTCACGATGTTTTTCTTCGCCGTTTCGAGAGCAGGGTGATGAAATAATTTACACAAAGTAAAATACCTACTTGGCTGGGTTGGAACCTACAACACGTAGGTAAGCTGTGCCACTGGGCCTGCCCGAATACACATAAAGCAATAGCACAAGCAGTCTGCTATTGGATATAGTCCTCTCCAATCGCACGCCAATTAACTCGATTCTCGGCTATTTTAGCAAGAAGGCTAAATGTCGTTTCGCGGTTTCCTCTCAAGGATACGTGTACACCAACATCAAACGCCAACGTTCATCGGTACTACTCAAACGCGTCAACATACTGACCTACTTCAGCTTACTTTTTCAGTGGGCTTTGTCGACTTCTAAGTCGCCAAGGAAAGATAAGCATAGGAAGTAGGAGGCCATTGCTATAGGTGATGATAATTACCTGTTGCTGTTACAGACAGTTTCGGCATGGCCGACGTTGAAGGTTTATAGTCTTTACTCCGTTGTCTGAAAACCACGGAATCCATTAAGAATCCATGTCATACATAACTGTGAGTTTTAACTACATAATAAATTCATTTACTGACATAAAACGCACGCCATAAATCTTTAACAGGTAAAGAAGTTAAGCTAAACTTAAAGCACGACTAACAAAGGGTTTTTGAAATTTCGTCTCTAAGAGGGAATATTATTTAATTTTTTTATTTCAATAAATCCTTACGGTATATGTTAGTAAAATTCTTACTGCAGGTCCATGATATAAGCAGATATACTCCTGGGCGCTCGCAGTAAGGAACTGGTGCCTCTCAGTCGAAGCTCGCTGACTCCTCGAAGGAACTCCGTCAGAGGCAGTTGAGCGTTAGGCTGCAGTCCTAACTGTCTGTAACACAGCTTAGATTTAAGCAATCCCTGGAGAGGGTAGGATACAATTTACTTATGATTTAAATTAAATAAAATAACAGACGCAAAGGATCTTCCAGGCTAAACAACGCTTCGCGAGGAGATGCTGGGGGCTCTCGACAGAGATCCGTGGGGGCGCCCTTACAAGATGGTGCGGGATAAACTCCGCACCTGGGCCCCCCCGCTGACGCAGAGTCTCCGGCCTCAGCTCGTGGAGGACGTGGTGGGCGCTCTGTTCCCCTCGCGAGGGGAACACCCGCCCCCGCCTATGGCTCCGCCGGCTGCGGTGCCGGAAGCGGACCACGGAAGCGACGACGACGACGCTCCGGAAGTGACCGGGGTAGAACTGAGAGTGGCGGTACGCAGGCTCAGTGCCAAAAATACCGCCCCGGGACCCGACGGCTTGCCTGGCAAAGCCTGGGTCCTGGCCTCGGAGGCTCTCGGTCCCCGACTGGAGGGGTTCTTAAGCGCATGCTTGGAGAGGGGCCAGTTCCCGCTTCGCTGGAAGACGGGGAAGCTGGTCCTCATCCGGAAGCCGGGGCGCCCGGCGGACTCTCCGTCCGCCTACCGGCCCGTGGTGTTGCTCGACGAGGTGGGCAAGCTCTTTGAAAGAGTCATTGCAAACCGCCTCGTCGAGCACCTTGCGGGGACGGGGCCGGACCTTGCGGAACACCAATATGGTTTCCGCAAGGGGCGCTCTACGGTGGACGCCATCATGCGCGTGAGAGCCCTCACGACGAGGGATGCGGTGTCCAGGGGTGGGGTGGTCTTGGCGGTGTCTCTCGACATCGCCAACGCCTTCAACTCCATGCCCTGGAGCTGCATAAGGGAGGCACTCCGGTATCACCGGGTGCCGACCTACCTTCGTCGTGTGGTCGGGGACTACCTGACGGATAGGGCCGTCATCTACCCCGGTCGCAGCGGAGACTGGAACCGGCGAGAGATGTCGTGCGGTGTTCCACAGGGATCGGTTCTGGGGCCGTCCTTGTGGAACATCGGGTACGACTGGGTGCTGCGCGCCGACCTCCCTAGCGGTGTCAGCGTAGTTTGCTACGCTGACGACACGCTGGTGCTGGCACAGGGGAGGTCGCACGAGGCGGCGGCCGACACTATGACACGCGGGGTTGCGATAGTCGTGGAGAGAATCCGGCAACTGGGTCTCGAGGTGGCACTGCACAAGTCCGAGGCCATGTGCTTTCATGGGCCTCGGAATGCGCCACCTCCGGGATCCTCAGTGATGGCAGGAGGGGTTTCCATCGGCGTCGAGTCGACGCTGAAGTACCTGGGACTTGTCCTCGACAGCCGGTGGAACTTCGTGGAGCATTTCCGACGTTTGGCCCCCAGACTGGAGCGGACAGGGGCTGCCTTCAGGCGGCTCCTGCCCAACCTGGGGGGGCCGAACGCCTCCTGCCGGAGGCTCTACGCGGGAGTCGTGCGGTCCATGGCCCTTTACGGGGCCCCGGTGTGGGCACGTTCATTGAGGCGGCGTGCCGCCCACCACTTGAACGTGCCCCAGAAGGTGGTAGCCGTAAGGCTGGTCCGGGGGTACCGCACGATCTCCCGCGAGGCGGCGAACCTCCTTGCCGGATTGCCGCCATGGGATCTGGAGGCAATAGTCCTCGCGCGCCTACATGAGTGGCGCGCGGAGGCGCTACGCCGGGGGGAAACTCCGCTGCCGCGGCAAATTGTCGCTCAGCGGACGGACTTCCGGCGGGATCTCATGGCGACATGGAGAGAGCGACTATCGCAACCCCGTGCAGGGCACGCCACAATAGTGGCGATAAGTCCCCTCTTTGAGGAGTGGCTGGAGAGACGCCACGGCGTCCTCACCTTCCGCCTGACGCAGGTTCTTACCGGACATGGATGCTTCGGTAAGTTCCTGCACCGAATCGGGCGGGAGGAGACGCCCGGGTGTCACCATTGTGAGGATCGACCGGAGGACACGGTGGAGCACACGGTGGAGGTGTGCCCCGCTTGGGCGGAGCCCCGCCGTGTCCTCGTAACGGCGATTGGCGGCGGCGACCTCTCGCTCCCGGCCCTGGTTCGTGCCATGGTCCGGGGCGAGACGGAATGGGACGCCGTCACCTCCTTCTGCGAAGCAGTCATGCTAGCGAAGGAGGTGGCGGAACAGGACAGGGAGAGATCCTCACGTCCCGGCCGCCGCGGGAGACGCCCCGGGCGTCGGGGGCCACGTGGTGGCTTCCGGCCACCGTAGGCGCGGGCCTGTGGACGGGGAGCTATGGGCTAGCTCGCCGTCCGTTCGTCTCATGACGACAGGCCGTGTCGACGGCGCGTTCGTGTTCCACGCGCGCCTCAAAGAGAGTCAGCAATAAGGAAGGGGTCCGCAAGGACCGAAGCCTGCCGGGGCTGCGGGACTATTCGAAAGAGATACCGTGGCCCCGGAACACAAAGGGCGATGAAGGAACATGGATGGGTTTTAGTCAGTAAAAGTCTGACACTCCCTCCTGCTCAGCCCAGAGCGGGAGAAGTCATTTGATGATTTCCCATCCGAAAAAAAAAAAAAAAAAAAAAAGGCTAAACAACGCTTGCCGAAGTAGGTCTGTGGATGGGTGACCAATTAACACTCGCGACAAACCGAAACCCCTCTGTGGCTCGTTGAGTACGTTAAATGATTAAATTCGATTAATCAATCAATCAATCATCAATCAATTATGAGAGGCCCGAAAGTCTAACAACTCGAGGCTTTTAAAGTGGTATCGTGTTACCCTGTTGTGGAGGTCCGATAGGCAATCGCTCCATGTTAAATACTGGTTACCTCAACACAGTTGGGATTACGCTTAAATAACATGTACAAACTTTAAAATTGCCAGTGTGTTCAAACCTGAGACAGACATCAGTATCCTTGGCGACACTGAGAGCGTCGATGGGCAACTGCCGGGAAGCCCGGGCTGACGCCACCAGCTCTTTGAACTCTATATACTCCAGCTTCAGATCGTGATTATTATCGAAGTACCTGAGGGACATCGAAGAAATGATAGTAAACGGAGAAGTGTATTTAGCTTTCTAAATTCTGTCCCATTCGGCATAGCCCAAAGAAACAGCAAGCTAAAGTGGCTATGAGATATTGAGTACGGCGCCCCTGATCAGACCATGTCTCGCCTGAAGTGCTGGAGTGACCTAAACGTCCGCGCACCTGTACGCTTGACGATCTAAACAACGACCCTAACGCCGCAATAATCGTGGCCATCACTTATTTCCTGGGCGTTTGGGCCCAGTCGGATATAATGTAATGTAAGTAAATCGATGTAATGTCGATAGGTAAGTAAAGAAGAATGTTTCATAGGTATATTAGCCGTAGAACCGAAGCCCTCAGGTTGGGTTAGGTTATTAATGTACTTGTATCTCCCAGGCCCTGACACATGGTATAGTAGTATAGTAAGAACAATAGGGTTTTAATTTTTTTTTTTATAAAAACAATATTCGTTTAAAAGCGGCGGAGGGAGAGAAAGACTGGCGGCGGGGAGGAGGCAGGGGTTTTTTTAAATAAAAAATTCATTCATTTAAATGTACCTGACCTAACCAAATCATAATTTGCAGTAATCCTGCGAAAAAAATAAATGTGTGCTGGGACACATAGTAGAAGTGAAACTTCAACGGACAAGTATGTCCAAGGGCCAGTTTTTGAGTTAGGGGAGGGTATTCTTGAAAATTTTCCCGCTTTAAAAAAAAGGATAGGTAAGATAAATGTACCTAGGGCAGGACGCATAGAATTATTATATCTATGGCAGGACAGTTATAGCAGCTGCATGAGCGGGGTCTTGGTCTGGAACGAATTACATTGCGGTTGCGTGCGTTGAAGAGGCCTATATCCCCTGAATTAATAATTATAGGCGTACTCACCTAAAAATATATCTGCACCGTATTTCCGCTGGTATTCCGGTATGCGGTGTGGCTGGCTCCAACGCCGCTGTCCACAGCAACAGTTCCAGGAAGGACAGCCCTCCCCTGCCTGTGACATCCGCCGCTCTAACAACAAAACACGTAAAAAAAAGCTCGGTACATTCAGCTTTGGAAACATTGCCAAGTAGCTCGAAGAGAAACCGTCATAGCTCGGAGTTATTTGGAGATGTCAATGGTCATCGGCGCGCATAAGTACCTACACATACACACCGTACACATACATAAGTACTTACTAGTAGATACTCACACCTACGTACAATCGTGGCAGGTGGCGTTACATATTCATTTATTCTTCATGCTTTTGTAGCTGTAGCTCAGCAGTGTTAAACATGTATTTTTTTAAAATATTATTTTATACTAATAAACTTAAATAATTAATAGAGCTGCGTTTATTTTGAAGAGTTCCTATATAAAACCACCAATACACATAAACTATTAGGCCTGCCTACGCGACGCCCTTAGACAGGCACTCAATGTGGCGCTGGTTTGAAACGTAGAGATAATAAATATAGGAATATGGGGGGAAACCTTTATCCAGTAGTGGGATCACGTAGTTACCTGAAGAGACTATGACATTGCGACCTCTGCCAGCCGATGTCGATCATAAACTGAGAGAAGACGTGGACGCTCATGTAAATCGCGGGGAACACCATCAGCACAAACTCGCGATACATTCTGATTTGATCTGCAACGTAAACCACGTGTAGTCTCAGGAGTAAGCGAGGGCGGAGGAGCTTCTAATGTGGTCGTGTCAGGTTTTCTCCAGAAACACCAGTCTTTCCCAGATGGAAAATACCTGAGTGAGTGTGGTCTATTTTATCATATCCACTTATTTGAGGCACCCATATAAGGTCCCTCAGCCGGTGCTAGAGCTAGCAACTAAAAAGTAATTGCTTGTTTGCTAAAATACTCGATGGTGGTGTGAACAGTTCGCGATCAACTATTGATATACTAGTATTTAGGAATCTATCTATTTATCTGACACAGGACATAAAGATATAAATTGCATCCAACAAACTAAATGGAATAGAACAGGAAATAACAGGAAGGAGGATGGAATGGAATAGGTACCGTGCTACTAGCTTATTATATAAGATGGGAAGTTAACCGTCGCGGTTGTAGCCGGCCGCTTGCAGCAGCTGCAGGTTGGGCGACGCCATTGCCACCGCACCAGCCGCCACGTCCAACCCCACCACCACGTTCTCTTCGCAGATCTCCACCAGCGAGCCAATTTCTATCTCCTTACAAAGCCACTTTGAAATTTCAATATAAAAGGGATGAATGGTAATACAATTCATTTATTAGCTTAGGTAAACATAACATGTAAGTAGCTATTGAGGCAGACGTCTGCCTCCTTTGAGGACTACAGGCGTGGTGTTATGTGTGTATATTTACCGCATCCGTTTCGGGATCTACAGGCTCGTTGTTACCAGAGACCATGTAAGAGAACAGAAGTATCTCAGGACTGCGGAGAGAGGCGTGGGCTCGTTGTCGTTCCAGCTCCTCTTTGTTGAACCACTGCATCTTGCTCCGCGTACCCTGGGATGTGACAAACACTTACATATAACACCAATAATATTAACTTAATACACTGATCACTAAATCGGGTTTCAACCGTTGGATATACCAGCAACGGTTACTGTTAAAATGCTACAAGCTACTGAGAGATAAAGAGTTATCAACTTCCTTACGAATCGCACTCTCTCTCTCACAACTCACTAACTATTTGCATGTCACAGATATCTGTCAACCTTGACATATTATCCTTTCTCTTTCCGTGTCCCCAATGATTATACGTGTCGTCTTTCCAGACCAACAGATTGAATATGCAATGTCCTCTCGATGAGGTCAGAGGCCGCGAGCTCGCGAGTCGACAAAATCATCACAAGATCGCCAAGTAACTACTGAGTGACTATAATTGCTAAATACTGAGTATTTCACTGAGATCATTTCCACAGGGCTTTCACTTGGTGCTCGCAATACGCTATACCTGTATTATTCAGGGTGGAAGGGACATCAACGCACAAGAGAAATTTTAAACAGCTGTTCCATTTTTTTTAGTCGTAAAGGTATTGTAATTTTGAAGAATAAGCTGTTTTTTTTTTATTGTCGATGAAAAATTTCTTTGTGGGGGTACGGAATGATGTATTGAATACGTGGTAATCGTTTGCGCGTATGTTCCTTCCGCCCTCTGTATATTTCTCAAAGTCAATTACGAGTAGCAGGTATCATCCTGACTATACTAACAGCTTTGTTCTTTAGCTTCTTCTTAATCTCCGATTTGACGACCGCCTTGTACACAGCATGGTACACGCACGTCAGGGCATGGTTCGGCACCCAGATCTTATAGACGCGTATGGGTTGGCAAGAGGTACCGGAGTCCACGCCGAACAACTGCACAACATATTGCACGAAAGTCTTCACGAAGAAATTGGATAGTGGCGGATGTAGGGATCATAGCCGATGGCGTTCCCTAGTTTCGACCTTACCGTACATATTAGGAAAAACGGTGGGAGTTTATGTATGTAAGATGAATGGATAAATATGTAAGGAAACGTAAGTCTTCTTGAGCCTTAAAGACGAATCTATCCATTCTTAAGGACCACCGCAGGAACTGTAAGAGGGGGTACGAGGATCCGCTTGTCTCAGCTGGCCAGCAGCGGTGCTCTTCCTCACAAGGCTGGTCAATGTTATCCTCTACGTAGCGTCTCAGAGAAAGATCCTTGAGCAACTAGGGTAGTATGTCTGTGTATATGTCACTGTCAACAGCGTTACGGGGAACAATTTTAACGCCGTCACGAGCAGGGAACCGCTACCCCTTCATCATCCTACCAACTCTTAGTTTCTAAGTACTTTGCCCTATGTGCACTCCTCTATCAAGTCAAATCATACCAACCCGGAATCACCCACTGCTGGGTATAGGCCTCCCCTTTTTCTGCCACAGTTCCCGGTTCTCCAGGTGTTTCCCGCGACTTTCTCAAGTACACAATATCAAGTTAGATAATACCTCTAAATTAATTTTTTGAGCAGTCATTCTCCAGCAGTTCTTCTCACATTTACTGGAAGGTAACCATGTTTCTCCGCTCGTCTCTTTGGCGAAGAGATAAGATCGGTCGTTGGAACAGTACACCAAAACGGACACCACATCGCACAAATCTTTATAATGCTTGAACATTTTGATACAATTATAAATCTAAATTTAATAAGTAGGTACCTATCCTATCCAAAAATCGATAAAAATGGTATTTTAAATAATGTTATGACGCGACGGAACCATATTCTTGGCTATTTGACAGAACTAGGTTGTTGTTGATAAACAATAACAGCTTTTTAAATTTTTGATAGCAAACATACTGAGTGTTTCCGGACGATATCAATAAACTTCGATTGGTCATTGTACTCATTCCAAATGTTAATTACGAACAACTTATACTAAGGGACCAAACCCTGAATCGCGAAAAAAAAAAATCAGCTGTTCCCTACAATTATGTTCACGATGTGGGTACCGGTCAGTACCCTCGTCTTAGGGGCACTATAAAAAAAAAGACTTATAAAAATATCGCGACCAATTTCGAGGTAGCGCTCGCCGGCCGCTACCGCGGCACCGCTCGCTTCGCTCTCGGCTTGTGCGTAGTTGGTCACAGTTCTAACCTAACCTAGCTAGCTTAGGGATCTCTTCGACATCGTTTTTACGACAAACGGTTAGTCGGAGACAAAAAACACCAAGACACGTTTAACCTTATATTTATGTGTTTTACACGATAGAATCGACAAAATAAACGATTTGCGAAAATAACATTTTTTTGGCTAAATTCCTTGCGCCGTAGCGCCCCTAAGGCTACACTCCAACCTGGGTACCCCCTTGAAAGCACCTACGTTCAAACCCAGGAAGGGTACGCTAGTTCGAAAGCACGTTAGGTCGATTACCGCTATATCGAATGACGGTAATTGAACACACGCTCGAAAAATTGTTTCGAACTGGCGTACCACTCGTGCTTCAAAATAACGTCATTTGAAATTTCATATCACTCCCGAGTTCCGATGAACCTACCTTAGATTATATAAGGATCTTCCATTACAAGTCAGTGGTCATTTCCATTTATCGACATGAATTGACATAATAAGAAGAATACTTACAGTCATTAATATTTCTCGCAAAAAAAGATTGAGAGAGATTTGTGTATGCCATTCAATGATTACATTTTATGAAAAAGTCATTCAATGGGGTTAAACTTTATTGATGATTTTAGTGATAGGTACATACGTGCATACGTGTTACGGACGCGAATCAAATTTTAATCAACACACAACTTAATATAAATGCGTACCTACAGCTCTGCCTACCGCTTCAGAGAGCAATTTTATTAATTAGGTATTTCTATATAGGTAATGCACTATAATAAAATAGTTAAAAAAGCGCCATCTGTGAATTTAGTGAATAGTGTTGTACTGAGAAAAATTATAATCTGATCGCTTCCAAGTTCCAACTAATCATTTTCATTTTTATAGGAATAAAAAATGAACTAAACCGTTTGCTCATGCTATATGCTATTGCATTTGTGTTTTACTTCATAAATTACATAGTAGATGTCACTAATTTTGAAAACAAAGATAAAGTCAAATAATACACAAACGTTACAAGGGTATCAGTCCACATATTTAATTACCGCATCTCACTAGCAATCAGGATGTAATATACTAACATACATTGTGTATTCCATTTATTGTCAGGTATTATTGATTCGTTTGTGCTATAGTACTCTATGGTGGTGTATACGGTGACGTAGCGATCACGCCACCTTCTTCATGCCCATCCCAGTTCTATGATTGGTCGAACTGAGTAATCCCCCACCCCAAACAAAAATACGACACATTCAACACGTTTAGTGCTTCCAACTTTTATCGATTTTCAACTCGATTTCAGCATCGAGATGAAGCTGGTAACTTATATTTTCAAAGAGATTCCTTGCAATATTTGAATGATTAAAGTATTTCATAATTTCTAAAATAAACTTTATTGGTTGCTTGCTGATCCTGAATGACCAAAGTCGCATTGTAAAGTACGCACAACTTAGTTTTTAAGTCAGAAATCGATTGAATCGAATTAATGTCAGATTGTAAAGCAGAGTACAACACTGACTAGTTCGGATTTGCTGGACGTTAGGAATCCCGCTAGTGTTTACCTCAAATTTATTTGAAAATTTGGTGATAATTTACAAGTGTTATATACGCAGTGGACCTGTCAGGACACTAGGTGAGTATTCCACTTCAAAATCTTGTTATTAGCGCTGAACGGAAATTATAGACTGATCGCAAAAATATAACCTAGAAAATTCTGTGCGACATTTCTTATTCGAATTTCCATGCTTTACTTGCATTCAAGTTAAAATCTACGTGGGAAATGTGTGTTAGAACAATCTTACTGTGATTTAATGATATTGTCTTGTTATTTTGACCCTTACTTTTTTTATAAATACCATAATATCTAGACCAAGCACCACAATTTCTTCGTCGCATTACTTTGTTAATTAAAATAAAACGGGAGTGGTTCCACGTGTGGAATCTTCACTAAAAATAATTAAATGCAACTATGAATCTGTTGCCCTTCTGTACTTTTTCATAAATATTATTTTTATTTCAAGAATTCAATTCGAATCCATTGAATTTGCGCTACTGTTATTCTGCGCTTCTCGGTTTGTTTATAACTTTATCAAAACAAAACATTAGATAAGATAATCAATGCCTGAGGAAGATTAATCCTGTAAATACCGACTGTAATGATTACGTACCAATTTTTTTTTAAATATTGTGGGTACCTACATCATATTTTGCCATGTCAATAATTATTTCAACCAATTTAATTTAATTGAATTTTCACATGATATCATAAGAAAAACGTCTAATTTTAATTTAAATCATAAACTTTTTATGTGCCTATTCTAGGTTATTTGTTGATTAGTTCTGATTGTTAATTCTTTTCAATGTTAGGGAACGTGTACACCAATACTTATGACTAAACATGATTGAACTCAAACAATGTAATCTTGTACAGGTTAATGTTTAAGCAAATTAAGAAATCTTATCTTTAATCATTCTATCGTCATAGTCAGAATCTGTGATGCATCAATCTATTAAATTCTTTAGAATTAATTGTTCTCCTGTCTGTAGATTATTTCTTGGAATTTACTGTCTAGCACTTTACTAGCTTAGCTTTTATTTATTTAATAAAATTATAAAAAAGTAGTCAGCAACAAAATTTGTCCCAATTTTCGTACTTTCCCCTCAGAACTTAAACTTCTATTGTTAAATTACAAAATGCATACACAGTATTTCCTTGTTATGGAGTTCCACATTTAATACTTTGAAAACATATTGCTTGATGTATATTAGCCTACTTATTATTTAGTTATTGAATACATTAAGCATTACATAACATACCAAACACAAAGGTTATCCTTTGTGTTTGGGGCAATCACATAGCTAATATAATATTTCCATAGAAGGTAACGAGGTTAAAAAAATAAATACTGCTATTATTACACTGTTGACTGTAAATAAATGTCTCTACCTAATATTATCAGCCATTTATGTCCCACTATTGGGCAAAAGTTCCAAGTCTCTTAACTTCCGAGATCCGCCTAAAGGGGGAGAGAAGGGGGGAAAGGGTGGCAACTTTGAAAAAGGTTTTTACTTTTCCGAGCCTACTCTATACGAATCTGAAAAAAAAAATGTTCCAAGTCTATTGGTTTCCGAGATACGATAGGGAGGGGTGAAAAGGGTAGGTTTGGCACTTTTCCCATAGGTTTTAGAGTTAGTTGTTTACGAATCTGTCAAAAAATACCCCCCTCCCCATCCACCATCTGGGAGAACAATTCTGTCAGTGAGTGAGTGAGTGGTAATCGAGCTTTATATACTTTCCCTCTTTTCACATAACTCTTTTCATAGCATCCTTTGTCAGTTTTTGAGAGAAACCTGCTGTGTTTCTATTAATTACTGAATATTATGTGAACCAATTGAATTGATAGGGCATAATTTCACTTCACTCAATAAAATTCATTAAAACCTGTTTTAATTCGGTGCACTCTAACTAAGCCCAAAGGTTAATAGAAGTTAATTAAAGTTATTGTCTTCATTCAATTAACACAGAGTAAATTGTTTATTATTTACATAATGGTACTATTGTTTAATTGTTACTTAATCTTCCATGTAACAATAGAATTTAATTATGTTTTTAATAAAAATATCATGGGTATTTGAATAATTCTTGACCTTACATACTGGGGTTAATAAACTCGTTTGAACTCATTTATATAAATAGACATTAATTGCTAAGTTATTCTTAGCCAATGCTAAATAAATCAACAGATCCATACAAAAGTGCTAACCTGGAACAAATAAAATGAATGCCAAAATATCCAGAACTGAATCCATGAAAAAATTTAATGTTGCAATGTCACTTACGCTGTGTGTGTAATTTATTTGCCCAAAATCAAACAAAATACTAATTAAATACAAAACACAATAATCTTTCTACTGGAATAAAGAAGAAATTCTTAAAATCGCTGATTGATATTGACAATTATTTGTTCATAATCCTCTACTTGTGATTTCATAAGCATCTTTCAATTCTGCCTACACAATCTTATAGGTAGCTGTGTGAACATAAAACCGATAAGGTATCTAGGTACTGGCTGGATTGCTTGTGCAATCAAATCGAATTGTTGTTTGTGGTTATCCATAAATTGTCATGAATTTATGATGACTGCTCAAACTTTTGTAATGGGCAATGGTAAAGGGTCAGCAGTTACATAACAATAACTTCACGCCTGTAATCCCCGTAGGGCTACCAGTTTAGCAGTTATGCACCTAATCTCTGACCTTTAATGTGCTTCATGGCTTAAACATACAAATCTAGCTCACTTTTCTTTTTAATGACACATAATATCACGCCTATTATTCCCGAAGGGTTAGGCAGAGGTGTACCGTATAGTACACCAACATTTCGCCAGTTATAATTGATGAAGTCCCATGTAATAGGGGCGAGCCTATTGCCATCGACCAAGCACAAATCCAGACTCCGTGGCTGGCGGCAGCTATTAAAAAAACCCAATAACGCTATGGCCGACTTCGGAATAGATCCCTGGAGCTCATGCTCTACAGTAGCGGTTACGACCACTAGACCCGCGAGCCTGTAGGGAACTTAAGGTGGGTGCTCCAGGGTAGCCCGCGAAATTCTAATTTAATTTAATACAACCCTCCTAGTTCATGAAAGTCGACTGAATGGCTATTTCATGAAAAAGTCATTCAGTCGACTTTCATGAACTTTGAGGGTTGTATTGATGGTTTTGATGATTATAATTCTGTAACTACATTCGTCTTACAGCCGCGAATCATATTTTAATCAACCTAGTTACAACCTAGCAACGTAAGAAAATT
Organism: Xestia rhomboidea; assembly: GCA_963853795.1. Taxonomy (NCBI): domain Eukaryota; kingdom Metazoa; phylum Arthropoda; class Insecta; order Lepidoptera; family Noctuidae; genus Xestia; species Xestia rhomboidea. The sequence continues at coordinate 20,064,730 of OY970764.1, forward strand.
TGAATTTCGCGGGCTACCCTGGAGCATTCACCTTAATATTGAAACAATTCCTCCATAAGAACAAGACAGTGGGCAGTAGGACAAAAAAAAAAAAACTTTAAAAAATATTGTTATATCCATACGCGCTGCGAGATAGAGCTGTTACCTCATCCCACATAAGTTGCGTGTTCGCACGGCAGGGTCACGCAAGGCCGTGGACTTCGCACTTCCCGCTCAAGTCCCCCAAATTGCGCTCATCACGCGTCGCGTGCGCACGTGTTGTCAACGCGTCGCCGGCGCACGGCGATCGGACGGTCACACCTGGTGTTAGGGGAAATTGTACGCAATATTATGCGTACCTATCTATAGTAACTAGATGGTAGGACAAGACAAAGGGTAATTGTTCAAAAGTAGTAATTGTCTTCGACTGGTCTTGTCCAGCCGTCTATTTTTATTATTCTACGTATTTACATAGTTACATTTATCAGAAAAGTATGATACAGATCATCAAACTAAACAACTTCTCCATGGGACCAACATAAACACTCGAAACACATTACATTCGAAATAGCGAAAAAATAATCAGCTGTCCATACAAAACTTCAATTCCCCAAATGTATGGGAGCGCTGTTTGATGTGCTAAAGTACAGAATCTCTAGTGTATCACACGTCCACCACAGCCTTCAATATGACTCCACATATTTCTGATATACACTGTATTTAGGTAAATGTATGGTATGACATAGTTGGTAGTTATTGCGGTGAAAAACTATTTCCTTAACTAGTAACTACTAAACTTGGTGACCACTAAAATAAGCCGAAAAATTCCATTTCATATCATACCAATTCCATAATATACACTGTGAAACAAGTTTTTACCGTAAACCGTGGTACATGACCAAGTTTTTTTTGTTTACTATTTGAGGGTAAGTAAACAACACATGCCTTGACATTTATTTTAAAACCCAGCACCTGCGATACGTCGACCTGTAGGTCATTTCTATTTGACATTTACAGAAGTTATTTCTATTAACTTTTAACTTTGTTAGCAGTGAGAGCTTAGAGCGGTATCTGCTAATACTTTTTGCGCAGTTAAAGTTATCCAGCTTCCGACTTTGTCGTGTTCCTTGAACCTTACCTTTTAATAAAGTGGAAAAAGCTGCTCAACGATTCAAATCGCGTAGGATTTGTTTAAAAGTATTTCTTGTTTTAATTTAAAACCTTTGATATGTACCGGTTTGAGTCATGAGTGATGGGATAATGGGAACAGTCACCCCGTGTGTTACTACAACTGGCGAAATGTGGTTGTGGAGGTCCACGACTGCCTAACCCTTCCGAGAATACAGCCGTGTCGTTATGTAACTTCTAATTACATCGTCCCCGAGGAGTTTCCGTGAATTGCTTGTTAAATCTTTATAATTAATTACTAACTCACAAATGGCTGACCTTGCTATAAATGTTTTATTGTTCCAGTCTATCGACATTTTGGGCAAAAAATCCTATTCAAATTGGACTTTGAAATTGTTTTTATAATAATTACCGGAGCAAAACGGTTGTGATTACTTATTTGCGTTACGGCATCAATATTATAACTTCCTTCATGATCATAATCTTAACTGCTGTGCTATACTTACATAGAAATAAATACACCTACAGACATATGTAAGTGTACAATAAAATATCATGGAAACTACTATTGTGCAACAAATCCATATCCTTTACAAAGTATTCTAGCTTATCGTCTTCACCATCTGCCTAGCCTTTTCACAATTACTATGTTAGGGTCGGCTTCCAATGTTACCGGATTCATGGATCAAAGATGGAGTTTTCGGATATATGGAGCGACTGCCTCTGCCTCTGCCTATCTGATACCCGAACGATACCCAAAGACTAGTTTTTTTTTTATGGCAGACTCGCAGTTCAACCTTGAGAGTTTTTCGTCTGCTTAACCGGACAATCCTGTGGGTGTCTTAAGTGTAAGGCCTCCAGCCAGGGCAAAAAACTTACAAACTAAACGACTACTCGCTAAGGGCACTCCCTGCGGGGTACGGGCTTCGGCTTAGGGTGTCACTGGGAGAGGACAGCAAGGGGACAGGCTGGATCGGAGTGGCCCCAAAGACTAGACTGGTAATCTAACTTATAATATACCATTTAGACCAATTCTGCGTACCCTGTCAGGAAATCCATCTAAATGTTTGGATATTCTTCGAAATGGTCGCTACTGTCGCTAGCCTTCCGACAGTCACTAATGGATAGTGCTCATACTATGTACATAAAACATGGCGGAATGTGAAGGGTCAACAAACTTGGTAAAAGCTTCAGTACACAAAGCTTTTAAATCTGACTCCCGTCGGGGACAAGCTCAATGAAATATGTATTGCTGCCACTGTTTATGTTTTCATAAGGACACGGTAACTTATATTTTATTGAATAGTCTTTGTTGTTTTATAAATAAGATTCAATGGAAGAGAAGATCAAGAAAATAGCGGCCATATTTCTTGTGTAGTACGTAATTCTTGTTGGTTTCATTGCACGCAGTCAGCTTGACCGTTTCGCTTGACAAAACAACAAAATCAGGGTGGTCAGACGAAAGTGCCCACATCTATGTAAGGTTTGTTAGGCTGAACTCGATAAACCAACAATTAGCATGTCCTTCACACAATCCTTAATCGGTTCTTATCATGTTGGGTACCTAAGTTATAAGTCAAAAACCGCATAGTAGCCCAAACGATATCTTTGTAACGCTAGCCTGTCTTCAAATATGTGCGCATTCTTCGAACATTGCAACAAATGCACTTTCCGCAACTTATTCCACTATCATCTAACTAATCAGTCAATTAACGTTCTTTCCCTCCTCTTCAACAACAGAAACATACTGAACCCGTAGACAGCTATTTTTAGTGTTCCTCACCGTAATTGGTAAAACGGCACGTTTGTGGAATTGGCGCTGTGCCTGTCTCTCCGCTTGTCATATTTTTCTTGTTCGCGTTTTATCATCTTGCTTACTTCCCGGAAAAATATTCTTTCTTCATTAATGATGAGTATTGAAGGAAGTATGAGAGTCACTGTTTTAGACTTTCACGGTTTTATCGGTTTTTTTTTTCGGTGTCTTTGTTTTATTGTACTTAATGTTCGGTATTCAAGATAATGCGCCCCGAGGTCATTATCTCATCGGCCGAGATGTTTTTGTCGGAAGACGCCCTTCCCCATCCAGTACAAAGTACGCTCACACATCAGGCGGCCTTTATCTGCGACCCACTTGTCTTTAGATAAACACCGCAGACGTGTCCGCAGGGACGGAGTCAACTACCTGATACACACTTGAGTCGAGTAAAGACAATGTCGCCTGATGATTAGAGGACAAAGCGTTGGAATCTTGTTATTAGTCATCCTTATAAAGACGAGAGACTGATCTACAGATTGCCTAAGATATTTCTCGCTGATATTGCTGATTCATTTCTCATTGGCAATCCCGATTCGTCACTGACAAAACATCGTATCACTTCTCAATTTGCAGAATCTTCCTCAATTCTAACAATAGGTATGGCCTGAAATTCCACATAGGAACTACCGTTGATATGATTATATTCCTTTCCAAGCTATAAGTTCAGTGACACACTGCACATTTCGAGTCCCTTATCAAAGGGACTCTTTATTTTATATAAATGATCTACCCTATTTATTGAAAAACCAACCTCAAAATATGGTGTTATTTGCTGATGACACTTCCTTAATTTTTAAGATAAATAGGCGGGCCCAAAATCTAGATGACGTAAATAATGCCCTACTTCAGGTCCAAAATTGGTTCACAGCAAACAATTTGGTATTAAATGAAAAAAAAACCAAATGCATAAGATTTGCTTTACCGAATGTTAAAAGTAGTGATTGTGATATAGTACTGAATAAAGAGAAACTTGAATTCGTAGATAAAACGGTTTTCCTGGGGATTACGCTTGATTCAAGGCTACAATGGGGTTCTCATTTAACATCTCTTGCGGGGCGGCTAAGTTCAGCAGCATATGCCATTAGAAAAATCCGTCAGTATACTGATGTAGATACCGCTAGACTGGTTTATTTTAGTTACTTTCATAGTATAATGTCTTATGGCATTTTGCTATGGGGACGGGCTGCAGATATTGAGTCTATATTTATTCTGCAGAAAAGAGCCATCAGAGCCATATATAATCTTCGTAGGCGCGATTCTCTAAGGGAACTGTTTAAGGATATTGGCATCATGACAGTACATTGTCAATACATCTACGAAAACATAATGTACGTCAGAAAAAATCTGCACCTTTTTGGTAAAAGGGGTGACAGACATAATTACAGTACTAGAAATAGGGACCAACTAGTTCAGCCAGGCTTCAGACTCGCTAAAGTAGACTCATCTTTCATGGGGTACTGTTTGAGATGCTATAATAAAATTCCACAAAGTATTCTTGAACTGAATGAGACGAAATTTAAAACATGTATTAAACGCACACTATGTAAGCAAGCATATTACAAGTTGAGCGATTATATCGCTGATAAAAATGCTTGGCTCAATGCTGGTCCTGCTCCACAAGGACAGGGGCGCTTAAATTGATAGCATCAAATGGTATTGTTGGAGCTGCTGAAGATTGTACAACTATCTTTGCATTGTATAGATTCAATCTCTTTAGTATTATATAATCGCATAGCCCATATTGTGTGAGTACTATGTACTAGAAAGCTATCATTCACTGGAAACCTACGTCTTTTCTTGACTTGAATGTGCCCTGGCGGTTGAGAATATGTCATGCTCACTCAAAAGTCTCGCTGATGGTGGCGCATGTGTCGGATCATTTAGTTCCCTTCAAAATGGTTGAGTTGAATGGTGCTGATCTATGCGTCATGTCCGTGAACGGGCGCTGTCGGTTGTGACTGGTCATCTCTCAGTTGCCATGGCTTATTTTAATGAATTATTTTAGTTTTTGAATTGTTTTTTTTTTCTGTTTTGTTTTACTGTGGACACTTTTAACGTGCACATCTTGCTACATTGTTCTCACATAATATTCCATCTCAACATGAATGATGTAACCAAGATTTTGTAACAATATTCTGATTTAAAAGAGTGTCCATGGAGTTTCTTGCCCGTTCTTCTCCATAGAGATCTACGCTAGGGAATGGGCAACTACAGTACTTTCACAGTTTTTATGTCTTGTGACTGGGACTGTAGCTACATTTAATTTTCATCTTTGTTTCGACAATTCAAAAGTGCCTGTAACTGGCTTACTTGAAATAAATGCTTTGATTTTGATTTTTTGATTTTGAAGCCATGGGTCCCATAACGGTCGGGTCCACTGCCCAGACAACATTATCATCATTATCTCCAATATGTCAGCAGTTATCTAGTACTGTGCCGTCGCCTCTTCCGACGATGCTCCGATAGGCAGCTGACCTTCGATGGTTGATAGTCTACAGTTCGTTTTCGACACATCAAGTTATTTATCACATAGAGGAACACGAAAGGCGAGTGTGTTTGTTGATCAATCAAAATATTTTATATTGGAATCGACTACTGAGTCAGAAGAGACAAGTTAACAATATCGTATGGAAACGTTTCTCATTGAAGTTAGAAAAACGGCCAACGATGAAATTTTCAAAGAAAATCAGTTGTGTCTAGTTCCCGAAAAATCAGACGAGAACGGTAGATCAGCTTTAAATTCACTACCTCGACTATCTACATCCATTTAACAACAAAGCTTACCCATCATCCACCAATCAATGTAGTTGAGTTAATAAATAACACGTCCAAAGCAGTCGTTCGTCTCCCCATAGAGCATACTTCACGATAAGCCCCGTCTAAAGTCTATCTGCGAGTAGATATAGCATTACAGGCTCTATTCATTAGGCTTTGGATCTCTATTATCGGATGAATCAGACTTTATCCTCCGCCTGTGTATTGATCTGTGTTCTGTACTCCATTTCTATCACTGTGTTACTAGGCATGCTTCTGATGTACAATGCGGGCCATTCGTTATATTAATTATGTTATTTTCTTAAGCTTATCGTGGACTTTAGTTCCTGTAACGAGGCTCGTGTCATGGTTATGCTGTTACGCGGTTTATGTAATATACATGTGTTCTACAATTCTTTATCATTACATAGGAACCCGAATCATGAAAATACTAATAGGACTTACCTATTCTGAAAGTCACAAAGTTTAAATGTTGAAGTTATATGCTAGGTAACCACACAGGCAAGACCCGGACTGGCTGTCGCTCTCAATCAGGCATAAATATCCCGTTTCCCAATACGACCTTCCATTTCTGTAATTTGTGTTGGTTTTAGGGTTCCGTACCTCTAAAGGAAAAAACGGAACCCTTATAAGATCACTTTCTTGTCCGTCTGTCACCACCTATTTTCTTAGGAATGGGTGGACCTAGCAAGTTGAAATTTATACCTTAACTGAGGTCTGTAGTCCTTATTAGGTGTATAAAAATCCTCTATAAAAAGGTCCTGGGTCAATACGATAAAAAGAAAAGATATGGGCAAATTTAGATTTTCGCGAAAACTTGAAAGTACCAAAATTTACCTTATTTTTCCACTTTTTTAATGTTTCGGACTTTTTCCTTTACTTGTGCTGTAAGACCTTGTTTTTAACCAAAATTGTCAATTCTAGGTCAACCGGAAGTACCCTATAGGTTTTGCGTCGAAAACCTATAGGTAGTTCCCGTTGACCTATCACGAAATTTAAAAAGGGGTCTGAAGACCGTAAATGTGTAGTCTAATAAAAAAAAAAGCGATTTAACTATTACAAACTTATTATTTGCGGTTGGAGTAATAGCCGTTTCTAGGGATCGAACAGCAAAGTTAAGTTTGTCCTTTAAGAACCCTCGGTGCGCGAGTCCGACTCGCTCTTGGCCGGTTTTTTTTCTCTCTATAATGTTGCCCACAGCCACGTGTCAGTATCACTTAGTTTCGCCACATTCGCTTTGCTTTCAACTATTGACTTTTGGTTTTTAAAAACATTGCAGCTCTTTCTGATCCTAATATGTTTGGGAATGGATTGACTGATATAGCTTTAGTCTGCTAAATTGATGGAGAGATGATAACAGTTAAGTATGACACTCTCTACTTTTCGAAACCATTAAGCTCTTTACAGAAAAATATTATCTCCTTAACTTCTCCAGGCGAACGTACAAATAAAGAACAAGTAAACGTGTTGAATACGAGCTTATTTCTTAAGCCTAGGTCTTTCAGCACGCGCCGTGCTAACTGTGTCAAGGGGGGAAAGTTCATAGGGACACGACACGCGTGTCTCAACACACGAGCACTTCGGACCGGGTGCTGGCTGACACAAGTGACACATGACATGACCGTTGCCTCCTCGGCGGCGCGGCGGCGCACCGACGATGTTTACTGACACACATTAGATTATGACACGGAGCTACAATCCTTGGAGTTTGTACTTCGGATCGAAAGATACTGTGTGCCATATTGTTTGGATGTGGTGCGTTATCTGGTATGATCGATTTATGTCTTGAGATGATGAAATTGACTAGAGTAACGGGCGAGAAAAAGTAGTGTTTTGTATCTGATTTGCAGAAAGTTTTGTAACGATAATACAATCATTGTAATTGGGTATAATTATCTTTATCGTCTACCCCCATTAATCATTGCCGCCAAGCCCTTGAACTCGATAGCAATATCCTGTCCGCAACATTTCAACCCCAATTACGGCGTATCGCTTTTAGCCTTCAAAACTTTAACTATCAACCGGATGCTCACATTAAGTGACCGCCATATAAATTATCTTGTGGGGGATGTAAACGAGAGAACAGTATACCCATATTTGATTGCATTGGACGTAACGCCCGTCCCGTCTATTCTCGTCCGGCAGTACGGACTTCGCCCCCAGAATCGAGCCCGGCCATTATCCCATCGTCCCGTCTGCGCGCGAGTCGCTTTCCGGCGAGTGCCATCCGTTTGTAGGGCGACCAGACGAAGGGTCCTAACTGAGACGAACAAAAAACAGCTGTTCATGCTCGACGACTCGTCTGTTTTCTGTAAAGACTGTCTTGTGACCTTTTAATAACGGATATTTAGAAAGACATTAGCTAACGTAATATAACTAAAAGTTACAAATTGTTGTCATAATGAATAAACCCCAAACGAGCAGTTGAGCGCTCGTCGAACTTTGACCGCGGGACTATAATGTAATTGACATTCAGGAACCGCAAACATTTATATTTATGACTACTTCCTAGTATCGTGAATTCAGTGTATTTGCTATTTGATTATGCGTATTTTCCGATTCAGTAGTTCTGCCAGTTCTACATTATAATGTTACATTTTGTGTGCAAGCAGTTTTATTTGTGTAAGTTTATGGAGTAAGGTAGAAGTGACGCAACTTAGAACTTGTAAGTTGACTTGCGAACAACATTATGCTTCCCGCTTCCGTGGTCGAGAACTCGTAAGAAGATTCATAAATGCCGCCTTTCCGAGGGTATTAAAAAACTTCGCTTTATGAATAAACTTTATTTGTAATAACATAGTTAGCAAGACTTTGTTATTATCTTTAGGTCAATAAACGTCGTGTCTTTGAAATCGTTTACCTGTCTAGTGTCGAGTGTTGTCCTTTAGACATCTATTGTTGTTGTTTTGTTAACTATCGTACGCTGGCATCTTATCTCCGCGAATCATTCACTCGCAATGATTCATTCAAATATGTACATAGAAGGAACCGCTTGATATCTTGTCGCTCTGTTTACGAATGTTGAATGAACTTACTCATGGGAACGACCGGGCCATTCCCAGATTGAATTGCGTCGGTCATTCATTCATCTGGAATTGCACTTGCTTGTAACTTGTAATGTGCACTTTGCACGTATGTGGTCATTCTATAGTTATTTATAAGTAAATCAAAAGTAGGTCGAAGGTGAACTATTTTACAATTTTCCTGTGACTGTTCAGGGAAAATAAAATATAGTTACGTTGCTTGGTTCCCATGTAGTTTTTTTTAATCAGTTCTTTGCGGTAACCACATATGACATAAATCACATCATCATCATCATTTTAGCCGAAAGACGTCCACTGCTGGACATAGGCCTCCCCAAGTGTCGAAACATTGACCGATCCCGTGCGACTCGCATCCAAAAATTAAAAAAAAACCGGCCAAGAGCGAGTCGGGCTCGCGCACAGAGAGTTCCGTACAAACTTTTTAACCCTTAACTTGATAACGTATCTAATAATGCACACATTAACTTTGCTGTTCGATCCCTAGAAACGGCTATTGCTCCAACCGCAAATAATAAGTTTGTAATATTAAAATCAGTAAAATCGCTTTTTTTTATTTACGGTTTTCAGACTTTTCCCTTTACATGTGCTGTAAGACATTCCGGTTGACCTAGAATTGTTAATTTTGGTTAAAAGCAAGGTCTTACAGCACAAGTAAAGGGAAAAGGCCGAAAAACAAAAAAAGTTGAAAATTAAGGAAAATTTTGATACATACAAGTTTTCGCGAAAATCTAAATTGGCCCATATCTTTTTATCGTGTTGACTCAGGACCTAATAGGGATAGACCTCAGTATATGGTATAAATTTCAACTTGCTAGGTCCACCCGTTCCTGAGAAAATCGGTGATGACAGACGGACAAGAAGGTGATCTTACAAGGGTTCCGTTTTTTCCTTTTGAGGTACGGAACCCTAAAAATAAATCACATACTATTATTATTTACACGAGCGTCATAAAAAAAGGTAGAAGAGCTAATCAGTAGGAGCAAAGTCCGTGATATCTTCATACAACAAAGCATCATGGTCACTGCACACAGAGCGTGCTTAGGTCATTCCGCCGCACGTTCCCATTGTCTCACGTGTGTAGGAGTCTTTATTAGCACAACAAATAACTTGTCATCTTATATCCTCTGCATCATTAGCTCTTAAATCATCGTGTTTAAGTTCATTTTAGGTTGACGCTTGCCGCAGGATGTCCCGATTTGTTGTTAGGGCATTATTCTATTCGCCGATGTGCTACTGTAATGATAAGTAATCGGTTTCTATTAAGCTCATTATTATGAGGTGGATCTCTGTTATCAGTGTCTGTCTAATTAATGGGAAGTATCAGTTGTGTAGGTATTATCTACGTGGGTATATTCAGATGAATAACGGTTTTTACGCAAAGTAAAAGCAAAAAACAAGAGCTCATCATGTGGTATTATTTTTTCATTACATTGAATTTATAAGCATTACCCAGCACTCCAATATTTTTGTTGGTTCAATAAACAACGAAATCCAATAAAAAGAAATTCAAGTCTGAAAATAGCACCGAACGGGGGCTGCTTCAAGAATACTTACGAACTCATGCTGACGTCATCAAGTGAAGACTCAATATCTGCCTTGTTCATGAAACTCCTATTTTTCTTGGATGTTGACTCATTCATGATGTTATCGTTATCTACCCACGATTTATTGGGTTTTTTCGCGCTGACTCGAATATTTATGAAGTTCAATCACCTGCTCATCTGCAGGAATTGTAAAAATCATCTAAAGAGGCTCAAAAGACTTGACGAAAAGGTTAACCTGGTCGAACGCCCTGCATCAACAGACTACAGAATACTACGCTTGATCTGACATTTACTCATAAAGACACATTTTGGGCACATAGCGTCAGTAACTCCATGCTGTTCTCATAGCACCAATTTCATCGATTGTGTTTCTACGTCTATCATTTGGCGATCGCCTCCCTAATCCTTGGCTAGTCAAGATAACACTTTGATGTCGTTTACTCCTTCATGGAGATACTATACTTACAGTCTAAGTGATAATATAAAGCTGTTCTCATAGCCCCAATTTCATCGGTCACTTCCCTACCTCTAAAATTTGGCAATCGTCTCCCTTTTTCGGCATCAAAGCTTCGCTAGTCAATAACTCAATATGCGGGCTAACGTCGGCGTTCGAATTACAAGGAACTACGCCTAACGTCAGCTACTAACTACATTCGGAGTTTGATTAATGGAAGCGGGTTGGACGGCCGGCTGAGTGCAGATGCACTTAGCTATGAAGATGTTTGTGTTCAGTGGTATCGACGTCTGGGAGTGGTGAGCCTATCAAGCTATCGGGTTCCGAAAACAAAGGGTTGATGATTTTGATCCCAAGATCTGAATTGATCTATGAAATTGTCTGCATAAAAAGAAACCCGATTCTTACTTCTGTTGAAGTTGTTATCTGGATTAAAAGTCACGGTTTATCGTAAAAGCGATTTATGATGTTCCAATTATAATTATCCATATTTCATTGTTTAATGTTAATTGATGGTTGTGAAAGCTCGATCCCCTGAAATTACACATTTGTATTATTGCTTCATAATTACTTAGGTACTTGATGGAGAACTGTGATGGCACAATTGACTCAGTAATGTAGCCACTTGTCGTAACTCCAACTTGTAATCACGAGAAAATACATATAAGCACATCATTATGTCAAGTAAATTACGTATAATGGGGCTTTAGGTTGTTTCATAATGCGACTTATTGTCTTCGCCGAAAATTGTTTGTTCAAGGCAACACCATTACACCAATCAGCATAAATGACAATTCAGAAACCCTATTTCGAAAGATAGGCGTAGTTAAAGATAAATATTTTAATGTGTAACAGTAATGCGGTGACGTAGGGAGCCTGGGTGATGTATCAACAATCACGGCCACGTGGGATCACACGATCACGCCACCGTGTCTACCACGGGCGCCGAATTCACTTCTATCCAAATCACAACCTGCCCCAACTGTCCGATTCTTTCAAACGCGATTCGTGCTTGTCGTCCGCGTGAGAAACAAGATGAGTTCGCCACACGTGGTACAGGCCCTTCACCGGTTCCACGTCACTGCTGCTTTTCGAGTTTCGACTCAGTTTCCGAACGCGCACCGCGCCGGCCGGACACACCGTGCGTTTGGCTACGTCATTAAAAAGTTATTTTTTTATTCTCTCTTGTATCGAGTGGCTGTGATAGTCGGTTATAAGTGATATTTTGTTTAAGTTCTAGGTTACTAGTTACTGCTTAGTCGGTAAGTTGAATTAGTTTATTTGGGACATGTGTTACCATTACCACGTGAAGTACAAAGTTTAACCGCGTTATAGCGGGCAGTTATAATTGCCCTGTGTGTAGGGGTTCTTAGAAACAACGTCTTATGAGATGTTTTGGAGTAGTTCCCTAGATAATATTCTACGTTATCATGTCTAAACAAACTATTCTATACCAGTGAGCGTGCAGCGCGTTGATAGCAATCTTTTCGCACTTGACTTTTATTTGCAATTCAATAAAAAGTTAACAAAGAAATCGGTGATTGGTTTTACTTTTCCTTGTAACACAAACTTTCACGTTTTGAGTATAATTTTAGCTTGCATAATCTCTCTTGTGTGCTTTTGTGGGTAGATGAATAAAGCGACTATCTAAAAAACACCGCTAACTCTTATTAGAATTAACATTTAATTATAACATATTTCTATTGATAGGTATGAAATAAAACTATCTCAAATGGTCATAAAATCCAATATCGACTCAGCTGTTTTCTAGTTTACTCCTTACTTACATACAAAGGTCATGATTATCAATGTATTATTTCATTTCAATCCGACGGAAGATTCTAATCATTTAGCGAGTGATATAATGATCCTATCAATATCGACGTCATCAATTTCATCAACATCATTGACTTGTGTTTATTTTGACAAAGGCGATACCTCTTCCGAGGTCAACAGCTTGCTAAAATTAGACGACACAGTAATCAGCTGGAGCTGGATAACTTATGGCAATATCCACTATTTTTAATTCTTATAATATACGTCACCTGCACCATTCTTATCGTGGTGCTGTGTAAATATTTTTACTAGTTCCACGTTTTTGTCGTGAAATGACGTTTACGATGAAGTATGTAAATATTGACTGCTTCCATGTTCTTCTTTTTCGGCCTTTCTAACATGTTATGCGCTTCTCTGTTTTTTGTGTTCATCTGTCTGAAGTTTGTTCATTTGTCGGATGTTTCTCTGAACGAGGCTTTCACATTAATTGTTTGTATTGAAACCTTTGCTTTCTAGTATCCTAGTGTCGGAGTAGCACGTATCTTCTTAAAGATATCTATCCTATTAACTGGGTAGAATTGTATTCTAGCTATTAATATGCTAGAATATATTCCTGACAGTCTTTCAACGACTTGTTAGCTACTTACAATTTCCTAAAATTAATGCGAGGGATATTTATTTACCCGCTCGTGATTCACCTCCATCTGCACAGTTTGTTAGTTTCGGCTTGTGTTTTCTTATTACTTTTAAAATTCCCTTCTTCTACACTGAATCTTCTTTACAATGCAGTGAGTACTTGCGAGCCTTGTGAAGTTACTTTTCCATATTATTATAAGTAGGATATCCCAGGTTTGCTCACACGACCGCTGTTTTTACAATTTTATTGTCTAACTTTTCGGTAACATTCAAATAATGCTGTATTTACAAACAAAGCAACTGTTATGATAGCTGCAAAAACTTACTAATTCGTACTTGACCAAGTTTTAATGCCAGGCCTGTGGACGGGGAGCTATGGGCTAGCTCGCCGTCCGTACGTCTCATGACGACAGGCCGTGTCGACGGCGCGTTCGTGTTCCACGCGCGCCTCAAAGAGAGTCAGCAATAGGGAAGGGGTCCGCAAGGACCGAAGCCTGCCGGGGCTGCGGGACTATTCGAAAGAGATACCGTGGCCCCGGAACACAAAGGGCGAGGAAGGAACATGGATGGGTTTTAGTCAGTAAAAGTCTGACACTCCCTCCTGCTCCGCCCAGAGCGGGAGAAGTCATTTGATGATTTCCCATCCTAAAAAAAAAAAAAAAAAACTAGTTTTAATTAAATCGTCACAATGTCAACTCATTACTATTGTTATTTTGGTGATGTTTAAACATGGATATGTATTGTTCAAATAAAGTCGTTGAGTTTAACTGAGTTTAATTATTATTTAGTAGTAACCGCGGGTCACCGTACTCCCTTCTCCCCTCCTCTGCCTTTCAAGCGCTTGAAAATGGATCAACATGTGCAAAAATACTGACTATTTTCTTACACGTGTAAGATTTTTTAACAGCTATTTTAACGGCTGTGTTAAATTCGATTTTATTTCCGAGGTTCTCCTAGCCATGACTTATTTTGTATGCTCTTTGTAAGCTCTTATAAAGTTAACCCTCCTGCTAACAATGTTTGTTTATTTAACTACAACGTTGTTTCCAACGCAATAAGTGTTAATTTTGTTTGGAGTTCAACCCTTCTCCCGTTCAATAAAGAGAACCTTGACATTGAATGTAAAGGCCTTGGCCGGATACACGCGAAACTGTTTAGCATTTTTGTCCTCTCAAGACAAATGTACGCCACGGTTAGTCTATAGGTTTTCGAAGGTAGATGTGTCTGTTCTGTACATTTGTGCGACCTGCTTTCGTATGTTGTGGTGAGTCCTACGCAGATCTTCGCGATCGTTCGCTGACTAATGAGCTTCGTGGCAGGGTATGCTTTGTACCGGTTAAATTAATAAAACATTATAGTTGGTGCCAGTTAAGATCGCAATAGCGGTTATTGCCCTTTCCCTAATATCTCTTCCTACGAAACAAAACAAATGAACCATGTATCGTTTTTCATTAGAAAAAATGTTGAAGATCAAGATAGATGGCGATTCATGACTTGAACAGGCTTATTTTTAGATTTCAAAGTTAAGGACTTTATTAAATGTAGGTGGGTCAATGACCGCTTTTGCGATCTTAACCATGGCACCAACTATATTATAATTTAGGTACTAGCTTCTACCAGCGGCTTCGCCCGCGAAGTTTGTCCCAAGGGATCTTACTACTGGGATAAAAAGTATCCTATGTTTTAATCCAGGTTATAAACTATCTGTGTGCAAAATTTCGTTCAAATCCGTTCATTACCTATACATCCATCCATACTCACAATCTTTCGCATTTATAATAGGTAAATGTTTTCGCTAGTAATAAGTAAGTATTGCATGCTGTTCCACGGTTGTGCTCGTTAAGCTACCTAATGGCGATCCATGGCGATTGTCGAAGACAATTCATGCGTGACAATCTGACAAATGCACCATGTTGCCATATTTTCTTAGAATATAAAATTTAAAATGGTCATGCTGTTTACAATATTTGCACGACCGGTTCCTCCGAGCTAAGTGGACTTCGATAAGAGTAAACATGGAAAACTTTTATGAAAAATCTTCTGCCAGCTATGTTTTTTATTATACTCTGATGATAAAAGTGTTTTCTAGATTAATCGCTGAATGAAATGTGGAGACTTCTCTCTTCTTGATTTATCTAGATCGTCTGAAAAGAGACTGTCCAAAATGAAAACCTTTTCAAAAGCTGTCATCTAAAATTCTGAACGGTTTCGCATACAAATACCCGTCTTTGGTAGACAGTTTTAATATTGAAAGGGGTGTCTCGAAGATGTCTTATCTTATGTTATGTTAGGTAGGTTCATCTTGCCGCTATGTAGGGATGTAAACGTGCCATTCGTCATCTGTGGCTCGTGATCTGTCTACGATAAGAACATGAAGAATAGTATGAAGTTGTATTCAATCCAAGTTATACACAGTCACGTTACACTTTATTAAATCTTAGACCGCATTACCAAGTCATTTTTTATCAGTGAAGTAAGTCACTTAAGTATGTGAATTATAAGTTGTTTTTTATTTGCCTTTTTATAGTACAACGTCGTAGTTGTGTATTTTTTGTCTGTATTCTGCCGTAGTTTTTTATGCTCGAGTAATTCTCAAGAGCGCACTATGCTTAGATTTAGTATTGACTTGCAAAGCAGTTGCAGTTAAAGTTTTCAATATTGAAGTAAAAGTTTTCAGTATGATAAGAACTTGAGAATAAATGTCTTTACATTACAAGTATAATCGAAACAACCAATAAACTTTCTGATAAAAATTACAGCACAATATTGCCAGTAATATAAGACGATAAGAAGTCCCAAGGTGATAATGAAAACACACATAAGTCACGGCTATGAACACCGAATGGCAAAAACAGAAAGACGACTAAGAAAGAAAACTGATTCGAAATACCTTAGTCCAAGTGCTCAAAGATAAAACGTATTAGAACACTCTTTCTAACACCTGTAACTATTTTCCCTTCGGCATGTGAACCTTCTTTCTACACCTGCATGTTTTAATGCGCAAACACAGCGGTTGTCTTGTCATCACCGCGTACGCCATTACGCCAACGAATTCCGCACACAGTTCGTTGATCCGATCCTGCATTGTGTTCGTGCCCCTACTTCTTTCACTCCCACTGATTGAAATGGTTCGCTTAACTTAATAAAATAGTAAAAAGGAAAAAAAAGTGTGTGTCGGGCCATGCGCAGTGTAGGATTCCGTAGTAGCCTATTTTTTTTTTTTGTATTTTTGATTTTTTTTTTCAATGCGTCTTTACCCGTTATAAACAAGCAACTACTTCATCTTAGTCACTTTAAAGGATTTTGTATTTGGTACAAAATTATCCAACATCCAAGTTCAACGACTATTACTGCTATATGTATAAGTACTAATAAAGTTATCTTAACCGCTATAATTTTCCTTTATGTTCATGTAATGCACTATCATCAAGTATTTTTCCAGATTTTTCAAGCCCGCAGTTTAGCTTTTAGAGGGGGGTGGGGGACGCAACAAAAATGTGCACTTTAAAGTTTAATATTTCGTAAATGAAGCATGACATCGAAAAATTGCACTAGCAACCCCTAAATCATTTTAAAAGACCTATTTAACGATACCCCATACGATGAGGTAGACGACGAAACAAAAATTCATCCCCACTTAACATGTAGGGTAGCAACCGTAATTTTTTTTTTTCCAAAATTTGATTTCACCACTTGTCGGCGTAATTGATATACACACCCCTACAGATAAAAAATTACAGCTTTCTAGTACTAACGGTCTCTTAGCAAAACCTCGGACAGACGGACATGACGAAACCATAAATAAGGGTTCCTTGTCAGGACTACGGAACCCTAAAAAGAAATATGACAGGTGTGCTAACAGTGCTAGTAATAATAATATAAGTATATAGTCACGTGGCAGCGACACACATGGCCGAGAAACCCTAACATGTTATCTAACCATATATTGCGTGTTTGATCTTACTGGCGCAGCAACGTTTTCTCTTAACGTACCCACTTTCCTTAAGTACCTATCTACTTTTAGAATAGACTGGAAAGAACCAAATTAACAAATAATGACAACTCGACCTTGAAGAAGACAAATGGACTCAACAAATTAGCTTGCTGATCTAATTTCATTTAAGCGCCCAAAAGTTCTTGTTTTCTTAAAACGCACTCCAAGATGAAGACAGACACATCGTCTTAAATACTTATGTCAGAATAAGCAGGCTGTTTTTGTTGACTCCCCTCGCATATGAGCTCCTGGTAACAGTTTTGCGATACTTAGAATTCACGAGGCAAATTCCGTGACGTGTTCTAATTTGACTGACTTTGATATCTGAATCGAGGTTATAAGGAAAGACTAGACCTAAAATAGTCTTAGAATTTTTTCTTTTTTTATAATTCTTTTCCTGTTGGAGCATCTACTTTATACCCTTGATCAGCAAGTGCAAGTATTCCGTCTTCTCTGTATTGATCATGTAGGTACACCGTTGTTATGTTTGCTACGCTTTTTGGCATTCTGTTGTTCATCATTTTCCTGAGAGATCGAGTTGCTGATATTCTTTAATTTATTTTGATTTCCTTTAAGTTTTCCCTTTTAAAGCATGAATGAAATTGAACATCTTTCGTGGTTAAAGGTTATTATATAAACCCTGGACTTTCATCCAACGCCTCAACAATGTCACAGTATCTAAAAATAACTTTCCGAAGCCCATATTCTCCGCTGTGGAATAATAAAGTAACCTTTCGAGCTATTGAACTCTTCAATGAGGTTATCGGATCGTCCGGTTGTAGGTGTAGACCGACGGTGGTATCGAGTTGTTAACCCTGTGATAACCCGAGAACAGAGATACAGGCGCCGTAAGGACACTCATGGACGGACCGTCCGTCGCTTGGCGGATACCAATAGCGATAAATTGATTGATAAACATGTTTTTATGCATTTGGTATCAGCAATTTCTGATTATTATTGGTTTGAAGGAAATGCAACTGGTTTCTGTTATCGAATGTTATAAATAATTCTGATCTTATATTTATTGGAATGTTGAGTACTGTTCGGATGCATCTGCTTCCAAGAATGAACCTTATCTGGTGATATTGACACGAAAACGTGAATCCAAAAAAAAAAAAAATTAAAGGGTTATGACGAGGAACAAGAAACCATGCAAATTAGAGAAAAAGAAGGGAAGCATGTAAATTAGAGATAAAAATCCTCCAACACTATGTTACTTTACACACTGTACCCCAGCGCAACGCAGCGAAGAAATTATATATGAGTTTCTATGCAGCAACACGAAATTGAGTAACGCGGTCAGTTGCGCTCGGCCCCGTTGTAAAACCGTCGCGTATTGCATTCGCTATTTCATATCGATATTACTAACCGGGACCTCTTTATCAATACCAATATTCTGCGCTTTGAATCGAGTAAAGTACGCAAGATTTTAATCTCGCTCTTTGATAGCTACGTCGATACAGTCATGATATTCGTAGTAATATAACATCTTATCATATATCACGAATATGTACTGTCCCCTTCTGTGGCTAGGTTTTGTTTGAATACAAAATTTTCTTTTAAGCTTTCATATGTAAATGTAAATTCAATTTCGCCCCTATTTCTTTGCCTGAAATGTTCAATTTCAATGTAAATTCTAACAAGCATATCTGTAAGTTCTTGGACGGTTGAGGGTATCATTAGAATCTGTGCTGTGTTTGGGTCGTTGCTCTCTAGTGGTCGCGAGCACTGCGAGTTTGATTTTCTCTACTTATTGTGGTGCATTCCTTTCAAGTATTTGGTTTGTTTGTGGAAGCAATAAATTCTTTAACTAGTGTAATGAAAAGATAGTTCTGGAACTGAGTAGTTCGATATTACAGACTCATGAGCCAGGAAATGTAGTGGGCGTTACATTTGTTGATAAGTACATTTCAGAAAATACTTTTCTCGATTTCCTGTAACACGCTACAAGTGATCTGTAATTTGGAATTAATCTTCACAAGTTATTAGCCGTAGATAATTGAACAATATCTCTAATCTGTGAAAGAGGCATGTGGCCTTGGCAATGACGCCGAGACCATTGTAGTTCTTATAGTACAAGTACGTGTACGAAAAAATACAATGACCTGTCGAACATCAATGTGATCATACAAACACGCAGCAGAAACTGGTCGGATAACATAATCATAATATTATGCTAGACAAGAATTTTACTTGGAAAATGTCCATAAATTTAAATTAATAGCAGTTTTGGAATGGATTGTCGAGTCGTAGGTATAACAGCGTTGTTTGCAGTGCTATATGCTTAAAATACCGAAACTCGTGTTTTGGGGACTAAAAAATATCTTCCAGCAGTACACGTATACCATGAGATAGGGGGACAAAGGACTCTTCCGAAGAGTCCAGACCCTTATGCAAAAAACTGCTCATTTTACAATGCACAAGTCGCAATTAATCTTACCAGCAAAAAGTTGTATCCTGCTTGTCCGTAAGACCGAAATATTTTCGCACTGGAAATACTAACACCTACACGACGTGCGAATCAAAGAACTTTACATATCGGGAAGTGAGTCATACCGACAGACAACAAAAGCTAAGTTCAACGCCA
Organism: Xestia rhomboidea; assembly: GCA_963853795.1. NCBI lineage: Eukaryota > Metazoa > Arthropoda > Insecta > Lepidoptera > Noctuidae > Xestia > Xestia rhomboidea. Next base: position 20,084,463 of record OY970764.1, read on the forward strand.
TTCCCTCATTATGGTAATTGACTTGACATTTGAACACGTATTTGTCTTCCACTAGCCTTCACTAGCTTGTGTCTGTTGAACGGTTTTCCTTTGATTTATTATGGTACGACGGAGTTCCTAATGGCTGGAACTCTAGCTATTCAAACAGCTTAAAGTGTTTGGGGATTTCCCTGTGGTCACAATCTCAATTCAGCCTAGCTGGAGAAACTGCTGATCAGGTTTTTCCAGGTTACACAACTACTCTGGTTCACCACCTTTCACCTCCACATTGACTCGGCTACTTTATTCAGGTCATTGTAACGCTATTTGTCCCTAATCTAACACCCAAATAATACCCCATTACCTTATACCGTTTCATAACGGATAAGCCGATACAACGTTGGATAAAAACAAAATTCTCGTTAACTTACGCCATCGATTTCGGCACGGCTCGCAGCAAACATCTCGTTTAGCTAGCCGGAATAATAAATCTCTATTACATCTCACTAGGTATTCGAACCGATTCGATAACAATCGAGAGCGTACAATATGTACTACGTCCATTCATCGTATGAATGAGGTTTATGGTTCAAATGGTCAGTCGCGAGTTAGTCCCGCGATCCCTGCCGAGGTTCAAAGTCCATGTTTTTATTTGGTATCAATTTGTCATGATGTCACTGGTGAATCTGGTGCTGTGTTACAATTGATCGAGTGGACTTCGCTCCGTATTGTGAGCCTCGCACACGTCGGACATAGGCTGAGTGCAGATAGCAGAATGCGTTGGACACAATAAATGACAATGTGCAAACTGATGCGACGAATTTCATCGATACAGAAAGGGACGACGCAAAACGTTAGATGACAATTCCTTTATCGGTATTTACGGCAAAGTCGTAAATTAGTATCGAAATAAACAAGTATTTCTAGCGGATGCAAATATTGATTTAACCGTCGACTGGCTTTCATAATTGTTCAGTGACATTTTGTTGGAACTCCACAATTCGAGTACTACCATCGTAGCTGGCGTAGTGTTTATATCCGATCTGTACTCGGGCTTAATTGGAACCGGTAGTGGGCATCACGTGCCCGTCTTTATTCCCAAGTCGTGTGCGGGCGTGACAGCCCGTGCCTTGGAGCTGTCTGTGTGTTTACTATACTCGTCTGACATATTGTAGTGCGCAATGACGTGAGTATTCATGTTTTTGGTGATTATTGTAGCAGTTATGTGATATAGATATGCACTGAGTTTCATAGGGACGGTTTCAGTAGTATCTAATATACCCAAAATCCAAAAGCCTTGTTAAATCTCTATAAAGGGCGGAGTATTCGACCTTGTTTGTATAATAATGTCAAAAAACTAGAAACTATTTGGAGCTCCTGGCTGTACTCGCATAATTAAGCCACATATTCTAGTGTGTTCCAACGAACATTAAGGAAAACACCTTTGCAAAGCAAAGACCTCGAAGAGTAGTCATGAAAAAATCAAGAGGAAGTAAAGAATCGTCTTACGCTCAGGTCTTCATTACTTGCCCTGCTTAGTTTTCATTAGAATGAATTGTTTCTGTCTACACACAGTGGGACACATAATGAAGATAAGTTGCAAGCATTAATTGTTAAATGTTAATTAAAAGGCGCGAGCTCGTGTAATTGCGTTTGTCAACTTTGCAGGAATTTGTCGACGCGACACGCCTCACGGCTACCTTTGAACTCATTTGTTTGCTCTAAATATACGTAATTTCTAGTATCATGTGCTAAATGAGAATACAGTGTACAGCTTAGTATGTCATATTTCTGCGAAATTGCTTATCTTACTGAACAGACAAACAACCTGACCTGACGAGTCATAATAACGGGTAGACAATGTTATAATTTGTGCTGAGTATCAGAAATCCAAAACCTGTCTGTTAGAAGCCAACATAATACAGTGTTATATGAAATTGCCAGCGGGTTGTATAATCAATCACTATCTCCTTCCACGAAAACATTTTGTCGGAGCATTTTAATATCCAGGTAGTTTACCATCGTCGAAAAGAGGCCAATTAGATCGGTTCATTTTGCGCGGATTGGCATACCTGGACAGGTAAACATCATGGTAATATCATGTTTTAAATTACATAAAAACCTTTTAAATAAGGTCTATTTTTACGATGAAGCTAAAGAATGCGTTAAATTGAACGTAATGAACGTATAACAATTAGGGACAAAGTACCAGGAGCGCAGAGTATAATTGGAGCATTAGCTTACGTATTCGTCTCAGTGTATTGTGGAATTAATTGGACTAATCGAGCTACTTAGACTGTCTCGACATCTCGGTGCTCCGACGTCACGGCTGGTGCAGACAAGTACCTATGTGCCATTGCTGGGTACCAACACGATGTACTTTACCTCAGATAGACTAGCTAACTGGTTTCAGCAATAACCAACTCTGCGGAAACGGACTGATATCAGAACATTTAGGTTTTTTTAGGACAAAACTTAATTACGTTTTGGTGTCCGATCAGAGGGTCTAAAATGGCCGCTTTAGCAGAATCCTAAAATGAATCACGTTGACAATTTAAAATTCTTAAAATGGACCTTATAGTTAGACTATAAAGTCCACTATAATAGAATTTTAAATTTTTAACGTGAATCATTAATGATTCTGCTAAAGCGCCATTTTAGACTCCCAGATCTTCGTATTCTGCCGAGAAAATATCTTGCGTAATTTGCTTAACGCTGGTTAATACTGTTGTAGGTATTCATTTTTAGGGTTCCGTATCTCGACAGGTAAAAAAAGGAACCCTTATAAGATCACTTTCTTGTCCGTCTGTCACCACCGATTTTCTCAGGATCGGGTGGACCTAGCAAGTTGAAATTTATACCACATACTGAGGTCTATAGTCCCTATTAGATGTATAAAAATCAAGGTCCTGAGGTCAACAAGATAAAAAGATATTAGCAAATTTAGATTTTCGCGGAAACTTGTAAGTACCACAATTTACCATAATTTTCAACTTTATTTATTTTTCGGACTTTTCTCTTTACTTGTGCTGAATTGACTAGGTCAACCGGAAGTACCCTATAGGTTTTGGGTCGAAAACCTATATGATAGTTCCCGTTGACCTAGAATAGAATAGCTTAACAGCACATGTAAAGGGAAATATCTGAAAACCATAAATATGTAGTTTAATAACAAAAAAAGCGATTTTATTATAAAACTAAAACTAAACTTATTATTTGCGGTTGGTGCAATATCCGTTTCTAGGCATCGAACAGCAAAGTTAAGTTTGTCCTTTAAAAAGTTTGTACGGAACCCTCGGTTCGCGAGTACAACTCGCTTTTGGCCGGTTTTTTCTTGTGTCCAATGTGACATATTTCTAGCATTATATGCTATATTTATTCAGACTTCAAACTCACGCCATATACCTAATATTACAAAATTAAATAATATTATTTGATTTTGTATTGAAGTCAGGGGACTTCAATACAAAGTCCATATCTCAATAACAAGTTTCTCTGCAATTCGTTATTCATTCTGGTTCACATTTCCCAGATAGTGCAACCGACTGACCTTTGCCCGTGAAAATGTGTCTATACAATATTATACTTGGTTTTCTGTACCTTCCTAATAAATTAAATCTGAGTCATTTCATGGTAACTAGTGTTTCCTGTTAGTTTTCCTCATTGTGTAATATTGATATGAAATAAATTTAGTATTTTTGCCAACATTTTCCTTTACGGAGTCATAAAGTTCAGGTAAATTTAATATAGCATTATGAGGAATCCCATCAGCAGATCATAAAAGTTATTTAAAATTCTTACGGAATCGCTGTAGGTAATGCAGCAAATCCCAGGAATGTGCTAGACTTATGGCTGCAATCACGTGCCCTTCATCTACCTGCGAGAAAAAACGTACTAGAAAATGAATACCTTCAGGTGAATAGAAACTTGATCATAGCGAGATCCATAGATTTTCCCAAAACAATGTTTACCAAGAAAATCGGAAATCGCACGATGAAAATATACTCGTATTTATCGTTAATTTCAACCACATCCATAAATAAGCACGTGCTCCCAAATTGAGGTCGGAGTCCATAGTTTAATTACACAAACTGCGGTCACCATATCAAGGGCAGCCCAATTGTTACATTCATTACGTTTATCTGACCAGTTAATGCTTTTTGTTGACTAATAGCAGTTTAAGATAGCAACTGCATAACTTTATCACAATTTAAGCAGCAGATTAAAGTATTAATTCGTGGTTGCTTCTTAGGAACCGTGTCCGATAAGAGTTGAGATCGCTTTCTTATCCTGATTATGTAAGTAAGGTTAGTTACACTGTTGCGAAGTGTGGGTTTATTACTCCATTAATTGAGTTTCCTTCTAATCGCTTAATCTAATATTCTTTTTACTCCAGGCCCCTTATTCACAACGCTTCGATTCGATTATCGATTCGGAAAGTCGTATGTCTATCTTTTTTTGACATTACGAAATCGAGCGAGATAGACATACGACTTTCCGAATCGAAAATCGAATCGAAGCGTTGTGAATAGCTATGCAGTTCTTGTATGCTTCGCACGATCGATCTCCCTCGACTACGAAATAGGATGAGATTTACATTCCCACAGTCTTAATGATCAATAGCGCGTTCAAGTTCATGTTTTCTTTCATTGTCTTGGACATTTGAAAAGGACAATGTCTTACATCAGTTTGTAAGCTTCCAACAAGTTTCCCAGACACATTTCTTGTTGCACTTTGGACGAAGACGGTCAGTCGGTCACTTTTATCAACCAAAATTGTGAAAGCAGCATTGTTCTAGCTTGGTTTAAAAATGTTCTAAGAGAAGCCCAGACGGTGAAAATGTTCTTAATGCGAATACATTATAGACGAAGGTAAATCTTGCTACTTTTTGTTCTATTTGCCATTACTTGAAACTGTTGGTGTCCACACACAAACTCGATAGACATAATATAATGTAGAACAGCTTCGTTCGCAAATGCTTCTGAAACCTTTACGCTGTTGTCATCATTAGTAAGTTAGACCTGCATGGTGTATTTCGTTAGCACCGCTAAATTTAGTTCGTGGGGGCTCGTCGCTGACGTAAAGCCAGTGTTTACACTAAAACATACCTTGTTTGTTTTCGATCTGGGTTCATAATTGAGTTTTCGTTCGTAAGCCTTCTGTTTACTGAGATGAGTGCTCTATTTTGTTTGTTGTTGCTGTAATAGGTTTTCTGTATGTTATTTTACGGTTGTATATGCTGCCAGTACCCAGTAGGGTTTCATTAGTTTGCAATTTCATTCGGACGTTTTCGCTTTTCGCACTACTTGTTACATCTAGTTTGCAGTCAACGTTTGATAGATGTAATAATATTCCCTGTTGTTTTTAGGGTTTCGTACCTCAAATGATACAAAAGGAACCCTTACAAGATTACTTTCTTGCCCGTCTGTTTTTTACATGTGGACAGTTTCCAGAATTTCTGAAACTATAATTTTTTTCTATGTAAATCGTGTGTAAAACTTTGAAACTGAACGTATTCAGCACTTATCAAAACGAATTCAGCACAATCATGGCTATATTTATCTAGATCGGTAAAAATCACGCGATTTATCTTATCACTTACAAACATACCAACGTTGTAATCGTTATGGAAATAATTAATAGAAATTGAATATGTCATGTTGTTAATTAATGAGTCATCGTACTTATAAAAATTAAGCTAATATTGTGAAATAACGTTATTATTAGATTTTGCTACTTTTCAATATGCCATGGTATTAATTTACTTCTTCGACGTGTCGACGATTCCCTTTATTTATTAGAGTCAAATTAGCTTTGACCAGAACTCTGCCACCTCGTCACCTCAAACATTAATTTACCAGTAAGTAGTCATACTATTCACTCCCATCTTTAAAGTATAAGATTAGTAGTTTAGTAGTTACTCGCTTTCAATACGTACTGCATTAAAATCGGTTGCATTCTCGATGTATAATAACAGCAACAGAGTGCATCCATTTAGCATCGCTATTGGAAATCGGAATATTTGCGATTGCACTCACGATATATTATATGAATTGAATTCGTCCTCGGATATATTACATACCTTTGAGATGTTAAGTGTTGATATAAAATTACTGTTTTAACTGATTTATCATTTTTTGTTACAGGTCGAAGCACACAGAAATGTTTATAGACGAGAATGAGACGTGAGTTACCTTTTTTATTATAATTTTAAGTTTACGACAAATTATCAAATAACGCTGCTATCTTTTTTATCTTCACGGACATTATGATCGACCTTCAATTATACCCCATAATTAAGTTCATCCGAGACGCTTATGACAGGATTCGCAGCTACAACCTTACCCTTTCCTGCCTGCTTAGCTATTGACGCTTCTGATTATACCAACGGGTTGTGGTATACTTACATTATTAATCATGTTTAATGATGGCTGTAAAAGTTTACAAGCTCAATTATGATAATTATCACGAGCATGTTGTTCAATTTGGCGTGCTCAGTCAAGGCCGGCTTATCGGTCGAGTTTCTGTTATTGGCAAATTTTGTATAGTGACAGGTAGTACACGGATTATCTGCAGCACTTTCGGGAATTATTTAATTAAACCTAGGTAATTAAAAGAATTGTGGAAGCTGTCATTGGAGGCTGTTTAAGGGCCAATTTTTATATTTCTTTAAAAGTTCAAACTTGACGAAGAGCATAAAAAAATGTCCCAGGTCTCACCGAACGACGAGAAAGGTTACTCAATGATGAATACTTTATTTTTGGACACTCAATATTTAAAGGCTTGAATATTTAAAATTAAACTGTGAGTGCCATGAAGCAAAAACTAGGCTAGACGAGAGTAACGCTATTGCCGGAGCAATTGACAACATCCGCGCCCCAGTTTCCCAGGCCACGGAAGTAAAAATCGAGGGGAAATAATTCGATTTTATACAATTTCCTGATTTATGAAAACTGAGGGAAAAATACTTTGGCGTCGACGGAAATGCATTTTTGCAAAAACATTTTGCTGCCCGATGAACCTCGAGGCTTGGGAAAAGGGCAAAAGTTCATCCAATAGAAACAAACAAAAACGGAACACGATTCTGAGCTCTAACGGCAATATCGACAGCGTATAATAGCCGATCGGCGTGCAGAGAATTTACGGCGTCATATCCGACCGTAAACGTTCACTGCCACACTTCTACTGGTGGAAATGGTCCACATAATATAGAGTTTGCAGTACTGCAATGACCGATCGTTAGGAAATATCGCTGTAATAACTTGTAATCACACGCTTCAACAGCTAATTGGATATAGCAGCACAAGCTTTATGATAGGAGGATGGTTCTATCCGTGTCCATTCGCGGATACATATCCTTTAAAGCCTTTTTAAACTATTTCCAACGTAACAACGCCCAGGGCCGACAGTCTCGACAGATATAACGACAAAATCGCTAACTTTCGCTCGCTAATATCACACGAAAGAATTCGGTTGCAATAACGATGCTTGCGGGAAATGCAAGTCTCTACATCCAAGATGCGATTGCAATCGAAAGTTAGCGATTTTTTCGCTATCTCTGTCGAGACTGCCCAGGCGACCAATCTATTTATCGATTAGATCTGGATGATCATCATCACCATCATCAGCAGCCCTGTTTCACCCACTGCTGAGTATAGGCCTTCGCCCTTTAGTGCCATGTTTCCCTGGTCTATTTATCCTAAACCAAGTCTTACCTGCGATCTTCTGAATGTGATCCGTCCAACTATCTGGCTGGACTAGATATAATACACGAATGCTTTATTACATTCCTACCAAACCGGCAACATGAAAAAGAAATTATTTGTTTTTTTTACAAGTCCGTGCTAATCTTGCAGCTTGCATTAAGATTTACTCTTTCTTAGATATTAACAGAGCTGGCTTAGTGCCAGAATACGCTAGACATTTTACTGGATCCCACTTTTATTTTCGTTGTGAAGGTTTTTTCTGCACTCTCATGTATTTCTGTCTGTTATTCGAATGACTATTATAAAGACACATTTGACATTGAAATTCAAAAGTTTTCTTTTTGGATAAAACTTAACTAGGTAAAGTTTTCATTTCTATAATGGAATATTTTGGTGTTTGATAACTATACGTAGTTATTATTACAACACAATGGGCACATTAACTGATAATTGTGCCAGTGACCCGGGCAATGACCACAGATAATCCTTGAGATAATAAGATACTCATCAACGAGTTGTTATTGTGTACGGAGTTAGCGATAGTGCAGTAGAAATCGCACACTGAAATATTTTCACGCGACTGTTTGCCACGACCAAATGTAACTCGTAGCGACTGTTTGCTTCTGATGGCTGATTGTCACTATTGGCATAACTATTCTTCTACATGCTAGTCAGTCTACTGTACGCGAACACAAGTTGTCAAATGTTTTATAAACCACGGCCAATGAGATACTTACAATTACTACATCTAAACTTTTACATTCCAGACGCATCTTAAACAGCCAGCTCACTGAGTTTATAAGCAGTATCGCCTAGATTTTGTGGCCCAAAAACTAACATTTATGGTCCCCAATGTGCACAAAATATAACAGTAAATAAGTCGTAATTTCATAAATCCCAATATAACAGAATAAAATGTGAAAGTAATATCCATAAATGATTGTTAACTTTAGTCAAATATCGGTAAATATCCTCTTCGATCACTTTCCCTTTGTTCATCATATCGGCCGGAAGGTCCCTTATACCGGAGGAAATTGCTAATATCTCTTTGTAAAGATTTCCTTTGATACCTACTCCGTTCTATCTCGTCAAGGCAATATCGTTTTAAATAGAATTCTAGAAGTAACAATGTAGTATAACGAACTACTAATTATACAGAGTAAATGGGCAAAGCAGACGACAGCTTCAATGGTTTTTTTTATTATTTAATTTTCGACAGGGTTATTTTATTATTATTTTTTCAGCTTATGGTGTATCAGTGCTGGGTAAAAGCCTCCCACCATTATTTCCACTTCTTGTGGTTCCTCGTAGTCGTTGCCATATCTAGTCTTTCTTTTAATGACATCTCGCCATCTTCACCTTCAAAATGTATTTTCCTTAAAAAAGTGATGTGTATAGGTGGCACACGGACAGATAACGAACATACTGCCAATTCAATTAAATCCAATAGGTACTGCCATGTCATCTCAGCTGATGTGATCGCTCTTCCTAGTGTAACTACCTCAGCTACTACTACACACGAACCAATTGCCGTCGCGTGTCAAATCCGTTTATAGAACTAGATGTGTACACACGATGCCCGCATGGTCACGGTCCATCAGGCAACTTACGAAACCAGAAGTGTTGCGAACAGCCCGGATCCTACTTACGAAATCAATAACACTTGAAGCAACAGATTCTAGATCAATTTGAGCAATAGTAATTTGACTCTTGGAACAGAACATCATCCACATATTCATGTTTTATAATGATGAAAAAATGGATTGAAGAAATGAAGGGCGGCAAGGGTGACATGCCAACCGTAGCTATCAATATAGAAAACTTACTTATCAACACTGGATTTGTTTTTATTACCATCACGTTTTAATACACATTCTCGTATTACCAAATAGATTAGCTGAAGATAATCATAATACAGACAAGTATATTCGATACATATATAGTTGTATCAGCAACAGCATGTCCGGGTACAAATAGAATGGTTTATTTTCATCATAACCACATGTTATCGAAGTAACACAAAAATGTAACACGAGGCTTACAGGCACTCCTTACGAAAGAAAAATAATAATCATCTATGACAAAAGGATTAGTAGCAAACATAATTAGTAGTAATTAGGGCACAATCACGGACTTATAATGAGTGAATCATCGTGAGAAACTTAATTATCCTATCTGTCTTGGCATGGTTTTTTGGAATTTAATCGGAAAATCTATGATTCATTGTATCTGGATAATGGTCACGCTACTTGTAAATGTTGTATGGCTGATAGGAAACTCTTCTGACTCTTCTGACTTATGGTGGATGATCAAAAACCTACTTCATTTTTAACCGACTTCCAAAAGGAGGAGGTTACCAATTCGTCTGATTTTTTTTTGTGTGTATGTTCAGCGATATTTTCGCCAACTATGAACATATTATTATTATGATAGTTCTTTTTTTGTTTGGAAGAATATTATTTCGCGGTGGTCCCGTTTAAGCTTGGTGAAGATCTGCTGCTGATTTTCGGAGATATACAAGGGAACTCTTCAATAAAAGACGGCAAATTGGTCAACAATAAACATCCAAGCGATTGCAGCAATCACGACAGATTTGCTGTCTATTGTGGAAGTATTCCCTAAAAACGGAAAAAATAAAAAACTTTTTTGCAAAAAATAAAACCGACTTCAAAATTTCTAATAAATTTACATATAAATAAATAAATAAAAATTAAAAATAAGCTAAAATCCCTTAATAAGCTAATAGCCCTTCGCGTCCAATACAATAACGCATTCAGGGTGCTGATGGGGTTGCCCCGACTGCAGCGCATCGGGGATGTTTGCTGAAGCTCACGTAGACTGTTTCTACACGGTGATGCGGAAACGGTGCGCATCTCTGGTCCGTAGGGTGCGGGGCAGCGCCAACAGCATCCTGTCTATGGTTGCAAGTAGGCTTGATTGTGCGTTTGTGAACCACTGCTGCAAGGTTTCAGCTGGGCCTGTCACCTTGCAGCAATGATGTCACAATCTGTCTCTTTTCTTTTGTTTTGTTTAAAAGTGCATTACTAACATAGTTTATAAGTATATTGTTACTAACACTATGAGTCTTGTTGCTCGAAATAAAATGATTTAATTTAATTTAATTTAAAAACATAAAAAGTGAAAAATAACTTTAGCTTCAGACGTCGGTGGCAAAAAAAAACTGAATCAAACAAACAATAGTTATTTGTGCAACAAGAGAGCAAAGTGGGTTTTTGCTGCGAGTGTTGATTTTGAATCCCGAGTAAGCGAAGGATTCTATAGTTGAATCACGAGCGTAGCGAGTGATTCTAGGTTAGAATCCTGAGCGTAGCGAGGGATTCAAAGACACGAGATGCAAATAACTTTGGTCTCGAGTAACACATACAACTTTTCACCTCAGCAGCGAGAACATATACCTAAAGGTAAAAAAACAACATGGTAAAAATTAAACCACCACGCCACATTAAGAGACTAGACACATGAGAACGGCGGTGGCCCAGTGGTGGCGGCCCCGACTTACGAATAGTAAGTCGCGGGTTCGAACCTAGGCAGGCGCATGACTTTGTGTAATTTATTTCATCACCACTGCTCTCAAAACGGTAAAGGAAAACACCACAGGAGGAAACCGGCATGTCCTAGAACCAGAAATTCGAAGACATGTGACATCTACCAATCCGCACTGGGCCCGCGTGGCGGATTATAGCCCATTCCCTCTCATTGAGAAGAGGCCGTGTCCCAGCAGTGGGAACATTAATAGGCTAATGATGATGACAACATTTAAATAATTTCAAAAAATCAAAAATGAAATGGTTGTAGTTTTGCAAATTAAAAGTAACAGTTCAGTCTCCATTGCTTAAAATATCATAAGTTTTTAGATATTTTTCGCGAGACTTTCCAGGCAGGAAACTTGATTTTGCATTTTTTACATTAAGCTTCTATTCTTCGGGTGTTAAATAGCAGACTTCGTCACTGGACTCACTCATATTTATTTGTTATTATTACTTTATTATCCAAATGTTATTGTACTTTGTAGCTAGTGTACACTGACCAAACTATTGCTAGAACACACAGAAAATAAAACAATTAAAATTTAAATCCCGCATTTTTTTTTTAAAATGCGTTCTGAAACTACACTCGCGGTATTCTGTCTCAATAATAAAGTTTGTTATAAGTAACTATAAATAAATAAGTAGATACATGATAATCTTCGTATTTTTTTCTTCAACATTCTTCATCTTGATATAAAAAACATAATTCGATTATTCGAAATATAACAATTTTTCATTTAAAACCTAAACACGTGATTTACAATATTACGGTTATCGATTTACAATATCGGTATCCGAACGTTTCATTGTTTGTTTCTTTTTTGGGCCTACTAGATATGGAATTTGAAAATCGAATTTCGAATCGACTTGTTTATATCTCTCGCTTTTTTCGTATCGAAGTGAAAGTGACAGAACAAAGTGAAGTTGAAATCTTTCGAATTTTGTGACTAGACCTGCACAGTTCTCGGTATTTAAAAAAAAATATTAAAAAGTTACTTTGTCTCACGCTCGCAGCAAAATCGGATTTTGCTCACTGTCTGTAAACAGCAAAACCTGCTTGTTTGAGGTGCTGAGGTGAAAAAGTTTTTGACGTGATGACGTCTTATACATCGATGAACACCGACTGCACGCACGAAGAAGTATCACCCTAACCCTAACCCTTGGACCTAGAAAACTGTAAATTGCACAGTGGTTCCCTTTATAATGTAGATAAGGAATAAGGACCGATTATTCGAAATTCAACCCCTATGGGGCTTAAATAGGGGATGAAGGTTTGTATGAAAGTCCGTCAGTTTTAAAGTTAGGATCTTAAAACTTTGCTTAGGCTGACGATTTAAAATTAATTTATACGTGTCTTAGCGTTTTTGATAATTTCATGCCCAAAGGGTTAAAAAAGGGGATGGAAGTTTGTATGAAAGTCCGTCAGTTTTAAAGTTAGGATATTTAAATTTTGTGTTTCTAGGCTGACGATTGAAAATTAATTTAAACTTGTCTCAGCGGTTTTGATAATTCCACGGCCAATGGGTTTAAAAAGGGGATGAAGTTGTGTATGGAAAGTCCTTAACTTTCGAAGTAAAATCACAAAATTTAATATCTAGGAGTGTGGTTCGAACTTTGGAAGCTAACGCAACGGTTTTGTTAGAATTTCAATCTTTAAGGGGGTGAAAAGGGGGATGAAATTTTGTTTTTAAGTTAAAATCACTAATATCATGAAAAATGACGTTATCACGTAAAATTATCGTCCGTAAACCGACTTTACAGACAAACATTTTAAAGCAAAAAAGTTTTGTAAGACTAATTTCAACTGGACTCTAATGTGTTTTAATAACCCAGTTCTACTGTATCTTTTTCTGGTGAGTCATGCGATAGTAAAAGCAAAAGATCGACCGCACAAACAATCGTAAATTCTATTTTGATGTAATGTGCCGCGTTTGAGATACGCATACGATAATTCAATGCGTCAACTTTGTTACAGTCAGCATCTAACTTCATGATTGTAGAAGTACAATCGTGAAGTTAGATGCTGCCTTCGTCTTCTTATGAATTTATTTATAGTAAGTGCAGCTCGAGTTTTTCTTCCATGCATTTGAAATCGTTATCTCAGAGTTCAGTTCCATCCTACCCTGCCTTCTTTCTCTTATAACTAACAATGTCTTATTATTAAACTCTACTCTATACTACTATTATTTGACTCTTTGACTCGTAATCAAGTCTATTACTTGATTACATAAACTAGCCTACTAGAGCTGTTGATCTTTGGTCAAGTGTCCGCTACTACTATCGTCTTGGACATCGACAAATACTGTCGCAACACATCCGTCTCACATTATTTCTATATCACTAGATAACTTATCAACCTTATTAATAGTATTGCTTGATAATTCGTGCATATAAGGTTTATCAGCCATAATCCTGACTTAGTTGACCGCAGTGAGGCGTACTTGCATGTTCTTGTGCTTAGTGAAATTGTGTCAAAATGGGAATGCCAGTTAGTAGGAAGTGAGTATGTTCTTTTGTTAAAAGTGGTGTGTTTTCTATTTCAGTATTTGTGTTGTTAAGGAGTGTGATCTTGACCTTTGGAAAACTATTAGAACACGTGTGTGTCAAAAAAATCTAGAACGTTACCACAGTATTTTAATCCGTCTGACAAATAATTACATTCATTTTCCCTGAAGCTGTTTTCGACAATTTAGGAATGAGGTTTTGTAAAATGAATTCAGGAAATTGCAGTAAAATTTGCGATATAGGTAAACATAATACCGAAAATAATCGCTGAAATTGCACTGATAATTGCAAATGCTGGTAGTCAAGTTTAATAGCAGTAAGAATAAATTCGTTACAAGATATACTTACATAAATAAGTATCCTTATAACTTTAAATTCAGCTGGAAACTAGTTTGCCTAACTGCAGGAGCCAGTCCAACTGGGTTGAATTAACTGAAAAATACTGTTTGGACTAATTTGGACGGGCCATCCCTGCAACCCTGTCAACGCGGTATTTTAAGCGGCGCACACGCATCGCGTGACTACTAACCTGCACGCGATGGCAATTAACATAACTATCTGCATACGTATGTACGTATAGTACAATAAGACCACGGCGGCGTACCCCAAGGGAATCGACAGGACCGGCAGTGTTACACGCGCGGTTTAATCCTTCGTCAATTTACTGTCTTAACTTAAGCGTTGCTGGCTCGTTTCCAATAGTCTTTTATTTGTACAGTTGTCAATCGGCTGCATCCTTGTCCTCGTGCCTTTATTCTTGCATACGGCTTCCTCTTCTATCTATGTTGGTCCCATGTTCCTTGGGATCGGTGTTCTTCCATTTTCTCTTGTCAGTCTTCTCCTTTACCACTAGAGTGGTTGAAAAGAAAAGGGAAAGCCCTTTTCTTTTCATGAGTCTTCAACTTAAATATTAATATTTCACGTGTATGTCGTTGACATGAATAAGCATGTTCTTTCCAAAGGGTGTCATTATATTCATTATCGCCGATAGCGTGTTACAGGCGTGAATTGTTAATATTGTTCTAATTTCACCGTATCATACATATTTTTATTAATTTATTAGATATCGAATCAAATCGTTATCGTGAGGAAAACTGCCAGTTATCAACTAATTTCGATGTGTCAGAAGCCAGACATCGTAAAAGAATTGAGATTTTTTATTATGATTATTATAGTAGTCGTAATTACATACTAGTTATTACAATTCTATCATTATTACATGGTAAGCATGAATTTTGGTTTCTCGGTCCATGACATCTGCACGTGACTAAAGTGTTCTTTACAAAGCTGTAGTATTCGCATTAGATGTACTTACATGCATCCGTAGTTAAATGACCAATTATTTATAAACCTTGGATTTGATTGTTTTCTAGATGAAAGTCGATCAACATCTTTTACGTATTCTTGTATTTGTTATCCACAAATTCCAAGCTGAGCAAATCAAGTATTATATTACGTTGCAAATGACAACTATAATATCCTTTTCCCAAGGGTCCTTCCCATAAATTCCGACGCTTGGCAATACCATTCTCGAAATAAAACCCCAGCCAGGCATCCAATTCACAAATAGTACAAATATCGCACGATCCCTTTGAAACCAACCACCGTATTCCTGCGAGAATTTCGCACAATTCGTACGGCTACAACACGGGTTACCCGGCTCAGTAACAAAGACAAACAGGTTCGCATTCAGCACTAACTTTCACCGCGGCTTGTGTCTGACCCGTCCTGTGCGACGGTACTCGAGTACTAGCCATCATCCTTGTTACATAAATAGGGTGAACAACTTTGTATTGCGAAGCATATTTACGCTAACAGGCACTTAAAGCCACGTTGGACCGGGCATTACAAATAGTTTGACGACATTATCTTCTTCCAGCGCTTATCTTAATTTCTTTGTCGTTTTTTCTATACAGTTGTTTTTTCCTTCCCTTCTTTATAAGCTGTCATCGCACTATCCACTGCCTTTATAGTCTTCTCATCCTTCACAGGATCTACAGCTATGTTTTACTTGGTCAGCCTGTTCTCATATAACTTTGCTCTCAGCGTTTTTGTCCCAAGCTTCTCTTTGCTCCTCTTCTTGACGTTGTTTCACATGAAGACGGAAATGTCAGGTACTAAATACTACCACACAGTTTACACACTGATATTGTTCTTATAATTTACTTTTACATAGCATTCCATAACCCGTGTAACAGGGTATTACATAATAGACAGCATGCAGAAGTAAAGGTATTTGCAAAGTGATGCGTACACATTAAGTGCATTATATTCTAAGTATAAAAAAAAACATCAACATATTAAAAACAACCGAGTTTTCCAATAACACCTACGACAATGCTATTACAGGGAAAAAACTCAATATTATTATGAAAATAATTCTTAATCTCATAATATTACTGGGTTTCTCTAACTCCGAAATTAACGGACTATGCTTAATTAATTTAATTACTAAATAACTTGCCCCTAATAGCCTAACATATTAAGGTCGAATCGAACACAAGACAAGCTACTACTAGTAACTAGACGACATAAGAAAACTTGGTTTGTTGCGGTTTGTGAACATTCATGTCTATTTACGTTAGTCTTTAGCCTTTACGGTACACAACACTTGCTATACTTGTTCCTTTTGGAACAAAAAACTCTCGATTATGTTCTGTCAATAGGCAATACAACAGAAAAATTGAATTTGAATGGCAATAGGTTCGCCATGCTCATTAAAATCGCTACTATATCATGGGATTTGATATTGTACTTGGTGAAATGTGCATGCAAAGTAGAGTAGACACACCTTTGCTTAACCCTTCGGGGATTACAGGCGTGATTTTATGTCATGTTTTGTCAAAACAATAGTTTGTTACAACCTTTTACCTAAAGCATATTATTTTGAGTGCTCGGAATCCTCAAGAAAGGACGTAATCTAATTAACGATAACCTAATTCGAATGGCCAAAGTATTGTCGGCATGAGGAAAAAGGAAAATCTAATTTGTCAACAGAAATAACGTTCCAAATAATAAATATGATTACAGTTAGAAATCAAACGCAAATAAAATAAACCTTGGAAGAAGGCGCAACCTGAATGTAGTAAGTACGTAGTAGTCTTTAGTACTTTTCAGGCTTTATCTGAAAATGATGGACGAGCGGATACGGTGGCGTTCTGATGCTTTGGTTTATTTGCGTAGATGTAGTAAAGATACACACACATGTTGTTACATCACTGCTGAAGCTGAAATTAATCTTCGTCTGTTCGTCGATGGATACTTACTTATATAATTTTCGTAAATTGGTTTAGATTTCCATAATACAATGAATTGTGTACGTTATGACAAGAATATAATGTAAAAGATGTTCTAGCTGATATCCATAATTTCTTGCTTAGACATAAATAGAATGTTTATCTTGGGAGATATCACACAGAGGTCATCTCAGCCTAGAGTCTAGGCACTTAATCAATGTCCAAGTAGCAAATAACAACGTAATCTTTAATCTGTATTTAATGGAAAATTCTGTGAATAATCCTTTAATTCTTCCGGTGAAGTGATGATAGATAACTGTGAGAAGGCACTTCTACTTAAGCCATATCGACGATCAACTTTGAATAACCGTAGAAATGTTATGCGACTATAGTCTGCCGAAAATTATCTGCTTTTAAATAGTAGATTATTAACCAAGGAGATAAAGCAGTGTCTTCTGTCGCGGGTGACGATTTAAATCGCGAGCGTAACGAAGGACTTGAGGTTTACTCCCGAGCGTAGCGAGGGTGATAAAAACTTAAATCACTAGCGAAGCGAGGGATTTAAGACGAGTCCTGAGTGTAGCGAAGGATTTAAGTTCACCCAAGACTAAGACAGCTTTATCACCGAGGAAAATACTCTACTTTTCGTACCATTTGCGAAAAAATTAACACAATAATAATATGAGATAAGCATTTTAGAACATTAATTTATTTATAAAAATAAATTAAAATAAACTTAACGTTTATGTATTTGAAGAAAATAAAAACGCGGCAAATTCCTAGACTAATATTTTTTTGTCGGAAAAGCAAAGGCATCAAGCTCATACGGCCTCGTCGGTTTTCGTAATTTTATTTAATAATCATAACTGCATAATAAATGCGTATTCCTTTTTCAAAAAGATGTATAATGCTTTATATACAAACTCAATGGTGTAAACACAGATGTAGTTCAGTATAAATTTCGGTAAGTATTCCAAATTTAAATCACATTCTCCCCTTAGAGGATGAATGAAATTCAGTACAATTTTCTTTCCCTGTTTTTAACAGATTAAAAATGACTATTGTTATGTTCTCTTTTTGTGGCATAGAATGTCACTTTTTTGAGCAAGTGGTTCGAAAACCCTCATTTTACTTTGACTCCAAAGGCAACTGCGCAAATGTGTGATTGTGATTCGTTCATGTAACCGACGTGTCAGCACATCAGAGCTAATGCGATTGCCATTTCATTTCCCCGACAAAATTACTGTCTGGGTGGTCTCTACCAAATTTTGATACCTCTGGGTATTGGTATCTACCAAATTTTGATACCTCTGGGTATTGGCTCGCATATATTGTGTTAATGATTAAATTTCATTTTACACTTGGGGGAGGCCTGTGTCCAGCAGTGGACGTCTTTCGGCTGAAATGATGATTAAATTTCTATCCCACTAATACAACATGTTGGGGAAGATTTTTGCCATTCACACGTAATAATTTGCTGAAAAGGTTGAACGAAATTAGCAACCATATCTAATAACTACCCTGTAAAATATCACGAATATGCGGTAGCTTGAAGTACCAATTTGTTTGAAGCAAGTACCCCTTGAAGTACAAGTAGGTGCTACAAAGATATTATAAATAGTAACGTGTAAAATAAACGATAACATTGATTTAGTTCGAAGATAACTTTTATCATTATCAAGTATGTCAATAATTCGACCGTGGATACGGCCCTGAAGAAATTTCCACTAGACTTTGTAAAAAATACACGATTAATTGATAATTGTATCCACCTGACGATTAGCACTAATTATAGAAGTATTTTGTAGGAGTGCCAGGCATACCGGATATGCCCGAATTTAGTACAATTGATGGAGGAATTCTAGTAATACTCGTATATCAAGAACAAGCGACATATCGTATAGAAAAACATGTCCTTATTTACAGTTTGTTAATAAATTAGTAGTGGGTGCACCATTATTCAGTAGGTTATGTGTGGACTGATGACCTTAGATAACTTGACAATATGTACTATCGAGGACACTCCCGCCTGATCACCACTAAGCTAATTTTTGCACTTACAACATAGAAACGCTCTCTACCCCGCCCCGTTGACTCTGTATAGAAATAATGAATGAAAAGATACCGATCGGCCGAGCGCACTGACGACGCAAGCCGAACGAGAGTTATTGTTATTTTGCTCGCCAAAGTTGACGCATTCCTAATAGGCCTAAACTTTAAGCCCGCGTCCACACTCCAAGCCCTGGCACTAGGGCTAACCCGGACGTGAATTTTCAAACGTATGAAACCGCCGTTTACGGCCATACTGAAGTGACTAAGGCGCGCTTAGCGCGGCGGGTTTGAGCGACTTAGCGAGCGTAGGTACTTTTCAAACATTCCTATCCGTGCGTTATGGCCACAGTAGGGGCCTGGGCAGCAAGCGACTTCATGCGCGGGTGCGGGGGTATCAAACCAATTTCATCTTGTCGCTTGACTTACGCGCGTTTTACATTTTTTTTTTTTTTTGTTAAAATGTATGTACAGAAATGTTTATATGTGCGATTCAATCCAAACTAGCTGTATGGCAAAGTAAACATCCCAAGTACTGTAATCTCACAATAACAAGAAAATTATGGAGCGAATTTTGAATTTTCTAGGGTACAATCTCAATTCTTCGTACATAGTAAAAAATTCACCATTTATCGCTCTGTTTTTATTATTTCATGCACACCAGTGCACACCCTCTCTTATGTTTAACACCTCCCATCTCTGAATCGGACTGTCTAGTAAAAATGATAAATCCTCGCCCATGGTTTGCGACAACTGGAATATGTCTAAGCACTTTAGCAGCAAGCTCGTCAATGTGGCTACCGCACGCGCCCGCCGCGCCGGTCGCGCCCGCGTTGGCCCTAGTCGCTAGGCCCGCAGTGTGGATGCACACTAAGGGGGCGTGGCTCGGCGCCTCCGCATGATTTAAGCGAAAAAAAATTTAACTGATGAGGCGGAAAAGACCACGACTGTACATATACAGCCGTCTGGCTTAATAATAATTGTCCTAATTAATGAACTCTCATTATTCTCGTTTAAATGACTACTAACTTTTATTGGCAAGAAGAAACTTCAAGACTTTGTCTTTATTAGTTAACTTCATAATAATTCCTTTGCATGAGGTTTGATAAACACGCAAAAAAACCTGTTGCGGTGGCTTGTTCATTAATCACGATAAATTACAAAACGATTACATAACGTAAGTTGAACATTGGCTTACAAATAAAAACTTTAGCACGTGGTTTACATACATTATTCTGTCATTACTTTGTTATTTATATCTGTAAACGGGGAAGGAAAACATAATGAGGTAATTGGCTTGTACTGGAACCAAAAACAGTTAGCGATTTTGTCGTTATCTCTGTCGAGACTGCCGGCCCTGACGAATAAATACGGTTGCAATAACGATGCTTGCGAGAATCGCATCTTGGATGTAGAGACTTGCGTTACTCGCAAGCATCATTATTGCAACCGAAAAGCCCTGTGTCCCAGCTGTGAAAACAAGGCTGATTATGCTAATAATTATTGTTATTTATCGTTATTGTTTAATATCTGTGATACTTGAATACTTTTTTTTGCTGCGTTTATATGTGTCAACTGTTCAGAAGTAGTGCGCTGGCACAGATTACAGTGCCAAGGTAAACCTGTCAAGGTGTTATATGTACTTAGTTATCAGTGATGATTAAGTATTAACTTCCATATTATTGGTATTACTGTGTCAGTCAGTTTACCGACAAATTGTTTTTTTTTTTCGACGTCTGTTTGTAGGGATAGGTCGTATGTCCGTGATTTGTAGACGGATTCTGATAACCATCCTGATTCATATGTTCTCTTGAATGTCAAGGTTTTTGTTTATACACTACCGAGCACGTTTGTGACCTTTGGCTTACAGACTTGACTGTCGTTAACCTCAGTTTGATTGTTATGACTCTCGTTAGTTGGTCAACATCATCACCTACTATCGTTACTTTACTTACATTGCATCGTTTTATCAAAATGCGGAAATAATTACTCCGATAATTACTACATTTCTATTTAAGTGTATAGCGACCCAGTGGTACCAGCAAGGGCATGATATTTAGTTACAGGAAACAGCAAAACATCAGGCTTTGTTTGAAACAAGAAATAATGGAGGACACGCATCATGACACAACGAAATTGTAGTTTCCGTACCTTACGTCTTTGTTTAGAACCTTAAATATCGAAACATCGTCTATTTGCGTTTCCTTTTTATAAAGAAACTGGTACTTCGCCCGCGACTTCGTCCGCGAAAATAGTGATATCTCGGCTAATTTGCACGACATCAATATAATTTATAGCCTAAGTTGCCCGGAAAAGATGTAGATTTCTAATGGTGAAAGAATTTTTGAAATCGGCGCAGTCGTTTTTGAGTTTATTCATTACAAACATACACACAAAAATACAAATCTTTCCTCTTTATAATATTAGTGTAGATAGATAAAGAATAGAAGTATATCGGGTATGACAACGATTTTTGGTTCTAGGACATGTTGGTTTCCTCAAGATGTTTTCCTTTACCATCTAAGTAAATAGTTTGTACAAAATAAATGTCAGGCTAGAGTTTCCGGATGCATGATGATGATAATGAGTTAGGTTACCTGAATAAAAATAGCAACAGACGCGTACGATATTCTAATACAAAAAGCAAACGTCGACGAAAAACGTAAACTGCCAGATATACCATAGTAACATTAATACTAAAAACAAACCATTAATAAATCATTAAAGTCACACATGTCATTATCTAATCACTGGACTTCGTCCGGTGAGGTAACACAGCACACCGATTTACCGCATGGAGTACGCATGTCCGTCGACTGGACACCTCGCGCTGTGCCAAAACGAAGATAAGGATTACGAAATGTTAACAACGTTTAACTTAATTAGTAATTGTGTCAAGCAGTAAGACAATACGTGTTAATTTTATGACGAATATTGTTGAAGGGAGAATTCCGGCAAAAAGAGGACGAAAAGTCGAGAACTCACGAGAAGAGAGAGAGAGTTGGTCCAGATAAAGCAAAAGTAGACTACATCTCACATAGAATATGACATGAAAGCAAACCAGATTATAATCCTGACCAACTGTAAGTTGTTTAGAGGCTTGCAAGTAACAGGAGATAAGGACAGGAAGATGATGTTGCTATACTACCACAACAGATCACAACCATACATTATGTGGTCCGTTAAGAGAAGAAGGATCAACCAAGTTGGAAGACGTCGTCGCCCGTCAAATTACACATTGTCAACACAAGAACGACCAAACAAGAAGAATGGAAGATATTCGTACCAACTGGCATATTCTCAACACAAGTACCTAGTACTTAAAGTTTATCGATGTTCAAGTAGTAACTGGAAGTAATAAACTTAATATGGGTACTTAAAACCGCGTAATGATTACATCAACATACTAGCTTCCATAAATAGATGGAACTAGCTTAGCACCGGAAAACGAAGTGTTATGAAGGAGGTCTACTTGGAGCTCGCAGTGGGTTAATGTGACAGGACGGCAAATATTTAACTTACTTTAAGCTTGGTAAAACTCGGCATACTTAATTTGACTTTGCGGGCTCTAAGACTGATCTTTGGAATAGTCGTTGCAATTGTAAGAATCGAAAGATTTGTTGAAACAATCCATTGAAATCCATTATGAAAAGCCTTTGATGTAAAAGTGACTTAGAAGATCTACTTACAGAAGCAAACACCATTTGATGATGATATATTAGGCTCATTTGAGATTAAAGCACCGTTTTAAAACACGAAAGAAAATATAGATAAATTGCACTCTAAACTCATAAAACAACCGTACAAGATTGCGAAGTTTATTTTAGCAGTACATAACATTATGTTGAGCAAACCCACATAAGAAAGTGATTCATTCATAACGGGGCCAAGCATTGCACATGCAACGCGATTCGCTATGGTGTGTGGTTCCTTGTAAGACTCCAACTGACAGCCGTACAAGTACGCGAATAAATGTGCTTTACATAATGTTGGTTCAAATGAAGCAAAAAATAACATCGACTATTTATCTACTAGTAGCTAAGTAGCAGGATATCAATTTTATGATAGACATTCCAAAGTTCACAGTATGTCCAAAGTACAACGCATGCCGGCCGGATCTGTATCTAATAATAATATTGTTCGATAAGAAGCCTGTCTATAAATTATCGTAAATCAGTATAGTATCTATTGATTTCAACACTTTATGAATGGTTTTATTTAAGACAGTTGTAAGCTACCATTTATTACTCTATCATCAATAGAATCCATAGTCACTCACTGGGACTTATTTGACAAAATCTTCGTCAAAAAGAAAAAATATGGCTAAGGTATTTGACCAATAAATAATATGTCTGTAGTTGACTCTCAATCAATATGTTATCTCCTAATATCGTTTTCAATCATGAGTAAGCAGTAAAAAAATCGTCATGTCTAGTAAAGACTAGTTTTGTTCCACGTATCCTTCTATGATTGGTTGACATATGACGTGTTGCGCTCACGCTACCTTTTAGCATGTGTGCCATTTGAGTAATCACTAATGTGCTACCTTATCGTGTTAAAGTACCTCATTATCTTGAAGTTTTCCCAATCTGCTAGGTAACTTTCCTTAGGGATCCTATAATGAACTCATATAAAAGCGCTTCCTTCGCCAATAGGCTCTAGTTTCAGGTGAAATATCAGCTCCCTAGTTTGGAGAACTGTATGGCTTACAGAATAAAGCTGAAAATACATTGTTACTCACCTTCGATAGAAATGACTTACGATTGCATCAAGAGTTGCGAAATTGGTTCGGACATTTCTCTCTTAGTGGTTTGGTAACAAACCGCAAACTTGTGGTCCATAATAGTTCCACTTCTAACTGGAATAAGGTTTAGTGTCCAGAGAAAATAGGTTTCAGCAGAAACTGTAGCAAATAATTGTAAACTACAGTACAATGTTGCAGTTTGTGGTCATTTCAATGTTTTCCAAGATCTTGCGATAACGTCTAGGGAGGCTACGTCTCGCAGACGTAAGTTTCCTACATTAACATTATTTATAGCGGCAAGGTGACACCGCGGTGTTGTCCTTACAACTCAACCACTGTTTACCTACGTCACGTATGTTATGACTAAATCTAAAACCTTAATAGGGTAGTTCCGAGTCTAGATGTTTGTTCATGTTACTTGACTAATGGTTACGGCATGGCACCCTGACATGGGCCCATTAATATTTTAATGGAATGGAAAGATATCAAGCTTATTGTCAAGAATTCTATAACGGTTTTCTTGAACCAAATGTCGAACGGTCAAACCAACGTAATGAGAGGGGCTCGAGACAGGATCTTATAAGATCCCCACCCGTATAAAATCCTTTGAAAAGCTTTGGCATTATGTTGTCCTTTATCTCAAGATCCGGTATCTTAAGAATATTTCGCTACCTTGAATAAAACAAAGTTTCTCAACCGATTCTGTCTGTGGCGTGATCTTTGATCCGACGAGTCGCAAAAAGACTGAATTATGTACTTAGACGAGACGTTCTTAGTACTCGGCTTACAAAGGGTTGAAGTTGAAAATGTATTGAAAGAAACTACACGTGCGTCTCATAAGAGGCGTTACATACAAGGGCGAACAAGCAGAGCAATCTTTAGAAAAAAAAAATAAGAGTTTTTTTATAAGAAGACTATGTTTTTATTAATATTCGCTCCAGTTTTTATTGGTGTTCTAAATAGCCATGATGCAATATTGTTTGGGCGCTTTTTAACGAAGTGTTTGCTCTTATTAACCCCTCAGCGCAACGGTCGAATAGAGGTAGACCGTGATCTTGATTGGACCGTATCTAGGCTTAACGCATTGTGGAAGTCACATCCAAATGACATTCAGCATTCACCTTCTTGTTATTGTAATCGAATGGCGTGATTATTGTTATCGTTCAACTTTATGCTTTTTACATAGTTTTATTAATATAAGGTTTATTATGTTCTGGCATGTTGATTACTGCATAATTGTTTGACTGCACTTACCTACTGCGAGAGATTGCAGTTTCTGTGTCAACAAGATAAAGACCAAAATTGCCTTCACCTAAAATCGATGCTCGTTAACGTTAACACGCCGCGCCGTTTACCTGGAAATTCGCCATCCAGAAAGTAATTGGGCTTGCAACAGGCTTGTGCTTACATATTCAGTAGGTGTGGGATGCACTGGAGGGTGTAACGGCGCATGCGCGGGCCGGGTCACGGTCGTGTAACCGGGCCGAGCGGCGGGCGGGGCGGCCCACAGATGCATCCGCTCCCTGACACTGACCTCGTATCAATGTTGGGACGAAAGTTTGCGTTGTCTTATCTGATTGAGGGTGTTGTAATTGTGAGGGGGGATAATGTAGGTCGGGATTACTGAATGGATAATGGTTTCTTCAACGACCACTTTTCTCATTCGTTGTTGGTAGCTCACAACCACAGCCCGGCTTGCATACAACCGCTATTTTAAAGCGCGATGAAAACTGGTGAAGGGATCATTTCATTAGAGAATTCCACAAAATGAAAACTAGTCCTACCTGCATATTCTGTATGAAACTGACTCGTTGAAATAAATACGTCTGAATTTTAAATTACACACTGTATTTTGCGTGAGCCTTTACATTCATCAGTGTTCGTTTTTAAAAGAGGATTTATCTTTATGATTACAACATTAATAATTCCTTCAGTAAGAAATTTCAATTAGCACGTCAAGTATTATAAATGGCATTATAGACTCCTACGTAAGTATTTTAACATGTCGGTTTCGGCTTGTAGAAACCTACGCGTTCTGAGGAATTATTGTTTTAAAATAAGCTTTCCTTTAAAAGGTTATGTTCGAAGAAATTCCTAAAAGTTCCGGTGATGTTACTCCTACTCCAATACCTCATTGGTAAATTTCTTCAACTATACATTCGAAATTATCCGTAGCATATGAATGAATCCAAGATATCTTCTTCTAAAGAAGTAAGACTATTAAAAACAATGTAAGGAGTTCTTAAAAGGACGTCTGTGCTGTCTCTATAAAAAGCGTCGCTTGTTCCATGCACATGTTCCTTTTTATGGTAAGCGCCGCCGGTCTCCTAACGCAATTGACCTTAAAATTACTGTCATACATGTCATGAAAATTAAATGTTCATTCATTTAGCAATGACAGGCAAGATCTGCCGAACTATTGGAAGGATTATTAAAACCAGGGTCGTAAGCGGGAAGACGCTACAGCATTTTGACAGAAAATTAAGCTCAAGGTGAACGCGCCAGGATAACGTAATTTATTATGACCTCACCTAAAATGAGGAGGACGTGCACCTGAATGTACATTTTGTGTTTTTACTAAAATTTGGGAAAATGCAACCGGTTAGTGGGAAGGTGGTTTTTCTTCATGGGACGAAAGAATATAATCGAATAATCTTGATCAGGTTTTGGATCAGGTATACCATGGTTCTGATCTTCAAATGTCATACCAGCATTCGAATTTTAACAGCAAACTACCAGTATTTTACATGGAGCTACTATCTAACCTTTACTTACTTTTTTGTGGGTAATATTACTATGATACCCCTTGGAAACCCTTGGCAAGTCTGGTTGGTACACTTTCGGGGTTGCGACTTCTATCAACAACAAATTAATTAATTGAAAGTCAATATTACAAACTACACTCGCAGTTGCTAGATTAAAACCAAGGCGAGCGCCGCAGACATGTATGCCTTGAGCCCTTTTGATATAGGAATACCTACCTACATTTTCTTTGCCATAAGTACATAAATACAAACTTATTTATTGCTGTTACATGACAGTCATGTCTGGGTTACAAAGTTGACGTTTATTTCTCATTTTAAGAGTTTCGTGAACCTTCACCTACTTATAGTTATTTTATTAGCCACATTATTTTATAATAAAGATGAGGAATTGACTATGTATTTGATATCTGACATTCGGAGTAGAAAACATCGATAAGATTGACGAAAAATTAGCACCAATTATCATGATATTTATCTACAATTCTACATTATTCCATTGGCAAAACTGCTTTGCTTTCAATTTCAAGGTTAAAGTAAATGATACCTTAATTCTTGACAAAAACGTCGTCAATTTTTATTTAACCAAGAAAAGAACCACCAACCATGTAAGCTGACACAACGTGATATCCTTTTGAAGAAACAGGAGGATAGTAAAATGATTGATTGAGATTAAGCAAACAGATGCAGATGATTTGCTGGGGGGTTTGTTCCGCCGCTTCTTCTACCCAAATAAAACACTAATAGTGAACAGTGTTTTTGGGGGACTGTCTAATATTATTTTGACGTTCGATACTGCTGATTTTCAGCCTATGTTGTTGTTGATTTATTTGACTTAATGTGAGAAATCGCTCAACTAACAGCTTATTAAAGAATACATATCATTTGTCTCCAGGCCGGAGTCATGGTGGGTGTCGGCATTGCTCAAGACCATCCGCGCTGTGGCGCTGGTGTTCGACATCATCACCTTCCCAGTGCACCTCATCGCGCAGAGGCCCTGGAGGAAACGAGCGCTCTCCAGACGAATTAAGGTAAGGGGCACCATAGCTTCGGATCTATTAGACTGGAGGAGAGTGGCCGAGGATGGAGGTAGATGGCTGGCGATTGGAGAGCCTATGCTGCTATGTCCAACAAACAATTACAGTTAAGGGGACTACAGGAGCTAAACGCGAGTTTTTTAATGCAAAAAAGCATATGATTCACCGCAATAATCAAAACCAGAAAAATATATGATATTCTTCAGGATATATGCTAGTAAGATAGTGTTTTGAAAACATAATACAACAAATTTTACTCCATAAAGAAAATCACGAACTTATCTCTAAAAATTTCTTATGACGAGTAAAACCATACTCAAATACATGCGATAATTCTGATTTTTTGGCAAATAATTCTACAAGCAAAATATTAGCATGATAGGTTTTTATTTTTTTAGTCCAATCAATAGATTTTTGTAAATCGCAAAAACCACTCATTTTGCACTATTCGACCCGCAGTGACGTCGTAACAACCGCTATGTAGTGCAAGCTGATTAGAACTTTATTCTAACAGTATTTCAAACGAAGTTTGCACCACCAAAATTATAGTTGCTAATTTAGCTCCTGTAGTCGCCTTAAATGCCACGCCGTGTGCACTTTTACATTTAGATCGCGAGAATAATTGACTATAGGTACATGAAAAAAGTGACCTCGCAAATCCTGCGTGATACAGAAAACAATGCATTTTTTAGCCGCAGTAGTGTGTTTTAAATTGTTGATGTCTTACTACGAGAAAAAGGTATTATTAACGTAAGCACTACATAGTCAAAATAACTTGCAAGTTCCCTAACGTAAGATTTGCGGGTTTCTAGGCCTACCCTTTTAAGGAAATTAGTCCTATCCAATATTAAACATAATTTCAACGCCTTTATAGGAAAATTTATTTTCGACAAAGTAACTTAGTTTCGGTTAGCTATTCTGGGTACAAAGGCCTGTATTGACCCGAAGGTCCCAACATTTTCGTCTCATGTTGTATTCATAATTGAACAACCCAAGTTTGTCAACAACTTCTAAGATAACTAAGAATAATTTTGTTATTCAGAAACTGAAAAAAGTTTGATTAAATCATAATACAGGTTAATGCGCTCTGAAGAAAAAGCTTTTGATTCTTTGCCAAAATGCAGATTTGGAAGTTTCGATATTGATTTGATTAACAACGCTTTATAGATTCATTGTCCAGGTATGCTGTTGCATGTAACCTTATATACTCCATCTTATGTATTACATAATCCGCAGATATTCTCGAAATCTCGAATAGAACCATTGTATTGTTATTTTCGTTTGACCTGTTTTAAAATTCTCCGACACCCACGTCTGCTTGTGATAATGGTCGCACAGAATTGCAATAATGAATAACTTGTTTGTACAGATAAATGACATTATTTTTATGCAAATGTTGATGTTCTGCTTCTGACTAAGATATAGTGTTTTGGAGAAAAAAGTGCCACTGTGTATGTATAATAGAGAAGAGCTACAATGTTTTGCTTTTAAAAAATAACATTTGTTTTATGATAAAAATGTACTGCTGGGAAATTCAATACCCTGCTATTAATCAGGATTATGTAAGCACTGAATAATGCTTCAAGCTTTATAGCCATAACTTAAATCTCAGATTCTCCATGCTCGTAAAATACGATGTACATTATACGCCGACCTTTCAGTCCTTGCTTCTTGCTCTATTTTTTACGGCTCTGGTTGCATTTTGCTGCCTTATTGCTCCGCCTTTGAGGATATTCCTATAAAATAAATTGTGACTACAGAGCCACATCACAAACGATGTCCAACCTCCTCGAGCGACCTGTCCCATACCAGTGCTAACGCTGTCCAGAACGAGTTCTGATCGAACCTCGTTTTACTTGGATAATAGGAATCAGGAAGAACCTTCAACAATTGTAACCTGCTTATTTCTCCAGGCCCGCATAATCCAGACGACACAGAACAGCATCACGGTGCGCTCGGTGTCGTCCCCGTGCGAGCTGCACGTGCGCCTGGTGCGCGCCGGCGTGACGTCCATGGAGAGCATGCTGCGCGCGGCGGCGGCGCGCTGGGGCGAGCGCGACTGTCTGGGCACCAGGACCGTGCTCAGCGAGGAGGACGAGCCGCAGCCTAATGGGAGGGTGTTTAAGAAGGTGGGTTCTTGAGGATAACATGCCTGTACCGAATTCGTGATAGCGCCCCTGGAGCATTATCCCTTCAGGAAACACAGGCGTGATGTATCTCATAAGTATCATGTTACACCTATATCTCAGAAGGTACTTAAAACATTTTTAAAGAAAAGAATACTTGAATCAAGTATGTTCCTCAAGGCTGTACTAAATAAGAGTCCAGGTCGGCATAATATATCAGGCACAAGTGCTCTCAGTTCCCACGGAAGTTAGCCAATCAATCAAATCAATTGAATGTAAGACTGTTAGCCATTGATTGTTATCAATAGTTTTGACATTGAGTACGTGAGAGTAAACTTGTGGTGAACAAATGCAAATGACTCAATTAAGCAATCATCCACGTGCTTTCTATCGGTACTGAGAATCGGTAATCGCTAGGTAGTCCGCTGTTCATATGCACGTAAAGTTGCACCACTCTTGGTACAAAATCATATGCGTTTCCTCACAGCTGGCCAAGCTATAGGGAACGTGCACAACGAAGGTGCTGCCAACTGGCGCCGCCAATCCAAATTTTGTACTCCATTAATACTTGAAATTGGTATCTATATCAAGTAAACAGAATTAATTTTATTAGTGAAAATTATTATTCAAGCTAATCATAATGCATTGTTGCATTTATGTATGTACCAATACATCCACAAAAATGAAAATAATTCAAATAGCGTAAAATTATGTTACTAGAAGTAAAGAATAGTACCAAAGAATAGTACTCCCATACCATAGTGAAAACACACAAAAAATTGATAAACGCAGTAAAGAAAAATATTTTTCATCCCCCCATCTCGGAAAGAGTATTTTTGCTCTTCGATATCTGAGTGCAAAAGTCGTTTTTATCCTCTAGAGGATAAAGTAAATTGAATTTAGAACATCGTGTGCACTAAGTTTGTGAATTCAAAACATCATTAAACCTATTTACTTCTACCTCCATGGTGCCGAATTTATCATAGGTACAACCTTTTTAAATTTGTTAAAAACTCAGACTCGGAACCTTCTTGGTGTACTTTTATAATTTGCTTTGCGCGCGCCATTTTCTTGTCAGGTCAATTGTTAAAACCTTAGGTTAAAAACAAGTGAAAAACGTAAAATAAGTGGTTTTGGCGACCAAGAAGTTTATTTGACGCCAACAGAATTGACTGAAACTGTTAATAATGCGCAAATGAGCTTTCTCCCTCAACAATCACTCGAGAAGGATTTGAAACAGTACAATATTAAAAAAAATAGGTAGAAAATGCCCAAGGCATTAAGTCCGCCTTTGTACAGTTTTTACTTGTGCATAAAGTTTTTTAATAAATAAATAAATAAATATTACACTCCACTTAACTAACTGTAGCAACGTTACTTTAAATTTTTCTTAATTGTACCTAAGTATTATTTGTTATAATTTAAAGATTATTCTGTAATACTTACCTACCATAATGTAGTAGTTAACACCTAAACTGAAATAAAAGTAAAAGTATCTTGTGATTGTAAATGTTTTTTTTTTTTTGCATTTAATCATTTCCTCGCTGAGGTGGGATGAAAAGTTACGTGTTGCACTCGAGTGCAAAGATTTTTCACCTCGTGCTCTTTTGATTCCCTCGCTAACGCTCAGGATTCTAATTTTTGAATCACTCGCTGCGCTCGTGACTCAATTTTAGAATCCTTCGCTTGCTCGGTTATCAAAATTGAGCACGCGGTTAAAAAACAACTTTGCACTCTTGTATAACAAATAACTATGAAAACAAATTGGTTTTTGTTACACTCTACATTGAAAAATTGAACAGCCCTCAAAATCAACCGTCCAAGTGAACATGCCAGAACCATTTAAACTTCAGCGAACACACGTGTTTTAATCGACTGCATTGAAGTTCACATCGAATATCCCTCAACAGTTAAACAAAGAGAAAGAGTCCACAAGTACTCCGATTATAAACATGGTTGTACAATAAAGTTTTTAGTTGTCTGCACTCCTTGTGGTTTCATAAGTTTTGTATCTAAATGCTACGGAGGGCGTTCTTTTTTTTTTTTTTTTTTCTCTTTATTTGTTTTGGGGTTTTTATCTAACCAGATATGTCAACCCCATCGTGCCTTTTACCATTGTTACATTAAACCTTACAAATAACACTTACTATTACTACTACTAACAATAACAACAAACAACAACACACGTAACACGGGTAACAATTATATAAAACACTTGGGGTAAAGATAGAAGTCACCGATGAAGGACAGTTATTAAATGACATAACTTTTTGGCACCTTCTGAAGTTGGTTGGGATAAAATTGATTGTATCAATCCTACGTTAAGCCTATTTAAGTCTAATTCTTTCAAAAGAGACTCCCTCTCGCACCTGTTGCGGACACAATCCATCAGCAAATGCTGTACGTCTTCAATCTGATTACATTCTCTGCAATTCGGTGAATCAGTTTTTTTCATAAGGAATGCAAACTTCGCTGATGGATAGTGTCCAGAGCGAAGTCGTAAAATTAATTTAACATAATTTCTACTAAGTTGATCGACATTGAACCAAGGCACACGAGGAGGCTCGCCTTGTATGCTCCTATACCATATACCTTTTTGCTGACTTATACTATCAAAGTGTTGTTTCCAGGATTTATAACAAATTACTTTATATTTAGATATGTATTCCCAATAATCAGGTAAGTAGTCAATTGTTGTACCCTCTGTTGCTGCTAATTTAGACAATCGGTCAGCCTCCTCATTACCACGTAGTCCAATGTGAGCTGGAACCCATTGCAACTTAATTTCTATATTATTCTTAAATAATAAAATAATATTTTCAAGAATATCATATGCAATCGATGCACCTCTGAAACCAGAGGCACATCGAGCGATATGCTGTAATGCGCTTTTACTGTCTGAGAGAATAACAACTCTTTTTAAATTCTGATTTCGACTATAAAGGATCGCTTGATAAATTGCAATGAGTTCCAGTGTCATTATTGATACATTACAGTTTATTTTAAAACCGAGATTAGTACCTAAGCTTTGGTCAAATATCCCTGCACCTAAACCGGAAGTACCCTTAGAACCATCTGTAAAAATTTTGTGCCAATTACAATACATCGAGTTTAATTCAGCTATAACATCGAACACCAAACAATTTGGATTATAATTGAATTTGGGGAACTTTATACATTGTAAATCAACATTAATTAACATTTTAGTATCAATAGCAGTTGTCCAAGTTTCTAAAGTATACATTTTATGAATATCTGTTGAAAGGACATCTATGTGCTTTACATCTTTATATATTTTAACTAATAGGGGTACTTTTTTATTTTCCCAATATTTGATACTACAAAGGGCGCTCAGATCCACAATCAAGCTAACTGTGATATTGTTTGACCATGACATTATTTTTAAACAATATTTATAGGCTAAATACTCTCTTCTTAAAAATAAAGGGGGAATACTCAAATCAGACTCCATTACATGAATTGGGGAACTTCTGATATATCCACCTATAATTCTCAGGGCTTGATTCTGTAACTTATCTAGCTTGGAAACATGAGATTTTGCGCTACAATCATACAAAAAACACCCATAGTCAATTCGACTTCGAATTAGTGAAATGTATAACCTACGTATATGTTTTGTGTGTATACCCCATGAGCTACCCGTTAGAACTTTTAATAGATTTAGAAATTTTAAACATTTACTGACTGTTTCATTAATATGTTTGCCCCAACGGAGACTTCCATCTAGCCACATACCTAGGTATTTAATACATTCTGAGAAAACCAAGGTTTGCTCATTTACTTTTAGGGAAGGAAGTATTCTACGCCTGCCTCTACTGTACACGCAAAAGGTAGATTTACTAGAGGATAATTCCAAACCAAGTTTATCCAAAACCGTTACAAAAGAATCCAACGCATTTTGTACATACACTTCACATACTTTAATATCTTTGTGTTTAACATATATAACAAAATCGTCTGCATATTGAGACATAACTACATCAAGCGGCAGCTGACACAGTTCGTGTGTTATTAAATTAAAAAGTAATGGGGACAAAGGGTCTCCTTGTGCCAACCCTTTATTGGTCCACCTAGCTGATAACTCATC
This sequence comes from Xestia rhomboidea, assembly GCA_963853795.1. Lineage (NCBI taxonomy): Eukaryota > Metazoa > Arthropoda > Insecta > Lepidoptera > Noctuidae > Xestia > Xestia rhomboidea. Next base: position 20,118,263 of record OY970764.1, read on the forward strand.
ACTATTATCAGATTTTATCTTTAAATATCTTTCACTCAAAAGCGCCCATATATAAGAACATAGTTTTGCTCCAATTTCAAGTTTATCAAGAATACCAACTGCTACGTCAATCGAAACGTTATTATAGGCGTTTTGAATATCTAAGAAGCATGCTAATGTAGGAATATTTCTAGAAAATCCAATTTGGATATAGGTGACCAAACGGGCTAATGAATCGATACATGAATAAGATCTTCTAAAACCAACGGTGCATGGTGATAATATTTTTCTTTTTTCAACGTACCATTCTAATCGTTTTACTATCATTAAATGGAAGATTTTACATAAACATGAGATTAAAGATATAGGTCTTAATTTAGGATCAGCGTTAGAATTATTAGCTTTAGGGATTGGAATTATTTGGATATGACGCCACTGTTGCGGTACAATACTAAATTTAAAAATATTGTTGTATATATCGAGTAGATAAAATTTAATAAAGACGGGTAGATTAATTATCATAGAATATGATATCCCATCCTCGCCCGGAGCTGAATCCTTTTTTTTAAGACAGTGTTCAAGTTCTTGAATATTGAATTCGCGTTCTAAGATTTCATTGTTTGAAACATACACAGGCGCTTGGTTTGGAACATAATCAGGTGTTAATGTGTACAGTAATTCTTTTTGTTTCTCAATGGAAGGGTAAGTTCTAAGTTGCTTATAGCCCTTAATCCAACGCATTCGTCGCCACATTTCAGACACGGTCGTTACTTCATCGATGGAATCACAAAATCTATGCCAGCCTACAGACCTTGCCTTTTGGATCAATATTTGAGATTCTCTAGTTTTTTCTTCTAGTTTGGTCAAATTGTCAGGAGTCGGATTGCGTCGAAAATTAGATAAACATAATCTACGCTGTGCTACTATTTTAGATAATTCCGGATTCCAGTATTCTCTTGGTTTGAAATTACTAGAGGGTTGACAACAACTTTTAATAAACGGAATATATTTATCTGCAGCATTATTAATTTGAAGTAATAAATAATCGTACATTTCTTGAATATTGTCGCTTGGGGGGTTAAAATTTTGTGTAAGGTAATTTTGGTATTCCTTCCAATTAGCTTTAGATAAGTTTCTTTTTTTTTTAATAATAAAGTCGTTAGTTACACTGGTTGACATTTTAATAATCATATGATCGCTGCCCAAATTTTCGTTGAAAACTTGCCAGTCAAATTTAATCGCAATGTCCGAAGATGTGAATGAAATATCTGGTGAAGTTTGTTGCAAATTTCCGCTTACTAGTTTAACCCGTGTAGCCGCACAATTATTAAGAGAAACAAATGAATTTTCAAGTGCTGCGTCCAATATCTGCGTACCTCTAATATCCGTTTTAATTGACCAGTTGGTGTGGTGGCCGTTGAAGTCACCTGCTATCAAGGTATTTTTTGAAAATAAAGAAAATATCTGTTCCCAGTCTGAAAACTGCGTTTGGACAGAAGATGGGCAATAAATGGCTACAACATTTTCTATAGTTTTACAATTTATCAATTTAACGCAAACAATTTCTATTCCACTATTTTGAACTCGAACTGAACACTGGTGAGATCGTATGGATTTATGCACTATAATTGAGACACCTCCATAGGAATCATATCTATCCGATCTATAGATGTTATAGCCTCTAATACGAATGTCAGTTTCACTATCTAACCATGTTTCACTCAGAATTGCTATGTGGATATTTTCCTGATATAAGAGCTCAGAAAAGGAAATAAGTTTAGGACGGAGACTTTGAGAATTCCATTGAAATAAGTTAATCTTTATATTTTTGCGTGTACTATCCATCTAAATTATCTATTAATTTTCCAAAAATCCCTCCACCTAAAAACCTACCTAGTAACATCTCCTTAATTTCCTCATAAATAATTTTAATTACCAATATAACTTTATCCTCAAAAGTACCTTCAGATTTGTAAATGTTTTTAAACTTATTAATAAACTTTTTAAGTTCAAACTTATACTGTGATTGTTCGTTTCTTTCCATATGCTCTTCATTAAGAGTTTTTCTTATTTCTTTTCCGATCGGTTGTCTAGGAGCATTCTGACTTTTCCTAATTCTTGTTTTTTTTTTTCTCCCACCTCCATTTCTTAGAGCTGTATATTGTGTTGTATTCTCTGTGCTGTCTTGTTGATCTTGTTGTGATACTTCCATTTCGTCCTCTTCTTCCTGAGCTGTCTGCTCGACAAATTCTTCTTGATTTTGTATTGATCCTGTGATAATATTAGCGTAGCTTTCAACTCGGCTTTCTAAGTTCGTAGGTATTATAAGGTTTCTAGAGGTATTGTTTAATGTGTATTTATTCTTTTGTTGTTTTTCAATAACTTTTTGAAGTGCCATTCGATAGGTTAACTGCTCACTACTCATAACATTCCTTATCTCTTTTTCTTTCAGAAAGAAAGGGCAAGTTTTGTCGATGACAATGTGATCACCCTTACAATTAAGGCAAACGAAATTATTAAGATCACAATTTACATGATCACCCCCGCATTTTGGGCACAGTTTCTTCTTCGTAGGACAATATTTTATTACATGTCCAAACTGCCAGCATCCCGAGCATTGCGTCACAGGGAACACGTAAGATTCAACCTTAAACCGGCACCCGTACGCGTAGATATGAAGCGGTAGATTTTTACTTTTAAAACCAACTCTCACTGACTCACTGTCAATCCACTTACCCTCCGAATCAACTCGTTTTAATCTTTTTATAGATGCTATTTCGGTACTAGATTCAAAGATGCCCATGAGTTCCTCATCGCTCATATCCAGATCAACTCCTTTTACCACACCATAAGATATTGACAACTCATTAATCAGTTGGCATCTCCATCCCATTTCCTTCAATTTTATACAGTTTAATAGTTTAATAGTACCTTCCTTTTCTTGAAATTGAACAAGCACCTTGTTAAAACTTTTGAATTTAATTCTTATAATGTTTAAGATATTTTCAGATCTTAGTAATTTTGCTAATGCTATTTGTTTGGGCATATTTTCAACCGACGTGATACATACTTCATGCTTATCATGGAAGTTCACATTTTTTTCAACATCTACCCTCATATTTTCAGTTTCCGGTAAAGCGCTTCGAATGAAACGTTTGGGTTTCCTTCTGCTAACAGTAATAAAGTCATCATCCTCGTTACTCTCATCTTGTTTTTCTTTCTTTCTCTTTCTTGTCTCAGTTAATCTCTTCTCACTTTCACTTGTTATATCATTTCGCAAATTACTTGGCTGCAACGATTTTTCAAATTGTTGTTGGTTGATAGGTAAACCTTCCTCATCACCAGATTCATCATCTTCTCCACTTCCCATAATAAACACTAAAAATTAATATTTCGCTAACGCAAGGTAATCGCGTGACGTATAAGGACACCGATAATATGGTACACGAGCGCACGCTTCGAGTGCGCGCGAGCGACTGGAGGGCGTTCGGTAGGGAACCCATATTTTATAACTTTTTTGATATTCAGAAATAATATAATTGAAAAGATAATTTTGTTTGATAGTTGAAAGCACGATGACAGCAGGAAAAGTTTCCTTTACTGTCCGCATAGTGTCTCTTCTGTCGATTTAGTGCTGCTGCCTATAGTTCCTGCACGTTCCCTATAAGAATTTAAGATACTGATAGTTCAATATCTAGATATTATAGTGTATCTAATTCTCCTTATTATTTTCCCAAATTAAAAATAATCCTAAACTAGCTTTCATGATAACTGTGCCTTTGAAAGCTGAAGCAATTCCTGCAGTATTCAAATCAGATTAGACTGACAATCAATAGTCATTGAAGGCCAAAAGTTCATGAGGAAAACCAAACTCTTCACGCAGGAGTAGCATCGGCAGCAGACCTGTGCTGAATCTGAACGATAACTCTTTATTATTATAATACTACCGTAATAACTCCTTTGCAACATGTTAAGATCTGAATGGATGTATGTTCCCCAGTTCAACATGGGCGACTACGTGTGGCGCACGTACACGGACGTGGAGAGGGAGTCGCGTACGTTCGGCGCGGGACTGCGCGAGCTGGGCTGCCGGCCGCGCGAGAACGTCGTCATGTTCGCCGAGACGCGCGCCGAGTGGATGATCGCGGCGCACGGCTGCTTCAAGCAGAGCATACCCGGTAACTACATCACAATGGAAATTATGCTTTTCCTACTCCTCCGCTAATCTTTTTCAACTCATTTCGTTGTGGGATCCAATACAGTTAAATTGTTTCTCTGGGATTTCGTCGAGCTTCATTGTCTCGGCGTTTTTCTGATGGTCGCCACTGTTGATTCTGGCTTTCAGGAGTTGCAGTGGTTTAGGAATAGTGTGGTTCATAAAACAAACATAGATACATTTAATTAGTGCTTTGCAAGCTTTGTGAGCACAATCATTCCACAGGTAACAATTAAGACCTTTAAATACATACCATGACCGGTCATTAACAGACTTGTGGTTCGGGGAAACACATTCACTTCCTATTGCGGTTAACCCTTTAGTTTCAATGTGGTTGATGCACTCAGGCACTGGCAGAAATACCCAATCACATTATGTATATGATATGACATCCAGATCTCTACTTTTATATTAACAAAGACTTTCTGTGTAATCTTGCAATTTTCTCCAATACTAGACCTCATTTTAATTGATACATGTTACAATTTCCAGTGGTAACAATCTACGCTACTTTGGGCGACGAAGCGATCGCGCACGGCATCAACGAGACGGACGTATCCACCGTGATCACGACGTACGACCTGCTGCCCAAGTTCAAGAAGATCCTCGCCAAGACTCCGCGCGTCGACACCATCATCTACATGGAGGACCAGCTCAAGAGCTTCGACCCCGCAGGGTACAAGCCCGGCATCAAGATTATTGGCTACAAGGAGGTTGTGCAGAAAGGTGCCGCCTCCAAAATTGGTGAGTGGACTGACTGATTTGTAATTTCAATTTAAAATTACTTAAAAGTGTTCTTTAATGTGTATAGTTTTGCTAACTGGTAAACCATATCGTGTACTATCTAAATTACCACAAAAAATACGATCTTTAGGGTATATCTATTACTTTTCGAATAAGAACTGCTCAATTTTGAGAATTGGGGCGGGAATGGAGATGAGATTGGAGGAACGTTTATGAATATAAGTTTGTTGTGGTCCCACAGAGCCGGTGCCGCCGTCGGCGTCGGACACGGCCATCATCATGTACACGTCGGGCTCCACGGGCGTGCCGAAGGGCGTGGTGCTGTCGCACCGCAACATGTTGGCGACGCTGAAGGCCTTCGCCGACGCCATGCCCATCTTCCACGGAGACCTGCTCATGGGCTTCCTGCCGCTGGCGCACGTGTTCGAGCTGCTGGCGGAGAACCTCTGCATGATCGGAGGTAGGGATGATGGCGTCTCAGAGTCGCTACTGCGGTGGTAACTATTTGACATAGTAAGCACCTTTATTGCGTAGCAGTAAGGTCTTCGCTGTTGAAATGTTACCAGTCATGTTAGATTGACTCGGAGTTATGGGACGATGATATCTTGGAAACAGTACCGTTGAATCTAACCATATTCAAACGAATTATTAGTAAATACTTATCCGCTTCCAAAAATCATGTTTTTTTACATTGATTGCGTGATCAATTATTATAAAGATGAGGGAAACATTATTAACAAAAAAAATCACACTATGTCGTGTCAGAGATGATACAATCACTTCATATACCATAAAATAAACGTCGATCAAAGTCCACGACGAACATCGATTGTTTATCTCAATAACAACGTTCAGAAAACGGCTGTAAACACAGGATTTATGAGACGTTTCATGTTGACGTCGTGCTGTCATTTTATTGTTCGCTCACAATACAAACTGATGCGGTTATTGCAGTTAATTATAGACGGGACTGATTGTTGGTTAAGTTACATTTAACCTTGACAAGTAGATTCGATGTTATTGTTGCTAGAATGTCAAGGGACACGACTAAAACTAACAACAACTAACTACTAAGTTAGATTAAATAGAGATGGACTGAAACATAAAGAACTTCTTGACTTAAAAATATTTTAAACGTACACCTCACAATGTACAGTAACATAACATAATCCAACGTAAGAAGCTCTCACAACTGAGACATACCTCCTTTCGCTGAGAGGCGTGGGTTGTAGCCGCGCCCCTAGTACCGGCTTATTGTATTTTCCATCAAAAGATCTACTCTCACATAGTCTTAGATTACTAGGTCGGTCACATGGACTAACTATAATGGGCATACTCTTAGCATGGTATTTAGAACGTCTGCAATCTTCCCCAGTAACTCGCAGATTGACTTATTATCTATTGTATAATGTTAACAGGCGTCCCAATCGGCTATTCGACACCGCTCACAATGTTGGACACGTCCAGCAAGATCATGAAGGGCACCAAGGGAGACGCCACCATCCTGCAACCCACCTGCATCACTACCGTACCTGTAAGTTCATTTTAATTTATTAAAAGATAACTTAGAAACATAAACATCAACGAGCGGAACTAGCAAAGGCTCTAGCCAACATCGTCGATCCTATAGGTTCCTGAACTCTGGCACCCACTCGAGACCTTATTGAAAGCAGTTGCAGAACATTCAGTCTGTTTTCTACTTACAGTGATTACATACGAAGAGTAGGACACAATAACTCACGGTAGTAATATTGTTACATTAGCTCACACGTGAGCATAGTTCCTGTAATACTAAAGTATGTTTATCTCCCACAGTTGATCATGGACCGCATCAGCAAGGGCATCACGGACAAAGTGTCGCGCAGCGGAGAGTTCGCGAGCGCGTTCTTCAAGTGGGCCTACTCCTACAAGCAGACCTGGATGCGGCGCGGGTACGACACGCCCGTGCTCAACCGGCTGGTACGTTGTGGCTCAAATACTCGCACGCAAAGGTCTTGAAGGGACACTGATGTTTATTGACTTTGACTCCATGTAAATTAGACGGGAATGGGACATTTTCGTCATTTATAGGTGGCAATTGTATAGTATGCGGGGATGTTTATGCTCAAAATAACGTTAATATTTTAACTGAGATGACGAGGTCGTCATCTCAAAAAGTCTTCAAAGATTTTTTGCAATCATTCGATGATATTTTCGGGCGCTGCTACTGAAAATGAGGTCTAGTTTGTAAATCTCTAAATTGAGTATTTCATCTACTTGCTTCTCCTTCCAGATGTTCTCCCGTATCCGCATGTTGCTGGGCGGCAAGGTGCGCATGATGATCAGCGGCGGAGCTCCACTGTCGCCCGACACGCACGCGCAGGTCACAAGCATTTTATTTATTTTATTATAAATGATTCTGGCTATTTAAGCTGACTTAAATATGCGTCACAAGTTGGTGGGCTAGTTGCAATAATCCTTGTAAATTATACTTTGAATAAGCCTAGGGTTCATTTACGGAGAAGTGGCGCACCGTGTGGAGTGTCATCACACACTAACACATGTATGTCAGTGTTGTTCACACGGCGCTAGTACCGGGGAGCGCTTCGCCACAAGCAACACTTCATTTCAAGCAAACTGATAAAATCGCTTATCCGGAAAGGCTCTCATACCTCGCCATATTATTGTTTGAATAAAAATTGGGCAGCGTCGCACAACACAACGCACGACGCAACATCTCCAGAAATGAACCCATAGAATAGTGCAATAAGCCCACACTTTTTAATATTGCGATGTCAGGACCCTGACGAGAGTGACCATCGGCCCGAGGTAGCCGATGAGGGTAGCCAATAATTGTCTTGAATAACGTGTGATGATGATGTTTTAGTGTGGTAAATTTATGCAAAATAAAGTTGAACAAAAATAAGTAATGTTTTATGTATATTCCAGGTGCGTATCTGCCTGTGCGCGGACGTGGTGGCGGGCTACGGGCTGACGGAGACCACGTCGTGCGCCACCGTCATGGACCCGCACGACCGCAGCACCGGCCGCGTCGGCGCGCCCACCTCCGGCACCGACATCACGCTGCTCAACTGGGAGGAGGGCGGCTACCGGATCGACAACAAGCCTTACCCCCAGGTACCTACGATCTAAAATCCTAAAGCTATCTCGCATGAACGCTGGACGCAACAATCTATAGAGAATGAGGAACCTTACACTCATTCCTCTTAGTGCTGATTCAACTTGGAGTTCTCGCTCATGTTTTCGCGGCAGGATACGTGTTACCGCGCAGCGTAACGCGACGCTGCCACTTCGTGCGTCATAGCGCGCGTTCATAAGTTATGCTGTTGTTTGTTCGTGCGTTTATAAGTTATATTTTGTATGTATTAGTATATTTTTATGTTGTAATGTAATTTTGTGTATTTTATCTATGGGCCTTAAGATGCCTGATAATAAAATAATTGATCGATTGATAACCCGAATTTTATAGATATGTTATTGAATACTCATCTAATTTAGCAGTATTTCAGTAAAAACCTTTATTTCAAATTCCAGGGTGAAATAGTGATCGGCGGCGACTGCGTGGCGGAGGGCTACTACAAGAACCCCGAGAAGTCCAAGGAAGAGTTTATCGACGCCGAGGGACGGCGCTGGTTCAAGTCCGGAGACATCGGGGAGCTGCACCACGACGGATGCATTAAAATTATCGGTTAGTTACACACAATTTACACTTAAATAAGCTTGTTGATCTATGCAAGCCCTTGCCCTACAGTAGGACAATAATAGGCAAGCAGTATGTTTTTGAAAAGACACGGGCTAACTAATTGACCCTGCTTTTGACAAGGAGGTAAACCACTTGTGGATGTGTGCGAATCAACTAATTTACGTATCAGCAACCTCTTTCTAGCTGTGTCGAACTTCGATTTACCTAAAACTGATTTTTTGTGCTCTCTTGAAGTCTAAAAACAATCAGCATTTCATTGAATCCAACTTAAAAATCCAACTATAAAATCTCTCCTAAATTATCTTTGTTTTTGAAACTAATGAATTAAATTATCTTTGTTTTTACCTTACCTTCACAGATCGCAAGAAGGACCTCGTAAAACTGCAAGCCGGCGAATACGTGTCCCTCGGCAAAGTGGAAGCTGAACTGAAGACCTGCCCCATCGTGGAGAACATCTGCGTGTACGGAGACAGCTCCAAGTGCTACACCGTGTGTCTGCTGGTCCCCAACCCTCAGCACCTGGCCGAGCTGGCGGCCAGGATCGGCCTGCCCGAGATGGACTTCGAGCAACTGTGCCAGAATGCCAACGTGGAGAAGGCTGTAGTGAAAGAATTGGCTGATCATGCTAGGAAATGTGAGTTGGATTATGTTTTGTGACTGAAATAGGTCTGTGAAATATTTGAACTGAGCTAGTAAGGCTGATGATAATGACAAAAATATTAACGTGTAAATGTTCATAGTCTTTTAATGAAAGCTTGCATTTAATTCCTGAAAATGTTGTTTTACTAAACTAAAAAAAGGGAGGTTTTGATGACGCAGCATAGGCCACATGAGTTAATAAGATTTTGTATGACTGAGTATTGTGTTGTTGTAGGTGGTTTGGAGAAATTCGAGGTCCCCGCCGCCGTGAAGCTGGTGACGGAGGTGTGGTCGCCCGACATGGGGCTGGTGACGGCTGCCTTCAAGATCAAGCGGAAAGACATCCAGGACCGGTACAAGGAAGATATCAAGCGCATGTACGCGTCGTGAGCCTGCCCGGACTGTCCGCTGTCTGTCTACTGTCCCTCACACACGCGCGAGCGCCGGCTCTAAGTTCTACGTTAGTTTCGTTAAGTTGTGTACATATTTGTGTCTTACGTCTAAATATCGTAGTGTGTATTATTGTAATACTAAATTTTCGCTTGTACGAGTGCGGACGGATGATCGTAATGTTTATGTATAAAAAGTAAGTACACCGTTTGACTGGTCGAACGCTTCTGATGAGATTCTTTGTGTAAATTTAAAACTATGTAGATCTGATGTGGAGAGTGCGCTGTGCGTGATCGAAAGTGAATGTTACGTCACTACTGTAGTCCTCGGATATCGTGTAGATATGGCCTAGCGTCTCATGTGTAGATAACTATTGTCCCTACCATGAAACCCACAGATTTGCTCCTACGCGTTTTTAAAAGACAGTCGACGTTTCGTGGTCGGGACGAAACATCTCTAGACTAAGATAATTGTATTAGTACTTAGGGGGATCGGGGATAGTGTTTGCAATGTAATAATAATAATTTTGCAATAAATACACTTTTGTTCATCTGTTTATTTGTATTATAATTATGATGACTCATTTAAGAAATGAGTGTTCAAGGCGAGCTCATTGTGTTGCATAATGTTTAGCAAACTGATATGTTTTAATGTATTGATGTAGTAAGGTTATGTTGACACATGATGCATTCGTACAAGCATAATAAAACATTCATGATTATTTCTAGTTAACTCTTAGAAGACTTATTAATTACTCTATAGATATCATGTAACTATTTTATCATTGTACAACTACATAAGTTTTACGTAGTGCACCAAATGTGTGCGTGTCAACATAATCTGGTCGGATTATAAATTTGTTGATTAGTTTTTATTGTTTTGTAAATCATGGCTAATGTTATCATGTTGAGCGTGTGTAACGTGTCACACCCGTGAGGTAGAGGCTAGTCAATGTTACGGAACAATGTTGCAGCATTTTATCCTTCTGGCCGCATTTCGCTGAGCATTTACATTCATATCCATTCTTATATAATACAATTTTTAATAAATTTAATGTAATAATGTTACCTGAAACAAACCTAAAATTCCATTGATGTATTTAATGTGGGAAGTCGAGAGTTACTGTACGGTATCTTTGTATTTCTATGTAATCATATTTTAATAATAAAGTGAAACAATCGTTCGTCTAACATCAGTTTAATGTTGGTAGGAAGTTTGCTCAGTTTACGTGACTGTAACTTTGTGTTTGAAATTCTTAAGCATTGCAATGAAAACCAATTTTGTATTATTTATTGAATAAATGTTAATAAAATCATTATTGGGTGTTATTTTTCCGTACCTACGTCCTTGTCATTCAAAGAAGCATAGTGCAAAAAAGCAGGTTTGCCCATACACTACGGCATGCGTGTGTACGAACGTACATTGATGCAAAAACGAGGGAATATTTCGGGATGTTTTATGCTATCGAACGCCTTCGTGTAATTTAAGAAGGCTTCATGCAGGGTTTTATTGAATTTTGAGGCTTTTTTTATGATCTGGTTTAGTGTCTGAAACTGGGACGAAATCGGGCTTGGTCTGGTGGCTGATATTTGTCCAGTATTCTGTCTTTACGAGTATGTATGACTTAAATAAATTCCTTGTAAATGTGGGACGTTAAACTTATCGAACGGTATCTGATATCGCTTTTATCGCATTTTTTGTGTTGACGGATTTTATTGGACGGACACATTCGTCTTTGGAACATTCCCGATAGAAGAATGGTTAGCAAAAAAATAAAAACATCCGATTCATTGTAGTTGTATACTTTATTTATACTTCTGTAAATAAGATAATATTCTTAGAACATAAGTTTTAAATAGAGATTAAGTTAAAGAAGTAGTTACTTAAAACCATCGGAAAATATGAAGTGGTCTGAAAACTATGGAGTATTTGTTAATTCCTTGATTGAGTAAATTTTTGAGTACCTATTTAAGTCAAAATATTTGTAACCTTAAAAATATTGACTACAGAATTCAGATGTTAGTCGCTTTGTATGTCAATACTGATCATATTGCAGCACGTTTTTAATAATACTAACCAATTAGTACCAAAATTAATGTCTGAATACAAATGCACTGTTGGAACTTTAACAAAGCACTGAAGCGAGTGTTGAAATCCACAGTGCGCTTAGGCACATTAGGTGTTGACTACTGTTACTGTTACTGTGAAAACTGGCAATAGTAAAACTACATATTGTAGCTGCATCGTAATTACGTACCACACTTGCAATAAAATTTCCTTCATTTTGACAGTTCAACAACATTGTGTTCAAACGCAAAAATCTCCGGCGTTTGTTGATCTTCATTTTTATGTGGGTACTATACCTACGTGATATTGGCAAAATTGTCTCTTTCAGAAAAGCCATTCACGTAGATTTTAGAGTATTAGAAGATTTAGAAGCAAGATAGCGGTTGACAGCAGAGAATGGAAAAACAAAACGTGTTGTGCCGACCCCATGTATCATGGGCAAGGGCAAGAAAATGATGAAGAGAAGATTAAGAAGCCAATAACATTATTGTGTCAAAATGAAAGCTATCATCGCTATGAGCGTGTTACACAACTACGATGCTGGTTAGATCGGAAGCCGTTCCCAACATAGGGTACGGCTGGGTAGCAGATTACAGTCACAACGAAATAAAAGAAATAGTATCCCCTAAAGTAAACCTAGTTTAGCTAAAGTTGTCACAGTCACGTCTACCCGGTGCTCATCTTGCAGAGGTGTCGCAGCTGCATGATCTTGATGTCATCCGTGCCGAACTTGACGACACCTTCTTGGTTCTCTATCGAGATCAGCTGACCGACGGCCTCGCGGTCTTCGCCGGCGATTACCTGGAAATTTTGAAAGATATTTAGTTTAGAGCGAGACACAGTGAATATTTTGAAATACATTTATTTTAGTCAAAATGCGTGGTCAATCAAGTCACGTTGACCACGCGGTCCTCCAGCGGCAGGTACAGCGCGCACATGCCGGCCGACAGTGAGAGTGACATACCTTGACGCGGTCCCCGGACTGCGGCACGACGGGCTCCAGCAGGTCGGCCAGCACGTTGACCACGCGGTCCTCCAGCGGCAGGTACAGCGCGCACATGCCGGCCGACAGTGAGAGTGACATACCTTGACGCGGTCCCCGGACTGCGGCACGACGGGCTCCAGCAGGTCGGCCAGCACGTTGACCACGCGGTCCTCCAGCGGCAGGTACAGCGCGCACATGCCGGCCGACAGTGAGAGTGACATACCTTGACGCGGTCCCCGGACTGCGGCACGACGGGCTCCAGCAGGTCGGCCAGCACGTTGACCACGCGGTCCTCCAGCGGCAGGTACAGCGCGCACATGCCGGCCGACAGTGAGAGTGACATACCTTGACGCGGTCCCCGGACTGCGGCACGACGGGCTCCAGCAGGTCGGCCAGCACGTTGACCACGCGGTCCTCCAGCGGCAGGTACAGCGCGCACATGCCGGCCGACAGTGAGAGTGACATACCTTGACGCGGTCCCCGGACTGCGGCACGACGGGCTCCAGCAGGTCGGCCAGCACGTTGACCACGCGGTCCTCCAGCGGCAGGTACAGCGCGCACATGCCGGCCGACAGTGAGAGTGACATACCTTGACGCGGTCTCCGGACTGCGGCACGACGGGCTCCAGCAGGTCGGCCAGCACGTTGACCACGCGGTCCTCCAGCGGCAGGTACAGCGCGCACATGCCGGCCGACAGTGAGAGTGACATACCTTGACGCGGTCTCCGGACTGCGGCACGACGGGCTCCAGCAGGTCGGCCAGCACGTTGACCACGCGGTCCTCCAGCGGCAGGTACAGCGCGCACATGCCGGCCGACAGTGAGAGTGACATACCTTGACGCGGTCCCCGGACTGCGGCACGACGGGCTCCAGCAGGTCGGCCAGCACGTTGACCACGCGGTCCTCCAGCGGCAGGTACAGCGCGCACATGCCGGCCGACAGTGAGAGTGACATACCTTGACGCGGTCTCCGGACTGCGGCACGACGGGCTCCAGCAGGTCGGCCAGCACGTTGACCACGCGGTCCTCCAGCGGCAGGTACAGCGCGCACATGCCGGCCGACAGTGAGAGTGACATACCTTGACGCGGTCCCCGGACTGCGGCACGACGGGCTCCAGCAGGTCGGCCAGCACGTTGACCACGCGGTCCTCCAGCGGCAGGTACAGCGCGCACATGCCGGCCGACAGTGAGAGTGACATACCTTGACGCGGTCTCCGGACTGCGGCACGACGGGCTCCAGCAGGTCGGCCAGCACGTTGACCACGCGGTCCTCCAGCGGCAGGTACAGCGCGCACATGCCGGCCGACAGTGAGAGTGACATACCTTGACGCGGTCCCCGGACTGCGGCACGACGGGCTCCAGCAGGTCGGCCAGCACGTTGACCACGCGGTCCTCCAGCGGCAGGTACAGCGCGCACATGCCGGCCGACAGTGAGAGTGACATACCTTGACGCGGTCCCCGGACTGCGGCACGACGGGCTCCAGCAGGTCGGCCAGCACGTTGACCACGCGGTCCTCCAGCGGCAGGTACAGCGCGCACATGCCGGCCGACAGTGAGAGTGACATACCTTGACGCGGTCCCCGGACTGCGGCACGACGGGCTCCAGCAGGTCGGCCAGCACGTTGACCACGCGGTCCTCCAGCGGCAGGTACAGCGCGCACATGCCGGCCGACAGTGAGAGTGACATACCTTGACGCGGTCCCCGGACTGCGGCACGACGGGCTCCAGCAGGTCGGCCAGCACGTTGACCACGCGGTCCTCCAGCGGCAGGTACAGCGCGCACATGCCGGCCGACAGTGAGAGTGACATACCTTGACGCGGTCCCCGGACTGCGGCACGACGGGCTCCAGCAGGTCGGCCAGCACGTTGACCACGCGGTCCTCCAGCGGCAGGTACAGCGCGCACATGCCGGCCGACAGTGAGAGTGACATACCTTGACGCGGTCCCCGGACTGCGGCACGACGGGCTCCAGCAGGTCGGCCAGCACGTTGACCACGCGGTCCTCCAGCGGCAGGTACAGCGCGCACATGCCGGCCGACAGTGAGAGTGACATACCTTGACGCGGTCCCCGGACTGCGGCACGACGGGCTCCAGCAGGTCGGCCAGCACGTTGACCACGCGGTCCTCCAGCGGCAGGTACAGCGCGCACATGCCGGCCGACAGTGAGAGTGACATACCTTGACGCGGTCCCCGGACTGCGGCACGACGGGCTCCAGCAGGTCGGCCAGCACGTTGACCACGCGGTCCTCCAGCGGCAGGTACAGCGCGCACATGCCGGCCGACAGTGAGAGTGACATACCTTGACGCGGTCTCCGGACTGCGGCACGACGGGCTCCAGCAGGTCGGCCAGCACGTTGACCACGCGGTCCTCCAGCGGCAGGTACAGCGCGCACATGCCGGCCGACAGTGAGAGTGACATACCTTGACGCGGTCCCCGGACTGCGGCACGACGGGCTCCAGCAGGTCGGCCAGCACGTTGACCACGCGGTCCTCCAGCGGCAGGTACAGCGCGCACATGCCGGCCGACAGTGAGAGTGACATACCTTGACGCGGTCTCCGGACTGCGGCACGACGGGCTCCAGCAGGTCGGCCAGCACGTTGACCACGCGGTCCTCCAGCGGCAGGTACAGCGCGCACATGCCGGCCGACAGTGAGAGTGACATACCTTGACGCGGTCTCCGGACTGCGGCACGACGGGCTCCAGCAGGTCGGCCAGCACGTTGACCACGCGGTCCTCCAGCGGCAGGTACAGCGCGCACATGCCGGCCGACAGTGAGAGTGACATACCTTGACGCGGTCCCCGGACTGCGGCACGACGGGCTCCAGCAGGTCGGCCAGCACGTTGACCACGCGGTCCTCCAGCGGCAGGTACAGCGCGCACATGCCGGCCGACAGTGAGAGTGACATACCTTGACGCGGTCCCCGGACTGCGGCACGACGGGCTCCAGCAGGTCGGCCAGCACGTTGACCACGCGGTCCTCCAGCGGCAGGTACAGCGCGCACATGCCGGCCGACAGTGAGAGTGACATACCTTGACGCGGTCCCCGGACTGCGGCACGACGGGCTCCAGCAGGTCGGCCAGCACGTTGACCACGCGGTCCTCCAGCGGCAGGTACAGCGCGCACATGCCGGCCGACAGTGAGAGTGACATACCTTGACGCGGTCCCCGGACTGCGGCACGACGGGCTCCAGCAGGTCGGCCAGCACGTTGACCACGCGGTCCTCCAGCGGCAGGTACAGCGCGCACATGCCGGCCGACAGTGAGAGTGACATACCTTGACGCGGTCCCCGGACTGCGGCACGACGGGCTCCAGCAGGTCGGCCAGCACGTTGACCACGCGGTCCTCCAGCGGCAGGTACAGCGCGCACATGCCGGCCGACAGTGAGAGTGACATACCTTGACGCGGTCCCCGGACTGCGGCACGACGGGCTCCAGCAGGTCGGCCAGCACGTTGACCACGCGGTCCTCCAGCGGCAGGTACAGCGCGCACATGCCGGCCGACAGTGAGAGTGACATACCTTGACGCGGTCCCCGGACTGCGGCACGACGGGCTCCAGCAGGTCGGCCAGCACGTTGACCACGCGGTCCTCCAGCGGCAGGTACAGCGCGCACATGCCGGCCGACAGTGAGAGTGACATACCTTGACGCGGTCCCCGGACTGCGGCACGACGGGCTCCAGCAGGTCGGCCAGCACGTTGACCACGCGGTCCTCCAGCGGCAGGTACAGCGCGCACATGCCGGCCGACAGTGAGAGTGACATACCTTGACGCGGTCCCCGGACTGCGGCACGACGGGCTCCAGCAGGTCGGCCAGCACGTTGACCACGCGGTCCTCCAGCGGCAGGTACAGCGCGCACATGCCGGCCGACAGTGAGAGTGACATACCTTGACGCGGTCTCCGGACTGCGGCACGACGGGCTCCAGCAGGTCGGCCAGCACGTTGACCACGCGGTCCTCCAGCGGCAGGTACAGCGCGCACATGCCGGCCGACAGTGAGAGTGACATACCTTGACGCGGTCTCCGGACTGCGGCACGACGGGCTCCAGCAGGTCGGCCAGCACGTTGACCACGCGGTCCTCCAGCGGCAGGTACAGCGCGCACATGCCGGCCGACAGTGAGAGTGACATACCTTGACGCGGTCCCCGGACTGCGGCACGACGGGCTCCAGCAGGTCGGCCAGCACGTTGACCACGCGGTCCTCCAGCGGCAGGTACAGCGCGCACATGCCGGCCGACAGTGAGAGTGACATACCTTGACGCGGTCTCCGGACTGCGGCACGACGGGCTCCAGCAGGTCGGCCAGCACGTTGACCACGCGGTCCTCCAGCGGCAGGTACAGCGCGCACATGCCGGCCGACAGCCCGCGCACTACGCCCGTCTGCCCGGCCAGCGCGTCGTCGTCGTGCGGAGCGCGGACGCGGACCTAGAAACATCATATTATGTACATTAGTTTAAAATATGCCTTACCTTGCCTTATGTTTGAGTTAGTGTTTCCTAAAAATGATTGTCTGAGTTAACAAGACGCGATGAGATGACATTGAGATACAAAATGTTGTCTGATGATGAGAATTTCAACTAAGAGGGTGAAGAGTGAAATAAAGATTTCAACGTTTTTTTTGTGAATGTTTCGTCACTGGGAAAGCACAGTAAGACTAATACCGTTAGTAATAGTCCTGGGACAAATTCTAAAATAAAAGATAATTCTTATTCACCTCAACTTCCGTAGTATGCCAGTCAGGAGCCGCGGCGTCTGCGGCGGCGTAGGGCGAGCGCGGCGAGTACCCGCCCGGCGACGGCGTGGCCGGGTAGCCCGCCGTGTAGCCGGCCGGCGACGGCGACGGCCGGTACGGCGAGTACGTGTGGTCCGAGCCGTACATCGTGCCCGGCGTCTGCGGCGTGAACGGACCCGCCGCGTACGCGTCGTTGCCGTCGTCCAGAGACCCGTACTCGAAGTCTGGAGCCCTGGCAGGTGTGTTGGCAGCGGTCGGGTCCCACGCCCCGTGTGCGGGGGTACGTCCTCCTTCGTGAGATGGTGTTGCCGAACCATAGTGAGGAGTTCTCCCTCCCACGTCGTATATCGGCGTGGCGGAGCCGTGCATGGGCGTCTTGATGCCGGTGTCGCGGTACGTGGGCGTCTGCGCGCCCAGCGTGGGCGTGCGTCCAGGCGTGTTGCGCGTGTAGAAGGAGCTGGCGCCGTCCCGCGCCGTGTTACCGGCGCCTGCGATGTGCGAGCGGTCCACGGAGATCGTCTGGCACGCGGAGTGCAGCTCCACGCGAGCTGTGCTACCCGTGGCGTCCTTCACGATACCCACGTTGCCCTTGTACGGGCCTCCCGTGATCTTTATAGTCTGTCCTATAAGCTCCCTATCTCTTGTAACTCCGCCTCCTCTACCGCCCCGTCCCCCGCGGCCCCGCGGCGTCATACCGCCTCTTCCTGACGGATGCATAGGTGACTGTATCCTCGGTGACATAAACCCGAGTGATAACCCAGCTGACGCGTTATTATTCTTGTTACCACCCGCTAACTGCAAGTGCCGCGTCTTACACACGAATATACCACCGTTATCGAGATACATGCGGGACTGTAAGAACGCGAAGTTCCTGTACAAATGCTTGATCTCACCGTTACGTCCGGCGTGAGGGCCGTCGATTACCTTCACAATGTCACGCTTCTGAATCGTATTCTGTTCAGAGTCGAGGGCCATAGTAAACCTGTTTTCACGTCTTTTCTGTAAAGCTTGCGGTTTGCACTCGATTACTTTACCTTGCATACCGAGAACATGGAAGTTTTCCTTCTCTAGTCGGACGATAACGCCGACAGTTTGTGGGTCAAGTTGGACCATGTCGCCCCATTGGAACTGACCGAGAGAGTCGACACCAGTGGCCATGTCGGAGCATAGCTGAAGATCGCGTGGCAGCACTTCCAGCTCGTGCATCGTGAGATCGGACACGAGCACGACTCTGTGCGGCTCCACTCGCACGATCAGACCTGTGTCACCTTCGTACCGGCCTGCTAACACCTTCACGTGGTCACCCTGTTTGAAGTACTTCCGCAACTCGTTAGGCTTGAACACTAAAGGATCTTTCAACGCGTCGTGCTTTGGCATGACAGTTATCATTGACCCATCTATGGCTATAATCCTAGCTTGCAAGTTGGCCAAGTCACCGGAACATACTTCTACATTGTCGCCCATTGAAAATGAATGTAAGCTAGTTGGGTCGTCTTTGGCAGGTGCTGCTAATTCTATATCTATTCCTTCAGGCTGTTCTTCAAATCTTTCTAATTCAGTCAGTGTGGGTTTGACACCCTCCGCCAATATGGCTGACATTGTGAAGTTTTTATATAAGAATCCCTTTCGGGAGTATCTGTTCCCCTCAAATATTAAGAAGTCACCGTCTGACGTGACCTCGCCTCCAATAGCTCTGATGGCTTCCGGATCGAAGGGTTTTGCTGCCGGGCGCCTCTTTTTTTTCCTTTTGGCTGCCTCACTTTCACTCTGTACTGTTCTTAGAGCTCCTCTGAGCCTTGTATAGTCTATTCTAGGTAATAATTTCAAATGCACTTGATTCTGAGCCAGATCTACATAGTCCACTTGTGCTATATCGTCTTTGTACAACCCTCTCTTTAGTCTGACCCATTGTTTTGGCTTCAAACCTGACTGTTCCTTAACTACTCTCAACACATCTGTCATTTCCTTGATAGGTACCATGTCCTGCTTCCAGATACCCATCCTCAATGTTCCAACATTATTTATGATGTTCTTAACATGAGTCTGTTTGTAAGCTTCAATATAGATGTATCCTTTCACACCTTCTGGGGCCACCACTGACTTGATCTGGAATGGTTCTTCAGAAAACTGGTAGGCAATGAACTTCCTCATGAGGAGTAGGACTGTGGCTTTCTCTTCACCTATCCTGCACTTGACCATCCATAGATTAGGGTCCTTGATGCCTGGCAGAAGGGTCTGTTGTGTGATTTCATCTGACATTTCCTCGCCACCTTCGCCAAAGTGTCTGAGTGCTGCGGACTCATCAGCATACTTGTTTCTAAGATACTCTTCAATTTCCTCCTCTTTCTGTGAGTCCCACAGGTTGGTACCTCGGCGCCTGCCCTCGATCTCCCGGGCCGTGGGCCCAATTTCATCCACTTCATTGCCCACAATGCCCATCTCTTGTGCTCCCTCTTCCCATTCATCATCTTCATCAACCTCGTCATCCACCTGAAGCAAGAAGAATTGTTTTATTCATTGGGAAGCTTTTTTTACTTGAAGGGACGAGTAGTGTTAATTTTATTTTAATAATATTGATATCTGTTCTCTGTTTACCTATGTTCTACAAATAAAAAATTTGAATCATTACCTCTGCTTCGTCAATAATGAATCCTCCATAGCGACTGTCCTTCTTACGTTTCTTCCTCAGTCTTTCTTCTTCCTCATCTTCTTCATATTCTTCAGAGTCTACTAAGTCCTCACCTTCCGGTTCTTGTTCATCCTGCAAGAAATATGAATTGGTATGACATAGATTTATGTTGAAACATTTAATACAAACACTTGTTTGAAAGATAATTGTAACTTTGCTATCTTGATATCTTATGTTAACTGGCTTGGCATGAGTGGAGTTGCCACCAATGGAGAGGATGATAAAAGAATAATATTTTCAAGTGTTCATGTCATTAGTATTGCCACAATACAATACAATTAGCCATTGTCATGGACGGCATGCATCTTCAACAATAATAATTTTGTTAAGTTCAGTTCATCACCTGGCCCCACATGGTGGCTCATAGACCACTCCCTCTCATTGTGAGGAGGGCTGTGTCTCAGCAGTGGGACAGTATAGGCTGATTATACTGGGTTTTACAGCTTTGACTTACTGACCAATAACACTGATAGTAGTAGTCCAACCAGCAGCAATCTACTTAAAAATTGTTGTTCCCATTCATAATTTAGAATAAACCAACCTCCACTTCCTCATCCCCGGAAGCCTCTTTAGCCTCATCATCTCTGTTGCGACTGGCAGGGGAGGCAGAGCCAGCTGAACGACTCCTAGAAAAAATAAATTAATAATTAGACAGAAAATTAACAAATTAGCAAAATCTCTTATATGTTGTATCCAGCGTTAACTGGCTATGACTGATTTATGATAGATACCTGATGCTGAGACAGTCATTTAAAAAATTGGTGTAGGCACAGTTTCAGACAAATAATCAAAGTTCTAAGGTTTTCAACCTATGGAGCCCACACACACAAGACACTCAAGAGAGTATAGACAGAATGTCTTCTTTTGAGACTTTTTTTGTACGTGTGTGTTGTCAATCCAGCGGCCAGTTCATTTGGATGCCTCTCCAGCCTATCCAAGTATGTTTTGGTTATGGACAAGATTTCCTCTTTCACCGAGTTCATCTGAAGTTGGTTGTGTATTTCAGCATTTGTAATGAACCAAGCCCCATTGTATATAGTTCTCGGAATCACATTTTGCATTCGCTGTATGATGGAAATATTAGAGTTGCTACCGCTCCCCCATAGCTGGATGCCGTACATCCAGTCAGGCTATAGTATGGTTTTTGGTACAATTAGCAGTTTGTTGTCAATCGATAATTTACTGTTCCGCCCCAATAGCCAGTGTAGGTTTTTGTAGTGCAAGTTGAGCTCATCCCTCTTGGTCTTTATGTGCTGCCTCCACGTTAGGCGGTGATCGAGGTGTAGTCCTAAGTATCTCACACAATCTTCATGTGGTAGTAAGTTGTTATTTAGCTTTACTGGCGGACAATCGCCCCTGCGTAGCGTAAAAGTGACCTGTGCCGACTTAGATGGGCTGACTGCTATTCGCCACTTTTTGAGCCATTCAGACACACAATATGTTTGAGTGTGTGCTTGGTTATATGAATCTTAGCATTGGTGTATGTATCGAACCCTCTGTATAGAATCAGGAATCAGGAATGTGATGTGATGTTATGATCAGTGAAAGCATGTGTAAAATAGAATTGTTCTGACAATGTCTTCAATTAAACAATTTGTTGGTTGTTTCTATTGAAAATCAATGTAGGAAACCATGTGAATTGCGCAACAGCTTCGAAATATACTAAGTGTTATTCAAGCAATGAACCTTGATAAAACTGTTATCAAACTGTACAGTTTGCAAACACAAACGAAATCATTCATTGTTAGTTTGCGAAATAGTACCAACCTGGAACGAGACCGTGAGCGTGACTTAGATCTAGAGCGAGACCTGGAGGGAGTCCGCGAGATGCTGCGGCTGCCGGATCGCGACCGGGAGCCCGAGCGGGACCGCACTGAACGGACGCTCGCAGCGCTCCTCCGCGAACGACGGGATGCTACGCTACCCGCCTCAGATCCACTCCCTGAGTAATTGCTGGCTTCCGAATCCGACATTATCACTTCTTACGGGACTAAATCAATGATTTTGACCCATTAAAAATATTTTAACGCAAACACACCAGTACGTAGCAAAACGTCACAGACGATTGATTGATGTTGCCAGCGGCAGCCATCTACAAGCCAGATAAAAAAATACTAGAGGTGCTTACTGAAATTAGAGAATGTCCCTAAAACATTAATCGACTAATTTAGGGAAACTTGCTCTAAGAACCCAGAGTCTGAATCTTCTCTGAATTTAATAGTCTATGATTTGACTGGTTTTCTAAAAAAATAAGTTTGTCTATTGATTCGTCGTTTGCCCCACCGACAAGTGAGACTTTTCAGTAAATTAATCGTTATTAAGTTATTATACTGAGTGAAAATCCTACCAAAAATATTACAAAAGAAATAGGACACTTCCCTAAAATTTGTTCTTGCTGAATAATAAATATTTGGAAGATCTGAGGGGTCGACTAGTGCGAAGCTCTTTTGGTGTCTCTTTGGCTTTCGATCAGATTTTCGCACGTCCTACAATAAACAATCATTCGGTTTTGTAGTGGTGCTGCATTGTGAATCGATCGGTGTGGTGTTATTGCGTGAGTGCAGTGTATGTGGTGCAGTGCAGTGGTCAGAGTGCTGGTCGCGATGTATCAGTGAGGGACTGCGGTGACCGAGTGGAGCCGTAGCTGGGGGTGTCATGCTGGAGACGCGGTCGGCGCGCGCCGCAGACTCGGTGTGGGCGAACAAGCCGCTGCCGGCGCCACACGCCATGGCCAACACGAGGCACGGGAAAAACGCACAGGTATACCTTCACTTTACACCCACTGCCGCACGAACGTAGTCATCAGC
Organism: Xestia rhomboidea; assembly: GCA_963853795.1. Taxonomy (NCBI): domain Eukaryota; kingdom Metazoa; phylum Arthropoda; class Insecta; order Lepidoptera; family Noctuidae; genus Xestia; species Xestia rhomboidea. The sequence continues at coordinate 20,141,209 of OY970764.1, forward strand.
TTGCTTAACTATCTTAATGTGGCACATCCTGTTGGGTGTTCTACACAAAAAATTGATGTATGCAATGACAGCTTTCAGTAGTGTTCCATAGGGACAGTTCTTCCAACTAGTTTTCATATAAAACTGCAGTAAGGTTGCTAAATTAACAAACTGGTAAACTACAATATGATTCTGATTGGCCCTGAGCACCTGTAATTAGGCGGCAGTTGCTTCAAATTAAATTGTTGTGGAATTTGATGAGCTAAAGTAGATATTTGTATTATTTTTTGTCTGCTATGTATTATGCATTATTCATGCTTCTAACACTTTCACTAAGTTTTAATCCATGTTTAGATAATCATCAGTGTGAATACATTTTGAATTCTTCTTGCATGTGATTATAGAAAAGAGAAAGATTGGTAAAATATGAATGCAAAACTATTTAAAAACTGATACATTATCACATAAACAAGAAATGATAGTAAAGTTATCTTTCTCATTGTTATGAAAAGAATGCAGCCATGTCAAGATAGCTATGATAGGTTTAGTTCTGTAGCATCTTTGCATCATGTCACAACTAAACTTTTTCTATAAATTACTTAAAACTATACTTTTGGCCTCTAACTAAATATACTTATCAACACACAACTTATATAATTAAATTGACAATTATTTACATACTTAACGAGTAAGAGTTGCTATCAGATATAACTCACTCTGATAAATTGGAAAGCTACTAACTTAACCTGTCTGGAGGTTAAGATTTTAGCTTCTAATCTAGGAAATGGGAATATACTTACTATCTTTTAACCAGGTAAGTCGTTACTGTTACCAAACTTTACACATTGCTGGTGTGAATCCCTCGGGGGAAACTGACCTTAATACTATTAATAGCATGAATTAGGAAAAACGAAAATTTTATCAGCCTTGGGTAATTTAGGAACAGTCACACTGGGATAATTCATAGTAACACATAAACAAATAGTCCCGTAGTTAAAAAAGTGAGCTGACTCACTTTTTAAAATGACAGCCAGGACCAATGGCTTAACGTGCTTTCCGAGGCACGGAGGAAACCCGGTATGTAATGGGTGGTCACCCATCCACATACCAACCTAGGCAATCACGGCTTGACCTAAAGATCAACCTGAGCGGCAGTTATTATTTAGCCACTGTTAGGTATTATGTAATAAGTTATTTATTGCTTTTATTAGATACTGAAATTAGCCAGAGAATGGCCTTCTCCTAACCCAGCTTATCTAATGGTGACAATAAACTAAATTAATACCTTTGTTTTGTGATATTCTAGCATCCTATTGTAATTTACAAACAGTGGTGTTGTGGTAAAAAGAATATTCTCTGAATTTAATTATCATCATCATGTTGGTATTGGTGCTGCAAGATGTGAGTCTTCTTCCGTACATCTCAATTGAATAGTCAGACCCATCTCTATATTTACTCTCGTTTTAGCTTATCAACTTTACTATCCATGCATCATTCATTATGTTAGTTTTCCTCCAATTTTATAGCCATATCCATTCACCATCAGGATGTGAATGCATTTGGTAATTAAGTACAATATGCCTAAATAAACATTCAAACAAAACCACATTTAATTAATGGTATTGAATTATTTTTGGTTTCCCTACTACTAGTTATCCTGTTTCAAATATAAATATTGAATGAGTGAACACCTGCATTATATTATATTGAATGATAGATAATAATTCAACAATTCTGAATGTGCTGCTTTTCTCTTACTTATGGAATGCCAAGAAAGGAGTATTTGAAATTTCAAGTTTATTTTTTACCTTTGTTTTATTCAATGAAACGAAATGAATTAATTCAATGAAATAGAATAAGCTATTGTAAAACAACAACAACACACATGCAAATAATATACTGATCACAATTAGCACAGTGAACATGCACACATCTGAGTAGACGGAAGAAGAAGACATATTGCCCAATCGATGATCATCAGCATCATCATTAGTCTAGCCTTTACCCAACTATGTTGGGGTCGGCTTCCAGTCTAACCGGATGCAGCTGAATACCAGTATTTTACATGGAGCGACTGCCTATCTGAGCTCCACAACCCAGTTAGTACTGGGTAATACGATACCCCTAGGTAAGACTGGTTCTCAGACTTAATGAATGATAGTTAATTATAATTGGGTATAGCAGGACATACCTAATTAATATTGTTACAATAAAACTGAATGATAAACAGGAAAAATATCCCTTTAAACAATAGTATATTCCGAAGGTATTTTACTGAACTGTGTGGTCATTCTGGAGTCATCTTGGACAAAGTATTAATCATTGGAAGCTAGTCCTAACATGTGCAGTTATCCTGAACTGTGGTTTGCTGAATTTTGCTGTTTGTTGTTTAACTCTTTTATTTACTATAACTACATTAATTATGGCATGTTTCTTGAGACCACATACTACTCAGAATACTTTGAAATTTAAACGGATGTGTAGTTCCCTAAACATTAATAAATCTCAGCTGCATGCTGTGTCATGCTACTGAATCGATCTTAGGCCTGTAATGGACCAACAATACCACTGTAAATACTTGCCCATTGCTGTCGCCATCACACAATACTACGACTGTGTTATTATTTCATAGGAGACATACATAAAGTTGAGCTTGAGAGTTCTCAATGTCTTCTCTCGAAATCCAATCTGCTATGACCCCCATCTCGGTTTCTGACGTCAATGTGCTACATTACATTCCACAATAACTATGAGATAATCAGCTGCTGGGCTGTGTTTTACAAATACGCCCACATCATTTAATCAGCAGGATATTATTAACAGATGGGACTTTTCCCTCATTAACACCTAGCGAGCGGTGTGTTGTCATCGACGAATTGTCTAGCAGTAGCATTATTTATGCACACGGCGACACTGCGACACTACATTTCCAGAATGCATTGGATTGTACGGAAAGCTGATAAAATGCGAATGCAGTTTATTTTGGTAATTAGTGTCCGACCGAAACTTCGGCTTCAGCTACCTTACCTTTGGCCAGAAAACTTCGGCCAAAATTGGCCATAGATTTTGCCGAAGCCGAAGGTATCTAGCAAGCGCTGAAATTGAACGAACTGTTTCGAATGCGCAAGAGCGCGATGAAAGAAGCGACGCGCGGGGGGCAGGGATCACTCATTTAGTAAAGTTGCAACTGCAAGATAATGTAACTCATCTCGTTAAAGGCTAACTTTTTAGCTAAACTTCAATTGAATTTCTTAGGGTTATTAAACATCCCGCTTCGGCCGAAGATTATGGCGATATCCGTTTATTTTACGCTATAATGCGCAAATAGTCAGCCTCACTAATTCGCCGAATCGAGGAAGTTGCAACGGAATCCTAAGGATGATTGCAGAGAGACCTGAATCTGCAGTTGGAGGAAGGCTTATCAGGCTGCATGTTGCCTAAGCTATTTTTCTGACTAACATAGTTTTAAGATATTGTTACTAACAAATTATGGACATTTTATTAGTCTGAATTAAACGTATTTTATTTTTATTTATTTATCGGTCGGACACTACTGGCAAGACTGTATAGCTTTTAATGTGTGGCCGTGTGTGCACTTACTAAGTACTTAGTTCATCTCGGTCAGGTGCGCCAACCTTGATGTTGTAGAAAGATCATTCAATCGGTACACCCGCGCCTTTTGGTCTCAAATATTGCTGAATTCGCCACTAGTCACAGATCTTTCAATGCATCCCCGAATATAATAAAAACGTGCTTAGCTATGCCCTCCATTGTACTGCTTATACAATCACCAGTCTTGTATTGATTATTTCTTTCATTTACGCAACAAAAGAGGTGACCTATTCTCTTGTTATAATACCCTGGACGCTTTCCACAACACGCACGATTATTACCACCCTTCTTTTGCATGGAACCATAGAAATACGGACTTAAACTTAATGTTTTTTCCCATGAACGTATACAGAAAACACAACGCCACTTGCTACGAATGTTACGTACTCCTTTGCTTCGTCCATCTTCATAAAACTGGTCGTAGACGCACGCCGGTTCCGATTACTAGTATACCTGACCGTGCTGAAGTAAATTACCCATAAGTTCAGTGTATGTCCTAGGGCATCCCATCCCGGTGTTTCCATTAACCTCGCGTTGTAAATACCAAAAATACAGATGATTATTCATTCATTCATTCAATTCCTTGTGGCTCTTTCCAGGACGACGTCTGCTACGTAGTTGCGAAGTACGACTACGCGGCGCAGGGCGCGCAGGAGTTGGACCTGCGCAAGAACGAGCGGTACTTGTTGCTCGACGACTCCAAGCACTGGTGGCGGGTGCAGAACGCGCGCAGCCAGTCCGGTTACGTGCCCAGCAATTATGTTAAAAAGGAGAAGCCTTCGTTGTTTGACAGGTGAGGGTGCATGACTACCATATCAACCCAGGGACTTGGGCCTCATCTCTGTGTGAAAGAGTTGTCTCTAATCCATCACTGAGATCCAGGTTTATAATTTGTGAGATGCGTAATTCAGATGGGATGTATCCAGCTGGGATTTCGAGAGGTTATTTACGCCCTGTTAGAACTGCTGTCCACCTTGTTATGTAGTCGATTGCAGGTTAGAACAGAAAGAAGATCGTGTAGGTAAAAGTAACCAACCACCACCATCACCAACCTCATCCAAATTGTAAAGAAACCAGACCCGAAATTGAATTCTGATTATGCCATGACATCCTATTGCTGGTTACAGTGGTCACTTCCTAATTAATAATGATGTGATACCATTACACCAACTAGTAATAAATAAAAAACGACGTCATAAAATCCGGAAGTAAGTATGTGTCACACTCTAAAATTCCAATTGATATTCTGGCCTTTCCCAAGTTGTGTTTATGTCGAATCTCCTTGAGCAAATCATGGATAGTAAGAAAAGAGCCATACAAAGGACTGTTAGATAGAAAAACTGGCTTCACTACACGAACCAATCACATTTTTACGATTAACCAATAAAATCCGCGACGTTAAAAATGTAGATCTTATCGGGTTTAGGACCTAAATAAAGTATGTGTCTGCAATATGTAAACATTGTCTGTAAAAATACGAAAGATAACATTGTTTACTATGACATATGATTCAACGCTAGTTAACCACTACGATGATGCATAGTATATTTTTGTAGTATTAAAGCAGCAGTCAAGTGAAAGATTTTCTTGACGCCCAAAAGTTTCGTTGAGTTGAGTGCTGTATTCAACTGATTATAATACTATCACCAATCACAACCAAAACAAGGCTTGAGTTTTTATGCTCCTCATAATGTCTGAAATATGGCCGACAAAATTTCCACTGTTCCCTGAATTCGAAACTTTTCTCTCTATGTACATTGTACGGCCTTTCATCGTGAAGAAATCTTGGATACCCCTCTGTCTGGGGAAGGCGACGGCGACGGGTGTTTTAGTTTCTGGATCACTGGCCATTTTTAACGCATGACACTAGCGATATCCCAGTCATTCAGACGACGACAGTTTTACATTTCATTAACTATCTCTTCTTAAACATCTATACTTTAACCCGATTTTGTCTGCTGCACAAATGTGACGTTCGACCGTTGTTTACTATTATCACGGTCAGTTTTCAATCGGTCAATTACGCACGTCTTTATGTCTTTGAATCAATTGGCAATTCAATTAAACGTATCAATGGCGCAGCTACGAAAACAAATCTTCAATATCTGCGATGCCTCGTAACTGTCGTAACTCATCAAGTTTTGCAAAGGAGAATGGCGAGGTTGGACCCACGTAATTTAAAAATCAACGGAGCACCGTTCACGGTCTAGTTTATATCAATTATAAGAATTTATCAGAGTTCTATATAAAACTATTGAGTTACTAGGTGATCGGAATTAACAGTTACGAATGATTTTAATTTGTATAAAAATAAGTCATTGTGCAGTTTCCGAACGCAACTTGTGACATTTACCTTCTTACAACTGAGAAATAATCAAACATCATTGTCAATATGGTGGTATACGGTTTATACGTATATATGGTATACGGATAAATGCTATTTTATGCCATTCTACGTACTAGGTTATAATCTTCTACCTTTCATATATTTTTTCTCCCAACTTCTATAACCTACTTTCCATTTGCTTTTTTGTTAGTCTTAAGTTAAGTTTCCACAATGTACACTACCCATATCACTGGGTCCGAATTACATGCAATCCCGCAATTCTCCTTTATAATTTATTCTCACGTCGAGCGTCTTAGGAAATTATGAAATCCTAAAATATACGTAAACTTTTTTTTTCCATGGAGGCAGAAAATATAGAACGCCATCTGCATCTGCTGATCCTTATCCATACTGCTTGGGCTTCGTCCACGTTCAATCTGGTCATACACGATTACACTTACTTTCGCCCGTAGCGAGTACTACGCACCCCACAAGGGGCTTTTTACTTATACATATGTTTGCAATATTTTTCTTTTGCATTGACTCTTATTCCTAGATATTATAATACGTATCAACAAAGTAATCTCTAATAATATGCCCAATACAAACATTGCATGTTCTTGAGTTTATCTGTGTTACAAAGGTGACATTGAAGCTATCAAGCTTGCACTTACCAAAAATGCACTTTGTAAACAAAATCTGTTTGGTTACCTAAATAAATATAGGTAAATCGGCGATGATTTATGGAAACCAGATAGTAATTTTAATTATTTTTTTCTTTTGGCTTATATTACACCGGGTTTTGAAATGCAAGGGCGAAATTAAAATATATTAAGTAGCAAGTTCCAAATGATATTAACACACCTATAGTATGCCACATTTCGTAAGGGGCGAACATATTATCGCCATCAACATAAATGACTCGGCTAGCTAAAGAGAAGTTCCAGATGACACTGACCGACCTGGGAATCGAACTCAGGACCTTATGTTCGGCAGTAGGGTTGCGAACACTAGACCAACGATACGGTTCATCATCATTATCAGCCTAGAGCAGTCCACTGCTGGACATAGGCCTCCTCAATCGCACGCCACTCAACTCCATTCTCAGCAACTCTCATCCAGTTGCTACCAGCCACCCTGCGAAGATCGATACAGTTGATATTTTTAAATTGCTGGTTCAGAAATCTGATTGTTAGCATATTTTTTTATAATTTTTACATAGTTTAAAACAAAGTCGCTCCCGCTGTCTATACGCTTAGATCTTTTAAACTATGCAGCGGATTGTTTTGATGCAGTTTTCAGCAATAGATAGAGTGATTCAAGAGGAAGGTTTATAATTATCTACATTCCACCCGTGCTAAGCCGGGTCGGGTCGCTAGTCATTAATAAAATTCATATACAATAACGCAATGCTATATTTTGTCCCCAAAGCATTAGCTAAAGAACTTCGTTTACCCTTTTGCAATTGATAAGATAATCATAGAGCAATACGTAGCAGACCTGTATAACTTGAGTTGCATTTTCGAATACAAATATGAGGTAAATTATCACACCCTATGTACTATAGTAACATTACAAGCCGTACTAAGGCTTCACACATGCTTAATAAAAATAATAAAATTCTTGCTCAGTGTAGTACGCAAGTAGTGTAGTATGTACGCAAACACACGTTACCGGATATCAGTTGTTTCTCTTTCCGTATTGTTGAAATGCCGAGGGAAAATGGTAATTAATGTGTTTAAGGATAGGGTAATCAGTTGGTGTAATTACTACACTGATACAACCTTGTTGATCAGCGAAATTGTTGCTGTCACCTTGCTTTGATTTATTATTGGTTTTAACCATGCGGGTATCATTTTACAGATTAAAAGAGATGTATTGATTCTTTCGAGTTTTCCAATAGAAGCACCTACATCTTTTACTACTCTCTACAGAGATTTCACGTCAGCCAAATCGTCACAGCATCATTAAATAAATAATGTCTTTAGACAAAAAAACCGCCATGCATTGAATACTCAAGTAGTAAGTGTTGCCGTAATAAGTTAAATTCCATGCTCCAGCAAGTCCTACTACAATATAATGATGTGTCATATTGTCAGGCAATGAGGGAAAACATCGCGAGAAAACAAGCCTCTATCGTTTAAACCTGCACAATGTTAGTTTGTGACGAAATAACAATAAACACATTAGTTGTCTCGTCTCTGTCACAAGAACAACACCTGGACTGCTTGCGTAGACCATTTGTGCGTGTGCCTTATTCTTAGGCCGGTCTTTAAAAACTGCTGGAAACCGCGATCTGAAGACAGGAATCCTAGACTAAACTGATCTATTGACGGAGCACATGCAAAAGAACCCTGTGTACCATTGTGACTTCTATGTAATTGTGTGCATCCTTTGATGGAGATCCCAAATAAATGTATAAATATTTACCCGTGATTTTTTAAGATTAATTCTCGCAAGTGTCGTGTAACAATGCACACAAATGGCAACACAATTGAAACTGATTCCAGTATTAAGAAGAAGGTAAAGAAGGGCGGCGGTTCGAAGACCCTCCCGTCGAACAGTTCGCCGGTGCGGGGCGGCGGCGAGCCGGGCGCGCGGCGCGTGGAGCCGGGCGAGGCGCTGGGCACGGCCGTCGTCAAGTACAACTACCAGGCGCAGCAGCCCGACGAGCTGTCGCTCACCAAGGGCACCAGGATCCTCATCTTAGAGAAGAGTAATGATGGCTGGTGGAGAGGACAGTACCAGCAGCATACTGGCTGGTGAGTTTTACTGTCTTTTTTGGCCTGTTTCATCAGTTTAGATCATCTGCCCGTTTTTATAGATTCCTAATCAGTAGATAGTGCCTTTAGAAATAATGTGAAACATCTTTTCCCTATCCCACTTTATTTGAGGTGGAGGTCTCTTGCAAACTTCTCTATTAGTCCTCATTTCAGTAGTGAACTAGTCACTTTCACTCCAGCCATATCATCGTTTCTTTGGTTTTATAGCCATGCACAACTGCACATTCTAATCAAAACTTTCCTCACGACATTTTTCTGCAAAATCAAACAAACTCCTATATAACCCTTACAAATCGGTGTCCTCAGTTTCGCATACATACTTCATGTACAGTATCTAATACAAAATACATACTTCTTTTTATATATCATTGATTGTGTTTTATAATGGTTCTGGACTTAGCCTTCAGAATAGTGCTGAACTCATTTGTGACCAATGAAGCTTAATTAAATTATAGCGTAGTGTACAATGGCCATTTAATGCTGATATTACTTATTTAGTACAGTTTATTCAACAATATCTTAGTCAGCTTGGTAAAACTGATAAATAAATTTAAATTAATAAAAACATTTTGTTGTTTAATAACTTTAATGAAATAACTCACTAACGTAACTCAGTTACATGACTTATGTCAAAAATATGACACTATGGACAATTAACAAGTTTTTTTTTTAAACATGTGTTTAAAAAAAAAACTTGTTAATTGTATTTTAATGTAAGATTTCTACTTCAAAACACCTTCACGACCCCGTACTAATCCATCTACCAGCACAATGTTTTAAGTGCGCTAAATTGAGTCCTACCGAAAAGTCTGATTTTTAACCCCAAAAAAAAAAGTAATTTCCCAGCAAACATTTTGGCCTAGGGTTACTTAGTTTGATGTACAGAATGCTTGGTTGACGGCTTCGTGAAATCGTGAAGAGTCTGTTTACACCCTGTATAATATAGTAGTTGTGCCTGCAACTCACTTGCCAGAATCCCGGTAAGGGTTTCAGAGAACTTTACTGTGAAAATTAAAATTATCCAAATCAGAAGTGTTTCTTGAATCCAGAGTTTGCTCTACATGCAGTAGGCCGCACGTCAATGTGTAGACCTTGGGCTGGTCTAGCGTGGTATGAAATTTAAATATAATAAAGAGGCCAGCCTGTACTAATGTAGTTCTTGTCTTCTTGTTACCCCATCCGTGCGTCCTACTATACTAATAAACAGACAGCTCGACGACGTCGCGTTTATTTTTATAATGATAATATTATTAACAGAGATATTCCGTGCAGGTTTCCTTCGAACTACACCAGCGAAGAAGGTGACAATGAGGACCCCGTACATACGTACGCTATGGCGGAAAACGTTCTCGACATCGTGGTGAGTCTAAATACATTTCATCATCATTAGCACTCCCTTTCTGACCATAGCAGGCTCTTTGTATCACAGACAGTTTCTGTAAATGCTATGAATTTACTTGCTCGGTACCAATTCACCTTTACGCTCAAATAATATGATACCCAGTGACAACAGCCTTGAGCGCCACTGATTCGTGGGTTAAATTCCTACTAAGTTGTAAAAATAAATAGACATAGAGTCATAGATAGCATTGTTAATGTCCTATATGTGTATGAATCATGCCCATTTCCAGCTGATGTGCCATTGCTGCATTGTCGTCAGTATTCCCCGCAGGTGGCGCTGTACTCGTTCACGTCGAACAACGAGCAGGAGCTGTCGTTCGAGAAGGGCGACCGGCTTGAGATCATCGAGCGGCCGCCGTCCGACCCCGAGTGGTACCGCGCGCGCGACTCGCGCGGCCACGTGGGGCTCGTGCCCCGGAACTACCTGCAGGAGCTCGCCGACTACCTCACCACGCCCTACAGGTAACCACCGCACCGACTACTCGCGCGGCCACGTGGGGCTCGTGCCCCGGAACTACCTGCAGGAGCTCGCCGACTACCTCACCACGCCCTACAGGTAACCACCGCACCGACTACTCGCGCGGCCACGTGGGGCTCGTGCCCCGGAACTACCTGCAGGAGCTCGCCGACTACCTCACCACGCCCTACAGGTAACCACCGCACCGACTACTCGCGCGGCCACGTGGGGCTCGTGCCCCGGAACTACCTGCAGGAGCTCGCCGACTACCTCACCACGCCCTACAGGTAACCACCGCACCGACTACTCGCGCGGCCACGTGGGGCTCGTGCCCCGGAACTACCTGCAGGAGCTCGCCGACTACCTCACCACGCCCTACAGGTAACCACCGCACCGACTACTCGCGCGGCCACGTGGGGCTCGTGCCCCGGAACTACCTGCAGGAGCTCGCCGACTACCTCACCACGCCCTACAGGTAACCACCGCACCGACTACTCGCGCGGCCACGTGGGGCTCGTGCCCCGGAACTACCTGCAGGAGCTCGCCGACTACCTCACCACGCCCTACAGGTAACCACCGCACCGACTACTCGCGCGGCCACGTGGGGCTCGTGCCCCGGAACTACCTGCAGGAGCTCGCCGACTACCTCACCACGCCCTACAGGTAACCACCGCACCGACCACTCGCGCGGCCACGTGGGGCTCGTGCCCCGGAACTACCTGCAGGAGCTCGCCGACTACCTCACCACGCCCTACAGGTAACCACCGCACCGACTACTCGCGCGGCCACGTGGGGCTCGTGCCCCGGAACTACCTGCAGGAGCTCGCCGACTACCTCACCACGCCCTACAGGTAACCACCGCACCGACCACTCGCGCGGCCACGTGGGGCTCGTGCCCCGGAACTACCTGCAGGAGCTCGCCGACTACCTCACCACGCCCTACAGGTAACCACCGCACCGACCACTCGCGCGGCCACGTGGGGCTCGTGCCCCGGAACTACCTGCAGGAGCTCGCCGACTACCTCACCACGCCCTACAGGTAACCACCGCACCGACCACTCGCGCGGCCACGTGGGGCTCGTGCCCCGGAACTACCTGCAGGAGCTCGCCGACTACCTCACCACGCCCTACAGGTAACCACCGCACCGACCACTCGCGCGGCCACGTGGGGCTCGTGCCCCGGAACTACCTGCAGGAGCTCGCCGACTACCTCACCACGCCCTACAGGTAACCACCGCACCGACCACTCGCGCGGCCACGTGAGGCTCGTGCCCCGGAACTACCTGCAGGAGCTCGCCGACTACCTCACCACGCCCTACAGGTAACCACTTACTGCCTAATCCAATAAAGCACATGTTTTCTTGATTACTGTTTTGTTGAAAAAAGCCTGAATCGTATTCATTCAAATGTGTGTGTTATAAAGGAAACTTCATGGATAATTAAATATATATTCAGCTGATTAGGGGGTTTACGGCCATTGAAAGAGTAGTTATTTGAAAATATGTATGCGTTTAGAAAATCTTATTTTTGTTTTATCGTCATTAGTTATCGATATGTCCAACACGTCTACAGAGTTTCACTAGTTAATTTATGTGTGCGACACATGAATGCATTAGCACTGATATAGCTCGTTGCTCGCGTTTATCTCTTCAGTGTTGACCTGATATGAGAGCTGGTCGTGAAGAGTAGCGGAAGCCGCGGATACCCCGCCCCGAGCTGCCAGCTGACGAGCCGGCCTGGGTAGCGCGCGGGGACTGCCCGCTCGAGCCTCAGCGGGAGACGAATGGCGGCCAACCGCTAACCCATTTAGTGTAAAAAATATTCGTGTCCCCAAGCTATGCGGTTCTTTGCAGTGTGGACCGCTCGGTACATGTTACATCTAATGCCTTCTTGACGTCGCGTCGGACTACCTTGCTCATCATTTAACTGTTCCTCCTATGTTCCCAGTGACGGCGGCGAGGGTGGCCGTCCTGTGGCGGGCGTAGCGAGCGGCGTGTCGCTAGCGGGGCGCGCGTGGTACTACGGCGCCATCACACGCACGCACTGCGACGCGCTGCTCAACACGCACGGACACGACGGGGACTTCCTCATCCGGGACTCCGAGACCAACGTACGTATAGTCTAGTCACAGTCAGCCTGTTCCCAACTCTCTTCCAATCTAACCGGGTGCAGCTGAAAACCAGTATTTTACGTTTTACCAGCATTAACATCCAGGACAGGGCAAACTACCTTCGCAACTTTACCAAATACATAGCCAATATGAATCAATCACCCTATGAGTGTGAGTGTAATAAGAGTTCAAATCTTTCTGGTTTTAACTTGTTTTGGCATCTCCATCTAAATATATATATGTCGTCCGCGCAGGTGGGCGACTACTCGGTGTCGCTGAAGGCGCCGGGCCGCAACAAGCACTTCCGCGTGCACGTGGAGGGCTCGCTGTACTGCATCGGCCAGCGCAAGTTCCCGACGCTGGAGCAGCTGGTGGCGCACTACCAGCGCGCGCCCATCTACACCAACAAGCAGGGCGAGAAGCTGTACCTCGTGCGCCCGCTGCCCAAGGCCACGCAGCCCTGCTGAGCTGCTGAGCTGCCCAGCCTCACACGTCTACGGAACTTTAGTATAGGGTGGCCTGACAAGTGTGATATATTCATTTCCTAAAAATCTGTTTCCGAATCATTTCGAGCTGTTCCGTACAGATGTGTCACTACCTATAATTAGCGTTTCCCGTTTTGTACTCCGGTGTCCACTATATTTACTCGTTAAAACTAGTTCAGAGCTTCCGTATATGCATTGTCAATTTTGTACGAAATTTGTATTGTAACCAGGCTCCGCACGCTCGATCGGAACCCACCAGCGTTAGTGAGGGTTTTGCACGAAAGTAGTCGATTAATCGAGTCGAACAGATTCCGATCGATTCACATCACTCTTTAGTACGTCGGCCGCGGAATCTGTTCGTTCCGAACACCTATTATACTGTAACGACATTAGTATAATACTGCGTTGAAGCAACGCCTAAACTTAATTAAACAACAATAACAAAACCAAAAATTGGCTTCTTTATCTCTATTAGTGTTTAATAACATTTTATATCATATTATTTAGGTAAGTTCGATAGTGTAATTTTTATAATGAGTTATAGTTAAACTGTGTTTTACGCATATTATATCGATGATCGCGTCTCGGAGTACCCGCGAATATATTGAGTGGACGCTTCAGACAATGTGATGTTGAACTAAATATACACGGATGCATATGTTGTGATGTTTGGCTAAGTAAGATATAATGTAAGTCACGATCAGGGACAATCGTGGAATGTGTAAGGAAGGCAACTTATTGTAAGTCGGTGGGAATTTTGTAAGGTTTTTCTAACGCGCTCAACGTTTAGAGGATTCCGTTGCGATCGACAGTATTCTGGTTTATTTAAACCTGCATATTTGTAAGATAATACACTACCTTTAGAGGCGAGGTGAATTATAATATAAATTGTTCTGAAAAAATCTACGCACTATCATAGCATTTCTTCTTTTACTATCGACTTCGACATTTCAAGGTATAATTACCTGCAAAAATCACTAGTATTAAAAAAGACATTCCTTATCTTATAACAAATTCTCCTAGCACAACTGTCAGTCGCAACTGCTCCTACAATCTCGCGAGTCGAGAATGATCTCGACCGCGCGCACGCAGCAACTGTATAAGTCTGACTAGTGGAATCGCGTAGTCAAATATATCAATGATAAACAATATTCCTACGTTTTAGTCTTTACGACAACGAATTAGGTAACATTTGGTTGGTACCGCACCAGTTTACACTTACATTTTGAAGTGATCATGGATGGATGATATTCGTCAAGATAATAAAACTGTGTGGTGAGGGTAAAGACGTATCTCCCATTGGTGGATCGCCGTCTTGTCGCGTTATACGGTGTATGTCCGATTGGTAGATGTTGCAGTCGTAATAAAGAATGAAAAGGAATGGTGTTCTGTTCAGTGTTCTAGTCTGGACTGTAAGCTACATCGATATAAATTGCTGTAACTACTCAAATTCAAAAGAAAAGCCGGCCCGACGTCTAGCAGTACTAGTAGATTTACGGTAATCAAATCATTGTAGTTTAAACTGGTGTGGTGGGCATGGAATCTCAACGGGTTGATTTCCACTGGGGTGACAATCGCTAGTCAATATTATACGCCGACATCACAAACAACTCTTATGTTACAATGTATTTACTTTTGTAAAACTTGTGCGCGCAATCTGTTCGGGTAACTAAACTAAGGACGATGAAACAATAAGATTATGCTCCAGTCACAAATACACCATAATATATTATTAATATTAAAAATGTATGATTAATTTCAAGGTTTAAAATTTAATTCTTAACCTATGTTAGTGTAAGCTTTAAATTAATGACGTCAAAGTCGTATTCGCTCTGTTCTATTCTCGGCGATCATTCTATTAGCACGTGGTGTCATACGTGACTTCGAATTTGTTATTATTAAGTGGAATTAAGGGTTGTACGCTATGTATTATAAATTATACACCGCCCAGACATGTTGCGCGCACGCACCGCAATTCGATCCACATGTAAAAATAACAATGGCAGCTTGTTTGTTGTTTTATAAATATTATTTTTTATAATATATTAATTTTGTAGATACCAATATATAAATTAAAATGCGAATCACCTTCAATGATTAATTTAAGTTAAGCCTTGACACGTTCAGTTGTAGCACCTGTTCTACCTTCTGTAGCAAGTGAGACGTCCAATACTTCGGTGACACTCCACAACGGCAAGTATTAAGTAACTAGCTTTTACACAGGATCATTATTTTTGTATGGACTTTTTATTTTACACATTGACAGTTGATATGCACCAAGTGTAGAGATTTTTGTATGCGAAAACTTAGCGATAAGGTTAGGTTACATGTGACACTGTATGATAGATGATTGAGGGTGTTTTCCTCGGTTTTATAATTATATACCTGCGCGTGTGTGAACGATTATTTGCATTTATATTATAGTAACGACTTTACTAATTCGAGATTAACTAAACAATGTTATATTAATTTAACAAAAGCTGCTTTGTTTATAACAAAAAAATTATTATCGTATGATATGAAGTTCTCTGGTCTCAGTTGCATTTGCTAAATTGATGCTTATAGCAAATTATTAGTTGAAAAATACGTCAAAAACGATTATTTTAAGGTAATTTCCTTAGATAATTTGAATGGAAAGCATCCTTGAGATGGCAATGTCTCCAGACATTTGATTGATAACGCACTATAATTAATTACATGTGATACTTTTGAGATATAACTTTTGTCTACACAAGTGTGAAAAAGTGAAATTTTTCGAATTTTTTGTAATGTAAATATACATACGTTCTGAATTGTAAAAAGGACTATTAATTTGCATTTCATATAAACATTCAAAAATTAATGTTAAATTGTGTTTGTACAATATTATTAGAGAGTTTGAGTTTCGGTAGACATTATACTCAACCAAGAAGGTTCGATGAACCTAAGAGAAATGATATTAGCATTTATTATGTAAGTATACTTATGAATAAACGTATTAGCATTATTCTTCTCAAGAAACTTGTTTCACAAGGCAATTATGAAACGAGTTTTTAAAGAATAGCTTTCATCAAAGGCATTTGCGTACGTTGTCTTTGAGTCTCAAGCGGTTGAGTGTTTGTCTAGAATAAGAGTTATCGAAACGAACACGTGCAACAAAAGTCATATCTCAAAACGCAGTGATCGTAAGTTACTAGATCTTTTTGATGTATTTAATACGTTTTATACTCAATAATGTAATTAGAATTAAATGCGAGGCAAACTCAGTATAGAGATTTATTAGTAAAAATAAAATAGCAAAATGTACCGCCGCTGCAGGTTTTGGGCGATTTTTTTTACAAACAAAATATAAAAGTATTCGGCGCATCGGGTTATTTTGTAATGAAATCCATATACATGGTGTACATTTGAACCTGGATCTTGATTGTGTTTGGGTTTAACTGCAGATTTGCGTTCAAAATACATCCTGTATTACAAAGTCTTCCTAGAATGTTGCAGCAATTGAAGTCGCATTTATTGAATGCAAGCACAAAGCCAGTAGCGACAAGCACGGGGTAATTATTAAGATGGACGTATTGAATTGTTTGAAATTAACGAGAATAAGACAGTGTCATGAGTGGTATAAGAAATATTCGATTGACGGACAAACGAATGGAAATTGATTGCAAATGAGAAACTATAGTGCACTAACTTTATCAAGCTTTATAAAATAAACATTGCCAAACCTAGAAAGGAATTAAAGCCGACTTTACATTCCTAAAGCTTTCTAAGATAACACTTGCGATGATTAGCTTAAAACTTAAGTATTGGGTACTAAAGTACCGCCCTACCAGTTTTTCAAAAATCGACTAATCTACATTACTGTATCAAACGTTTTAATAGTATAACTAGGTATAGATTATAGAGTGATTCGGTTTTTTATTTTTATATTGCTCAAAGTATATTATTTTATAATTTGTATTTGTGAACTTGTGTTTGTACGTTTTTGTGAATGTATATTATCCGATGTAACGAGCCAATGTAAGTGCAGTATGTAATATTTAACAATAATTTATTTATTAATTTGCCATCCGGTGTTTTATTCATATAATTCCCTCTCTTCCTAACCAGTACTATTACACTGAACAAACTCCCAGTTTTCGTATGCATTCAAAATAAGGGATTTGGTCCTAGTTACCGATTATTTTCCTGCTAGTACCTTAGTTACAAACAGCCATTGATCAAACAAAGCCATTCAAAATCAAAACAAGATCACGAGCTCGACTGTTGCTTGTTCCGTGCTAATTCATTCTATCGTAAAATGTTATCGCGCCGAGATAAACTACTGATCCAACCTTGGGAGGATCGCAGATTCAAAGATCATCGATCAAAAGTGAGTCACTGGCTTAAAGTTCATGTTTTCATACAAAATGTTTGAATACCATGAAATTATATCTAAGAGTTCAAACTTCGTCGGCATCTAACTGAATCCTTAGGGTCACGACACATTGATCTATTGTTTGTCAATACAAAAAGAACACTAAGTATGAGACGCCGCGCCGTACGGCGTAAAGTATGCCCTTTCGAATCGACGTGACGAACGCATTCCCATACTTTATGCTCTTTCGAGTGCCGTCGATCAATGTGTCTTGCTTGACCCTAATTTATACTATATTTTTCCAATTGGAGGTAAGATCCGCATTGCCAGCGATAGACGACCGAGCCCCGGCGGCACGGCCGCATGTGGCACTCAAACTGAAGAAGAACCAGCGCGAACTTGACAGAAAGAACAAGATTCAGAGCGAGAACTTCAGCCTCCTGCAGCGACTGAACGATATCATGAAAGTGAACAGACTCGATAATCACTGGACCAAACCACTGCCAAAGTAAGTTAACGAGTGGTCACTATCACTACATATTATAAAACAAAGTCGCCCGCCGCGTCTGTCCCTATGGTATGCTTAGATCTTTAAAACTACGCAACGGATTGCGACGCGGTTTTTTTTAATAGTGTATCAAGAGGAAGATTTTAGTATATAATTTGCGTTTATTAATATCTTATAAGCATTAGCAAGATCTAACATAAAGTTGGGAGCTAGTACGTGATTTTGGAAAGGTGGTTTCACCATATAACACACTTGGTCGAGTCTGCAAGCCACACGCAAACGCCGCCTGTTTTAATAAACTATACAAATGTACCCGGAAAGGACTAATAATCATGTTTAAATAAGTATAGCCGCGTGCTAACCGAAGGCTTAGAATTTACTGTATCTGCCGCGCCGTCGACAGTACCGACAGGTGGCATTTTATAGATTCTTGGTTACCCCAATAAAAATGTGTGGCCATGGTTGTATGGCCACAGTGCCCGACGAATTTATGTTCTCATAAATTAATTACTGTATAATGTTAGTTTCCAGCAAAAGGTAGGCTTGTTCTACGACGCGGAGTCGTTGAACAGTAAAGTGACGGCGCGCTCCCTGCCCGAGCCTTCCGAGGAGAGCTACAGCAACGTCAAGTGCTACGCCTGCGAGATCAGGAAAGTAAGTTATATACCTTTACAGTTGTACTGAATATTCTTGATTGAGGAGCCATGTTTCATTTAAATGACTATGATTTATTTGATCGGATCAAAGACCAGACATAATTACTACACAAAATAACACACAAAACAAAATACTCAACAAATTACTCTTTGTTTCCAGAAACAATACGAATACATCTACAAGCAGATGCATCGAGACTCACTGCCTTCTATTTACTCTAATTAATTATGTTATCTTGTGTTTTTTTTAAATAAAACGATTATTATATTGGACAGAATTTATTGGTATATAGATACAATACAAATGGGCTGAAGTCAACATAATTTCATATCGGGACAGCCGATCCTGTCCCGATTCCTGGTACTGCATTTAATTATTATCGTTTGGAGTTAAAATCGAAACATAAATACTATGTTATATCAAAAGCATCAATTCAATCGGTAAGCAGATTACACTAAACGCATACGTCGCGTACGCGGCACTTAACATTAAAGCTATCCACTTCGTGTCCATCGTCCGTTATTCGGTACATTACGAAATCGAAAAACAAAGATGAAAATTTTCAAACATCACAATAGAGCTGTATCACAACGGAGCCGCAGCTCGCGCCTCACTAGCGCGGCCGCAGGGCGACCAGGCCAACAGTCCGGCCCGGGCCCGTCGGGCCGCTCGCCGGGCCGCCAGTCCGGCCCGCCCGGCCGCACGACCAGCAGCTCGGGCCGGCTCGGGCGCGCGCGGCACTAGAAGCGGAAGCTCTCGTGCGGCCCGGGCGCCGCCGCCGCGTCGAAGTGGAAGCCCGACTCCGCCGCCGCCGGGACCAGCGTCGCGTCCTCCTCCTGCAACCGACATTACACCATTACAGAGATAATACCAAGAGCGACCATGTCAAACTGAACAAAACAAGAAACTTCATGACATCACACAACTGTACTAGCTCCGACTGGTCACGGTACCCTTTGTCTCGATATAACAATAAACAATAACACGGCACGTACCTCTCCCGCGAAGTATTGCTCAATGATATCGTAGGCCATTTTGTAGATCTCCACCTTCTCGTGGCTCTGAAGCGCCTCGATTTTGTCGATGCCGCCGCACTCTTCGATCATGTTCGCGACCTGGTCGGCGTTTTCACCCGCCATCTTCAACATGTTGCTTAAACCGTCTAGCACAACCTGGGAGAAAATAATTGTTAAGGTTAATTTGTAAACTTATAAAATCTAGCAGGCTATTCTATTATGGGGTTTTGGTTTCCGCACTTAGTCCCTAGTGGACCGATGTGCGTTAAAGTACAAACGGTACGGTCTTTACGAGATTTTAAAGGCATCAATAAAGGAATATTTTGAAGCTGAACAGAAAGTATTACCAGTTCATCATAATATTATAAAAACATCTTGCAGATAAAATCATTAATGTATGCAAGAGCTATTCATTGACTTAGCTAGAACTACATGTAAATATGGTTACAAATTGAATGTAAACTACGCAAATACGCCAATACAATGGCACTTCAGAGGTAAAACGTAAGTTCCTTCTAGGTAAGAAGTGTTATTGACTATAATGATTGATGATCCAATTTGACCGGGTAAAATAACAATAGCTGCATCAACAGAACCAAAATATTTGAATAACTTACATTGATAACTTGAGTATCTTTGCAACTGAGCAGTTTACAGAATGGCGGTATGACTCCGCAGTTGATGAGGGCGGCGACCTGTTCCTTTGTTCCGCTGATACTGAGGTTGGACACTGCCCAGGCCGCTTCCTTTTGCGTCTGGAACTCGCCCTTTGTGAGGTTCTCCACGATCTTGGGCAGTAGGCCCGCGTCTATGACTGCCTGAACTTGCTGCTTGTTGCCTGCTGTGATGTTTGATAAGAACCATACGGCTTCTTTGCAGATCTT
This sequence comes from Xestia rhomboidea, assembly GCA_963853795.1. Classification (NCBI taxonomy): domain Eukaryota; kingdom Metazoa; phylum Arthropoda; class Insecta; order Lepidoptera; family Noctuidae; genus Xestia; species Xestia rhomboidea. The sequence goes on from OY970764.1 coordinate 20,161,763, forward strand.
CTCTTTCTGTTGAGGAAACAATTCATTAGTAAATTACGAAGAATGTTTCCATTCACTTGAAACAGCTCTATTAATTTAATTGGCCTTTATGGCTGTGTTTACAATAATCCTTATCTCACATAACAACATTATGAAATAGCATCAATTAAAATTCTTTCGGCTGACCCTTCGCAATGACGTTTCAGTTTCTCTGCTAATTTTGTAATTACAACACGCTGTGAATAATGATGAGTTCGTGTACGTACGCCGGATGTGCGTATTGGAAGGCCGCAATGCGAACCAAACTGCATTAAACCGGTACTTTGCGTTGGTATAAATAGAAGGAAGCGGACAAACAGATGTGGGAAGTAAATAAGTTGGGCGGGGCCTATGTTCGGCAGCGGACTGTGATGAACCGAGAGGATTGGCCTAAATAGACGTATTCAGTAAATGTAATAAATTTATTCGGTAATACCGCAACATGTTAGCGGCGGTTAGTCGAATTAATACAACTGACAAAAATGAAGGTCAGACATCTGTAGCGTTATCACTATCAGTCAATGACCATTCAACTAAGCATGTCAATGTACTGTAGCTTCTAATGTTTGATGTCAACGGATTTTAAGCCGACGACGGTTGCGGTAACTCGCGCGTGTACAATAATAGATAATTACCATCTTGGCCGCCGACCAGACGCTTACGAAGTGTACGCGTCTGGTCGTATTCACACATTTTATCTATTTCTGTGTGAAACTGTCTTGAATGCATATATTGTTTATATTCTATTTTCTGTGTGACGAATTGTCGCTATCCTAATGGTTTCGACATCTTTAGAACGTTATTTTACAGGTACATAAACGACGGCTAAACATAACTTAGTTGAAATGGCTGCCATAGCTTTAGTATGAAACAGTTGGGTCTATTAGAAACTTAGACTGGGTTAAGTCTAAGTTTCTAATAGACCCAAGGTAAATAAGAAACATTACTTATGTGGGTTGTTTAGCAACCAATGTTACATAACAAGTATAAGATCCCATACAAGTTAAGTATAGTAAAACGGACGCTGGTGTCAGCAACTCCACTCCACGTCCAAACCGCGTAATATTGCGTATACAAGTTAAGTAGCACACGTGTGAACAGCTTAACATTCCAATCTCACTCACTTTGTTTACAGAATACAAATTTGTTTATTTTGGTGAAATTGGCAAGTTTACAAAAATAAATTGGATATTCACTAATATAACAAGTAAGAGTAAAACGAGCGTACCTGATGCGACAGTAAGGCGGGGAAGTGCGAAAGTGCGTCACAATTGAGGACCACTTGTGTTTGCTCGTCCGTGCCCGTCACAATGTTGCCCACTGCTCTCAAAGCTGCCGTCTGGACCTTCACCTCCTTGTGTGACAGTAATGGGATCAGTTTCGGAACTATTCCCGATTCTATCACCATTTGGATCTGCTCATTGCCACCGTCTGTTAAATAGCTGATTGCCCAAACTGTGTCTACTAATATCTGGAACATAGCAAATAAATAATGTTATTCATGAAGGTATGAAACCACTGTAGATTGTAATTGACCACATGGTGTCAGATTGTATTAATAGTATCATGTTGTCAGGTTGGCACAAGCTAAGACTGTAATGTATACAGGAGGAGATACAAGAACAATTATAACAATGTTTATAATGAAGAAACAATAACATTCATACCTTGTCAGTACCCACAGATATCTGTTATCTTAACAGATTCACTTTCTGATGAATACCTATTAACATTGTGTCGATTTTATCAAATAGCATCATCTCTGAATATTTAATATTATTACTAAATTTTAATTAATACGTTAGAATTTTAGTTTATTTGTAAGATGTAGAGAAAATTTACTCAGCTTAGGAATATCAATTGAGGTGTCACAGATTATTCAATCAGATAAATTTGTTTTTATCAATATTGTGGTCAGAGATAAATAAATTGAAGTCAACAAAACATGTCACCAAAACCTTTGTTAAACATAATTTCATTGAACTCATTTAGAAAATTCTTCTCTTCTTTCTTAATGAAAGACTTTTGTGAAGAATACATATTGTATGGTTTCCAATAACTTAATAGATTTAGCAATAGATTAAGTAACTAATTGAGTGACTCATTATGATTTTATGTGTGTGTAATCTATTCACAGAAATATCCATGATTTAATGGATTCAAACTTACAACCATAAATGATACATGCTTATGAAATAATTATTAAAAAAAAAAAAACTGGCCAAGAGCGAGTCAGACTTGCGCACCGAGGGTTCCATACAAACTTTTTAAAGGACAAAATTAACTTTGCTGTTCGATCTCATGAAACAGCTATTGCACCAACCGCAAATAATAAGTTTGTAATAGTAAAATCGCTTCTTTTTGTTATTATTACATATTTATGGTTTTCAGATTTTTCCCTTGACATTGTGCTGTAAGACATTGCTTCTCGCCAAATTTCGTGATTCTAGGTCAAATTACAACTTGCTAGGTCCTCCCGTTCCTGAGAAAATCAGTGGTGACAGATGGACAAGAAAGTGATCTTAGAAGTGTTCCTTTTTTACTTTTTGAGGTATGGAACCATAAAAATGACCACTATCCAATATTTTTACCAAATACAAATTGTTTAAAAAATAAGCACAATAAATGATGGGGTATTTTGTCAATCAATTATAATTGAAAACTGTTTCACTATTTCAAATTTGTTGTTAGAATTCTGAAAAATATAACTTCAAATTGTTACTTTGAGTCTAGTTGGTAAGGTAAAACTAATAATTTAAATTTCAATGCACTCAGTTTTGAAGGTCTTTGAATATAGTAAAGTTTCCTACATCAGCACAGTTGCAATGTTTATCGAGTGCTAACATGGTATTAGCTAGCACTGGAGTTGAATGAACTTCAGTGGCCTAGCTTCACAAAGTAGGTGATTGAAAATTTATAATAAAAGTAAGTACTTACATTGTTGTCATTGTGTGTGATGAGGACATTGAGTGCTGGAAGAATTTCTTGAATAGTCTTAACTGGTGGCGGAGGGTCCTTACTCCTGCACAGGTTGACAATGACCCAGGTCACGTTACGAAGGAAAGAAATGGGGATATCTGGCTTGATGAAACTCAATAGTGGCTTCACCACTCCCAACTCAATAACAAAGTCTCGGAGCACTGGACCATCTCCAATGATGTTACCCAGAGCCCAGACTGCTTGCTCGCATACATTCTCGTGAGGAGACATGAGCAGCTGAAGGAAGACAGGGACGGCACCAGCATGAACAACCTTGTTTGTCTGTGCTGAGGTGCCTGACGCGATGTTCGTTAAGGCCCAAGCCGTTTCGAACTGAAGTGTGGGGTTGTCAGCCCTGGAGAGGCACTGCACGAGGATGGGGAGGATGCCAGCGGTGATGAGCTCGTCGATGGGCGGGTTCTTGTCGGACGACAACAGCTTCCTGCACTGCTGCACGGCGGCTAGCTGCACGTCAGGGTTGTCTCCGTTCGCCGCATTCATCACCAACTCCTTGAGGTCCGTGGACGCCAGGGTCCTCTCGATCTCATCCTCGTCTGTTGAGAAGCTAGGCACATTACGACGTTTCTGTAGTGTTTCTTCCCTTTTATTTTTTCTCAGTTCTACTGTAACTTCGTTCCTCCGCCTGCGCATTTCCTAAAAATCACACGCGAAACATCATTTCATCGTCACTAACTACTTGAGCTATAATTACATTATTACAAGGCATTGAACTACGTCTCTTTACTTACGTCGACATCTTTGCCAGTGTTCTTGAAAACATGCATGCGGTTCTTCACTTGATCAGTCGCCATTTTATTTTTGTGCTCGCAGTCTCGTTACAAACGTGGTAATTACACAATGAAACAAAGGATCAACATAAAATAATGACGAAGAAAACTAATCAATCATCATTTAACGGCAATACTAGCGTTGCTGATTCATTAACCTCTTTTTAACACAGAATATTCTACGACACGAAACTAATCGTCCGTTTCCTCCTCGAATTTCTTTCTTTCTTTTTTTTCGGTTGAACTAACTATAGACAAGTTACATCTCATCTCAGTGTTGCAAACATCAACTTTTTATACAATCGAAAGCAAATCATAGCACTGAAATCCAAAGAATCGAATAGTCCGATCCAGGCAGAGAGTGTAGTAATATGGATCCAGGATTCGACTACGATTTGACAGTAATTTAGTGTTGCAATAAACATATAAAAACGTACATTTTTTCATGGCTGGTAATAATTTGTACGAAATATTGATGAATTTGCTTTCCTAACATCATACATTCATACTACGCACTTCCGTATTTGTTGCAGTCAAAACAGGAGTGTTGTTGTAAAATATAAACATTAATTTCAATTCGAGCAATAAATCGTAAAGATGACGATATTGACGAAGCCAAGCCTCACAGTTAAGAAAATCCCGTTGTATTGCGAAACCACCGAGAACGATGAAGTATGTATTATAATTTTAAGCACCTGAATCTTGACTGTGAGAAATTGTTCATATCGATCGGCACTGCAATTTGTTTTTGATAAGATAAATTATATAAAATCTGTATTTCAGAATAAATGACATATGTTTTGCCACAGGGAAAGATTCGCATTGATGCGCCTACCGCACAGTAAAATATTATTTGATGCAGTTACTGCGACATAAATCTTTATTGATTTTCAGTTAACGGCGGACGGGTTTGTAGATAAAAATACCACAATCGATAGTGAACAATGTATGCGAGTAGATAACTCTTTCAATCCCGCTCTATCATTTAATACTTCAAATGGCCGGAATGCAGATCCACTACGCAGGAATCAACAAAAAAAGAAAAGGTTTTGCCTCTGTGCCTGTGGCTGCGGGTTTAATGTTGGCGCCAAAAAGGCCAAGAAGGTTAAGGTTAATATCTGTTAGTTTTGTATTTTATGTGGTGGATGATGTTCTACGAAGAATACTTAGCAGGTGCACATTGCGGGAATACGGTTATCTGTTATATAGTTTCTCTCACGATGATGGCAGACGATTACTATTTATTTATTTTTTGCTTGTTCATAGTATTTGATCATGATCACAAAGACAAGACAAGAATGGCTTAAAAATAAATTTTACCTTTCTCAGGTCATCGATATTTCGCTGCTTCCCGGGCCCTGCAAGCGTCGCAGCCTGGCCATCCTGTGCCTCTCCGTCACGGTGTTCCTGCTGGTGCTGATGGGGCTCATCACGGCCATGCAGTACTACGAGCTGGTCAACTCGGAAGCCTCCCAACACAATCGCTACCAAGGCTTCTGTTCCATCCCTCTGTCCAGGGTACGTGTGGCTCGATTGTTGTAAGTACCTTTCAGGTATTGACGACGGCGGAGTAGTGGTCAGTGGAGAAATGACTGACGAATATCATATTCGACAGTGTTATTAGGTGTGTATTAGGATTAACTGAGAGTTCCTGACGATTTATATAAAAGCATTCATTTCTTTTACTTGTTTCTTACTTTTTGTTGGCTCAGTGGTTGGCACTATGAAAAAAGACTTAAAAAATTTCGCGACCAATTTCGAGATAGCGCTTGCCGGCCGCTGCCGCGGCTCCGATCGCTTTGCTCGCTCGGCTCGCGAGTAGGTATTTGGTCACACTTCTAACCTAACCTATGGATCCCTTCGACATCGTTTTTACGACAAACGGTTAGTCGGAGACAAAAAACACCAAGACACTTTTAGCCTTATATTTAGGTGTTTTAAACGATAAAATCGAGAAACAACTTCGATAGTCGGAAGGAGAAAATAGATTTTGCCTGTTTATATTCGACAGACTGAACAGACGCGGCAAAAGTAAACAATAAGTCAAAAATGCAGCTTCTACGCAACATAAAATGCTAAGTAGTTGAGTTTAGTTCAGAAATAATTCCAAACTTACATAATTTCCTTATTTGGTTTGGTTTTGTTTTGATGATGATATCGATCGACAACATTCTTATTGCACTAGATATCCCTTTATCAGACTGCTCGAATAATAATAAAATATTTAGGATTCCCCATAATTGACCTTCGCAACACAACGGCCAAGCTCGGTGTAATCAATAATATCGCTTCGTCCCCCTTGCAAGAATAGAATCTCACCTTGTAGTAGAATTTTAAATGACCGTTCCAAGAATTATACCCTCCGTAAACCTACCTATATAAAGGTTAGGTAGGTATTATCCGTGATATTATGGTACAATTTCATGCTATATCAGTAATTTGTTCCTTTCAATATGGTAAGGTAGATAAAGTTTCGTGTTACATGCGTGTTGCGGATTGTGGATGCTCTTGGCCTATTTCGTAACGAGGGGGACTATCAAAATAGTATGTTGGAAGGCACCGGCACGTGTTGGTAGAGGGTGACTGCGAATGGGGCCGGTGGCGATGTTAAAGGATAACATTGAAGGGTCCGGTTTGACAACTACGCAGTTACACAATTACGATCATGAATAATAATGAACGGATCGTTTTGCTACACATGCGTTCATTTGCAATAAAGCTAGTTTCTACATTAGGTCGATTCTTCTTCTTTGTCGTTCGGTCGTTCCCCCAATGCTGAGGATCATGACCCCATAAGACGCGTCTCCAAGCCATGCGGTCTTCTGCCTTCGCTCGGTACACGCTTACAGCTGGAATACTCATTAAAAGTATTTAAACTGACATGGTTACTAACATTATCATACTACTCTTTATTTTTTATGTATGTGGTACGGTACATCATACAAAGGCAACGCTTTAGAAGATGTTGTCTCATAAAATACCTACTTGTTGGTATTGATGTCGCAGGTATATTGTCAAAGCCGTTGTAGGTATTACAATTTCACTAGTGTGCTATTATAATTAAACGGTAGATTGTCAATTGACTGCATTTCTTACAATTTAACGGCCTGGTTTTCACGGCTTTGACAATATACCTTATACCTGCGACATTGATACCAGCTTTTGAAAATTAAATAAAACGGCAGAAGTTACGCAGCCTAGCTATTCTTTGCTAAGCAATTTCCGGGCCGGTTGTTGTTGGAGTGAGTCCGTTCGACTGAAAGGTATGATGAACCCAGATGGGGATTTCAAAACCACGAGGGTACAAACAGGTATGCCAGGGCTCCAAAAAAGGAATTAATTTTATCATACCATTTTTACGCGGTACTTTACAGCCATACCAGGGCCGGCAGTCTCGACAGAGATAGCGACAAAATCGCTAACTTTCGATCGCGGATTACTAACGAATAAATTGGGTTGCAATAACTATGCTTGCAAGAATCGCATCTTGGATGTAGAGACTTGAATTTCCCGCAAGCATCGTTATTCCAACTGAATTTTTCCGTGAGTTATTAGCGATAGAAAATTAGCGATTTTGTCGCTATCTATGTCGAGACTGCCGGCCCAGCGATATGTATTACATCAAACGATCTAGTCACTAGTGTCATACATATCGCTTACAGCTGTGACATCGGCAATGTCCTCGCGATCAGATTCAATGCCATCCATTATGTGAGCAGGTATATGCCTGGGTCATTCTATTGACCCGCCCAGTTGACTCCGACCTCCAATCAAGACACCTCGCTGTAATTGGAGTTAGTATGGGAAGTCTGTTATTTTCCAAACAACTGTTAACAGTTTGTTATGATCTCGTTATGCGCTTGCGCCACGCGTCACAGGTATATTTCTCGGCAAACATTGAGGTCAAACGAATTAATATTTGACCCGTGTTTTTTCTTTTGTTACGTAAACCAAAATTGACGAAGATACGACGCTTTGAAAATTCTCAATACGTCACGCCATGGTATAATTTTTAGCTAGTTCTGACGTCACGAGCCCCCACTCCCGAGTTTTGATGCGTTTTATCTTTGTCAATATTCATTGATTTACAAAAACAAAAAATACGTGTCCATTAATTTCCAATACTCTAACTGACGGACTAAATAGATTTGCAATTTTTTTTATATTGTCGTCATGCCTATTGATAGGGATTGATATATGAGCGTTTTAAAATTACACCAAAAACGCTACCTATTGCTATTTGGTACCATTGTTGGTAGGTACTTAATTTATGATTCAAAATGCACAGTTTCTTTCGAACGTTCGAGAATTTATTAATTCGATTTAAGTAGGTATAGGTTTTCCTTCCTGTCCGTCCACAATAACAATTTATTATTTACAAGCGTTTAATTATGAGTGTATAATACGTAACTTCATAGGTACCTACTTGTTTTTTTTTTATTATGCATGGGTACTTTCACCATGAATTTCATGTTCCATGAACAGCATTGTGGTTTAGGGTGCTTGTTTAGGAAACAAAAATATTATTAGTAGGCATGCACCTAGGTACTTTGTTGATAGGTCACAAATACACAATCCAGTACGTCGATTTAATTTTGACGTACTGTTTCCTAGTGGTCAAATAAGAACTCAACGTTTTTAAAACAATTTCTCTTACACCGTAATGCTCTAACTTATCCATTACAATATGCAATGTTCTACTACAGTATCAAACGCAGAACTTAAGTCTAGGAATAAGCCAGCAACTTTAAGTTTATTGTTCAGCTTATTTACTACGTTAGTGTAGGTACATACGTCCACTGCTATCATTGTGGAAAAGTTTTTTCGAAATCCCTACTCGAGTCTAGACGCTGGATGGCAGAAGCGGGTATCATAATAGGATCATCATGATCTACCGCTAATATCTATAACGATAACGATAACCTAACCTAGTTTTAACATAGGTTCACATAAGAAGAATTGATTTTAAGAATAAGAGCAGTTTCGCACTACGTCCGATCCGAATCCGATCCGAACCCGTGAGTAGTTTTAGAACTATTTGTATGGTAGTTTACGGACTAGATCCGGCTTCGGTCATCCGGGTACGGATCGGACTCGGATCGGACGTAGTGCGAAACCGCTCTAAAATTCGATCAAATTGCTACGGACAAATTCCGGACCGGCTGTGGACCCCGCTGAATTTGTTCGTACCAGTTTAACCTTCAATTCGACCGACCGTATGCATGCAAACATGCACGTTATATGTTACACAAACGATGAGACAGTTTACTTTCATCGATTTTCTTGAAGTAGTAGGTAATCGGTCCAGCCTCGAGGTCACACTAGCCGTTCACTATACAATTTTGATGAGGCTAGCTAGACCGATTTGTAGGTAGAACTGACCGTTACCACTGTCATATTTTTCCTGAGCTATGGTGGCGCAGTGGTAACGATCCTGACTCAGTACAAGTTATTGGTTGTGGGTTCGAACGCAAACCGGCGCATTACTTGGTGAAATTATTTCATAACCTGGTCTGTTGCAACTGCTCTCAAAACGGCGAAGGGAAACATCGTGAGGACACCGGCATGGCCCCAAAAACTCAAAGACACGTGGCATCTTTCCCGTACTGCGCCCACATGGCCTCGTTCCTTCTCGTAGAGAGAAGACCTGTGTCCCAGTAGTTGGAACAGTAAGACTGATTATGCACTGATGTCTCACAGAGGTTTATTCTCACTTATAAACTGCATGGTCTGTGTATGTTCCAGGACATGCAGATGTTGGAGTCTCGCAAGATGCCCCTGCGCTGGAAGACCGCCCCTGACAATGTCGCTCGCCTGGAACCCAACATTCAGGTACGGCATGTATTAACAAGTACCTATTGATTTTACTTATTCAAAGGTTTAGGTACCTATACAAAAGTTTTACATTCATGTTTTAGGTAATTATTATAAGGAAAACTCGTATCATAATAAATGACACATTCAAATAAGCTTAGGTAGGTACCTAGTTTTAGTTAAACCAAAGTAAGTGTTGGACGGAAAATTACATGGTGCTTAATTAAAAGCTACTTTCGTTACACCTACATGATTCTGACATAGACATAGTGGTGCCACATCGGTTCCCCTGGCAAGTGTTAGAACACCACCTTAGCAGTTCTGCTTCCATTCCACCACGTTCATACTAAGCCGCCATTCTCACGATCAGGTGGTGAGCCTAATGGACGAGGACCCTGAGCACCTGTTCGACCTGCTTCGCGAAGTGCTGGACATCAACATCGACGAGTCAGTGGAGAAGATCTCCGTCTTCAACAACGGACACCCCGTCAGCTTCATACATGACTTCGAGTCCAATGTCACTGGTGAGCTATATTACCTTGGATGTGCTTGGTAAATTGGGGAATCATGACTGCGTCGTGATGGATTAAAAGCCGTTAGTGGTTATGACCGTTATTTGCCACTTCCTCTTAAAGATTTCTATATGTATAGGTTTACGTCCTTGTAGTGGACGCTATGCCATACCTAAGGGTGCAAAAGCTAAAGATTCTTATTCTTTAAATTTAGTAAATTTTTCGAAATATCTTGTGCTCTCTCTTCTTCAATAAAATTTATGAATCTGAAAATGTCTGTCTCTGAAGCATACTCAGTTTCAGTATTCTATTTAATAGGATATGCAAGGAGTGACAAGAATGGTTGATGTGATTTCACCATCTAACTTGCGGCATAAAATATTCGGCAACGAAATTGATGAGGTTTTCAAAACTCGCGAGTAGATGTTGCATACCATTTCTCTTTTGAATATTTTCTTCCTCTCTACTGGTCATAACAGGATACCATTTATAAGGCCTGTATAAATAAATAAATATCGCTCGACGTTACACATAGCACCATCTAGTGCCACACTAAGCAACGAGGCTTGTGTCGTGGGCCAGATAGTTGGTATACTACATGGATACTTTTTTTTGTTTGTAAATACATACTTATATTATGCATGTAAACATCCATGACTTGGAAACAAATGTCCATGAAAGAAAGAAAGAACGAAAAAGCATTTATTAGCCCGCACAGGACAAAACACACAAAATAATAATGGTTAAATAATCAATACTAGTAGAAACGAAATTGGTCCTGTACGAGGCCAAAAGGCATCTCAGCATGGTGCTGTAACATTCAAAAAATGCACATCACACAAACATTTGCTTCTACCAGGATTCGAACCCGGGACCCTAAGAACGTCAGGCAGCTTCACTACCGCTGCGCCATTCGGGTCGTAAAGATGAGGATGTGTTTTCAGTTCTGTACAGTTTTGATCCAAAGCGAATTCCTGTTGATAATTCCAGGCATCGTGGACTCTGAGCGCTGCTTCACCATGGACATGGACCCCGAGCTGGTGCTGCAGCCGGAGCTGTTCCTGCTGGGCCTGCAGCACGGCGACGAGTTCGACGTGTCGCGCGTGCGCTCTACACTGCGCGCGCTACTGCCGCCGCTACACGCCGACAGCGTGGCCGCACTCTCCGCGCTCTCCAAGTGCGCCGACAAGCCCACCTACCGCCTCCAGAAGGAGACCGGAGTCGTCAGTAAGTATACCTATACCGCTACACGCCGACAGCGTGGCCGCACTCTCCGCGCTCTCCAAGTGCGCCGACAAGCCCACCTACCGCCTCCAGAAGGAGACCGGAGTCGTCAGTAAGTATACCTATACCGCTACACGCCGACAGCGTGGCCGCACTCTCCGCGCTCTCCAAGTGCGCCGACAAGCCCACCTACCGCCTCCAGAAGGAGACCGGAGTCGTCAGTAAGTATACCTATACCGCTACACGCCGACAGCGTGGCCGCACTCTCCGCGCTCTCCAAGTGCGCCGACAAGCCCACCTACCGCCTCCAGAAGGAGACCGGAGTCGTCAGTAAGTATACCTATACCGCTACACGCCGACAGCGTGGCCGCACTCTCCGCGCTCTCCAAGTGCGCCGACAAGCCCACCTACCGCCTCCAGAAGGAGACCGGAGTCGTCAGTAAGTATACCTATACCGCTACACGCCGACAGCGTGGCCGCACTCTCCGCGCTCTCCAAGTGCGCCGACAAGCCCACCTACCGCCTCCAGAAGGAGACCGGAGTCGTCAGTAAGTATACCTATACCGCTACACGCCGACAGCGTGGCCGCACTCTCCGCGCTCTCCAAGTGCGCCGACAAGCCCACCTACCGCCTGCAGAAGGAGACCGGAGTCGTCAGTAAGTATACCTATACCGCTACACGCCGAGAGCGTGGCCGCACTCTCCGCGCTCTCCAAGTGCGCCGACAAGCCCACCTACCGCCTGCAGAAGGAGACCGGAGTCGTCAGTAAGTATACCTATACCGCTACACGCCGACAGCGTGGCCGCACTCTCCGCGCTCTCCAAGTGCGCCGACAAGCCCACCTACCGCCTGCAGAAGGAGACCGGAGTCGTCAGTAAGTATACCTATACCGCTACACGCCGACAGCGTGGTCGCACTCTCCGCGCTCTCCAAGTGCGCCGACAAGCCCACCTACCGCCTCCAGAAGGAGACCGGAGTCGTCAGTAAGTATACCTATACCGCTACACGCCGACAGCGTGGCCGCACTCTCCGCGCTCTCCAAGTGCGCCGACAAGCCCACCTACCGCCTGCAGAAGGAGACCGGAGTCGTCAGTAAGTATACCTATACCGCTACACGCCGACAGCGTGGCCGCACTCTCCGCGCTCTCCAAGTGCGCCGACAAGCCCACCTACCGCCTCCAGAAGGAGACCGGAGTCGTCAGTAAGTATACCTATACCGCTACACGCCGACAGCGTGGCCGCACTCTCCGCGCTCTCCAAGTGCGCCGACAAGCCCACCTACCGCCTGCAGAAGGAGACCGGAGTCGTCAGTAAGTATACCTATACCGCTACACGCCGACAGCGTGGCCGCACTCTCCGCGCTCTCCAAGTGCGCCGACAAGCCCACCTACCGCCTCCAGAAGGAGACCGGAGTCGTCAGTAAGTATACCTATACCGCTACACGCCGACAGCGTGGCCGCACTCTCCGCGCTCTCCAAGTGCGCCGACAAGCCCACCTACCGCCTCCAGAAGGAGACCGGAGTCGTCAGTAAGTATACCTATACCGCTACACGCCGACAGCGTGGCCGCACTCTCCGCGCTCTCCAAGTGCGCCGACAAGCCCACCTACCGCCTCCAGAAGGAGACCGGAGTCGTCAGTAAGTATACCTATACCGCTACACGCCGACAGCGTGGCCGCACTCTCCGCGCTCTCCAAGTGCGCCGACAAGCCCACCTACCGCCTGCAGAAGGAGACCGGAGTCGTCAGTAAGTATACCTATACCGCTACACGCCGACAGCGTGGCCGCACTCTCCGCGCTCTCCAAGTGCGCCGACAAGCCCACCTACCGCCTGCAGAAGGAGACCGGAGTCGTCAGTAAGTATACCTATACCGCTACACGCCGACAGCGTGGCCGCACTCTCCGCGCTCTCCAAGTGCGCCGACAAGCCCACCTACCGCCTGCAGAAGGAGACCGGAGTCGTCAGTAAGTATACCTATACCGCTACACGCCGACAGCGTGGCCGCACTCTCCGCGCTCTCCAAGTGCGCCGACAAGCCCACCTACCGCCTGCAGAAGGAGACCGGAGTCGTCAGTAAGTATACCTATACCGCTACACGCCGACAGCGTGGCCGCACTCTCCGCGCTCTCCAAGTGCGCCGACAAGCCCACCTACCGCCTGCAGAAGGAGACCGGAGTCGTCAGTAAGTATACCTATATTCATCTGCATCTGCCTAGCTTTTTTTTAACTATACTGGGGTTGACTTCCAGTCTAGCCGGATGCATCTGAATACCTGTATTTTACATGGAGCGACTGCTTTTCTGAGTAATATACCCCTTGGTAAGACTGGTTGTCAGACTTTCGGGCCACTGACTACCTGTAACGACAGTATAATCAAGTATGTCCTAAAACACGTTGAGCTGGAGCGCACAGTGCAGGCGCGGGACTTAGCGGTGGGAGAATAAAGTGAGGATGAGGATGAAGATTACTACTACTACTAAAAAAAGCAATCACCGTCGACTATAATTAAGCATTGCACCAATTTGTATTAAGTATAGGTATAGTTTTATCTGTGGCAATTTCCCAAAACCCTTGTGCTGTGCCGCGTGCGGCTCCACCTGCACGCGGCACAGCACAAGGTGATGGGAAATGAAAACAATCTACGTGTGGGAAATACATGGCATGTTGAACCTAACCGTAGTGCGAGAAGGACCCGTTTTCGAGGAAGTGTATTGAAAATAATAATATCCTCGTTTAAATTTGTTGAGTGGCATTAATAAGCGTTTTGGCTTTCGTCCAAGGCACCTAATAGTCATCATTTTCCTGCCCTTATCCCATGTTTCTCGAAATCGGCGTAACAAGTTTTTCTTCTTGCATGATGACAAAAAAACCGACAAATAAATAAAGAGCCTCACACACTCTCTCTTTTCTCTTTTCTATTCTTCATAATCCTAAAGCTCCTTTGTATCTTCGGGAACGCTTCGAGTATCTTGTTCCTAGAGGTAAACCTTGTCGCTCATCCGGCCTTCTTAACTTCTTCGCCGACTACCTGCGGGATCGCAGGCAGTTCGTCCGGCATGGCTGCTTTGAGTCGAAGTCTTATTACACTCGCTCGGGCGTGAGTCAGGGATCTGTATTGGGGCCGCCTCTGTTTCTGATCATGATCAATGACCTAATTTGTAAGATTCGATCCGCAAAATGTCTACTATATGCCGACGACCTAAAACTAGCTGCGCAGATAAGATCAGAGGAGGATTGCGAGCTCCTACAAAAAGATATCGATACCGTCTATGAGTGGAGCATTGCGAACAAGTTGTTGTTTAATATTAGTAAATGCAGCGTTATGACTTATGGTCGAGGGTTGAGACCAATAAAATACGATTATAATTTGGGGGGTACAATGATCACTCGTGTCACCACCGTTAAGGACTTAGGAGTGACTTTTGACCACAGTCTGACATTTAGAGACCACGTGTCTGCCCTTGCAAAGGAATCCTTCAGGCGTCTGGGATTTGTCTTGAGGAACGCTCGTGACTTTCGCAATCCCAGTATTATTAAGCTTCTATACACCACTTTGGTTCGGAGTAAGCTCGAGTCCAGCGCCTGTGTCTGGCATCCATATACTGCGTCTCAGACGCTGATGCTTGAGAAAGTTCAGAAAACCTTCCTGAGATTTTTGTATCAAAGGCTGTACAATGTCTTTCCTTTCATGTACCCAACCAACTATCTTCTAGGGGTGTTGGGTTTCAATTCGTTGGAGGTGAGAAGGGGCGTTGATCAGCTCACGTTTGCCTGTAAAACCCTAAGTGGACGTATTGACTGCCCCGAACTCCACGGACTTTTCTGCCGCCTATTCGTGCCCGACAAATACCTGGGGCGCCGTCAATGCCGCCGTCATGATCTGTTCGCGCCACCGTTATCTAGATCTGTTGCTAGAGCCGAATCCCCAGTATGTCGAACCCTAAGGATGCTAAACGCCCTCCTGACAGCCGACCCTGAATGCGATGTGTTTGCTGATGAATGGAGAAAGATAATGCGTGCTTGTCTGGTGTTCTGTGAGAGACAATATGCGAGGGTGTCCACTGTTAAATGCTAGTTTATGTTACTTTGCGATGTATTTAATTTATTTAACCATTTACTTAAATAATTATTAATAATTTTAATCACGAATTGTATACCGTTGAATTTATTTTTATTTTTGTATTGTATGTTATTTGAATGCTTATTTTTATTTTTATGATTCCATGTTAATTAATGTAATTGGACTTGTGCCGTTTTAATTAACTATAAATAAATAAATAAATAAATAATAAATAAATCATCATCTCTTCTTCTTCGTTTCCCTCCCCACTCCTCAAGTCGGTATGATGGTTCATTCACTGTTCGCGCTGTGCGCCTTTGGAATTCGCTTCCACACTCCTTGCGGGATAGCCCTTCGGTAGATGTGTTCAAGAAAAGAATAAAAGAACATTTCCTGTCAACATGATAATAGTTTGTAAATAGTGTTTTTTTTTAAGTAAGTGTATCTATACATAAATATATTGTATGTATTACGTATATTATATTGTATGTTTTAGTTTAGTGTATAAAATAAGTTAATTTAAGTTTTTAACTGTATTGTTTGTGCACATAGGTATATCCTCTTCTGCAAATTTCGCAACAAAAATAAGGTTTGCTGTAAGAAAACCCAATTCTGGGTTAAGGTCGCCGTTGTACATAAGCTATATATTTGAATTTTGTGTATATATATTTTTTTAATTTTGTGTGCAATAAAGAATATGAATATATGAATATGAGCCTCCATAGTTCATGCGTCTTATTAAATAACTTGAACTAGTAGTAATGATCTCTAAAGCGCAGGTGTAGGGTTACCTTAGGCACTCCATGACCATGAATTGGTCGGGAGCTTCGCATTCACTCCGAATTTCAAAATTATCCACATTGTGTTTGCAGCGACCTTCCTTAGTGTGTTATCGACTCAGTGATTTCCAAGTAGCCGTGCAGGCCTCGCCGCCCCGGCCGACTGGTAGCTGTTGTTGTGGTTCGACGAAACGGGTTTAGTAAGCAGTGTGTCCCTTGTTGCAGTCCGCAAGCGCGCGGCCGACGCGGCGCCGCACGACTACATGCAGTTCGCGGGGCGGCGCGTGCAGGAGATCGAGATCTGCAACCTGGCCGAGCTGCTGCAGGCCGAGCAGGACGCCAAGCTGCAGTAGGAGACACAGTGCAACTGCACACCATTTTTGCTAAAATCGTTTTTCGCATTCAATTCTCATCAATTCTCAAAATATGTATTCTGATTGATCAAAACATGACTCTGGTGAAACCGTTTAGCAATGAGCGCGACTCTCGACGCATAACGTTCATATATCAGCCTATCAGCGGTCATACTTGTTCCTAATTTACGCGTTTTTTTTTGCAAATATCCTAGGATTTTCGCAAAAAAGAAAATCCAATAATCCTGCGACACATTACATAACTGTGTAGCGACAAATTTACAATTGTTATACAATCGCCATGTCCTGTTAAAGTATAAGTGATATGCGCCATGCAGTTGTACCCCTTGGGCTATAAGCAGGCTGTATAGCAGAAGTAGGAGTTGGTCAATGGTTGCAATAAACATTTTTGGCTGTTTAGAATACCAAGGGGAAAAAAAAACAAAGCAACTGAATTTCTAGTAAATAACATCAATAAAAGTAGCGTTACAGATTGCTGATCTATTCTTACACTACTTGAATATCGCTTTGCTCAGAACAGGCTTTGAAAGACATGTTCGCTCTCTCTCTCGTAAGTACTCCATTTGCTATCTCCTCCGTGCTAGAGATGTGATGGTGTGGATGTAGGAAACGAGTGTAATTGTTTGTAGAATTATTTTAGTCGATTCTCAAAATTAATCGACTAAAGTCATTCTGAATGGAAGGATGATATTATTTCAGAGATGGTTATTGCTTAATTTTAACTTGGTTTCTCATGCTCTCTGTTCTAATTGTCTAACTCTAATATATTCTTTAAACAGTTTCAAAATGATTTGTGGACAAATCAGGTGTTTTGAAAAGTATGCGCACGTAACGCGGTGGTTGTGTGAATTGACTGGATTTAGGAAAGATGGACATGGCAATGAGCTATGGTCTTATCGATAACTTAAAATGTAATAATAACTAACGTAACAAGCGTATTATAATCGATTTAGAAATCGATTATAATATCCTGTGTTTGATCTCTGTAACTAAATAAACCAAAGATTTTTCTTTCTTCTTGACATGAGAAAATGCCGATTGCATTTATCTACTGCCGCTCTACACTGTCACTTTATTTGTTGTCTCTATGTTTTTGTTATTAGTTTTAATGAAAAGAGAATAGTAGAGATTTTTGACCATTGCAATAAAACATGTAAGCGAGTTAAAATTCGGGCAGGCAATTAAGGGCATGATTTATAATATTTTGTGCCAAAGACCAAACTGTCATGAATAAAAATAATTTATTTCGTAACTGTAATGCTTATAGAGAAATCTCAATATTACTAAAATAAAAATATCATGATCTATTGCAAAGGATAGGAATATTCTCCTATATCCACATCCAAGTGAGAATAGTTAACATTTAAACTTAGTCCAATTTTAATGTAAGCACATAATGTTTTAAACATAAATTCAATTCTTAGTCTTGTGTTGTCCATATTTAGTCTTTTTTCACTGTTTGTTTTAGTCGATTGCAAAAAAAGTATTATTTAGTTTAGTTTGTTATTTTAGTGCCATATTTCATGTGGTTTTTAAAATAAGTATACAAGATAATAGATCTTTAAATGTAAGGATTTAAATTAATCGTAGAGCACGTAATATCGTGCATTAGGCACAGGTTCACAACATACAAGTTTGAAGTTATATTCTTATTATATAGGAACCCATTCTTCGTAGTTTTATTTCCCAAATCTCAGTTAGCTGAACCTTAAGGTCATGGCACACTACACAAGCACCGCATCGGCTGGCACCGCTCCAACCCAGCAATTAACTTGCTATTCAAATTAGAGCATTATGTCGTGTGTCTCATAATATATTTTATAATGTCTATATGAATGCGTTTACGGCGGGCGGTCAGCGCGCTTGCCGCTACCATACGACTGGACCCGAGCGGCTCCCGCTGGGTCGGCCGGTCGCCCACTACCGGGGCCGCGCCGACTTCGAGTTGCGCGCGGTTGCCCGCGAAACATCGTCGTAAACAAATGCCATACAAATGTGTTCGCGGTGACAGCAAGCTCATAGTCCGGAAGATAGTGTTGCAAATAAAAAAGTCATAGTAAGCCGGCTGATTTTTTTTTCATAAATAGTTTACATTATACTGAGCTTGAAAAAATCGTCAGCTGACGCACGCAAACTGACAAGTATCAGTCATTCGAAATCTATTGAACAAGATGGCAAACGATCGGCGTAAAAACACTACCTAAAATGCAACGCTAGCTCCCAGACTATCCCGGCGCGGACTGCAAGTTTACACCTCGCGGTCGGTGCGCGGACCGCGGGTGGACGCCGCGCAGACTCCAAGCTTACACCTCGCTGACGACGCGTAATAAACGCGACGTAGCCTAAATTCGAGGCAACGCTAGTGCGGTGCTTGTATAGTGTGCCTTTAGAATGTAAACCAAGTTGGTATTATATCGACTCCGACAGATGATGATAGTTTCAGTTAATTTTGCTTGTCCCATGTGACTTTGAAAAATAAAATTTTCAATGTGTTCAATTTTTTATTTCTATCCTTTTTGGGCCATTGTTGGTGTTTAATTTGATTACCTTTTATCATAGAAAACTCCATAAATGTTATATTACACACACGAACACAAAAACAAAATCTAAATAAAATAAATGTCAGTAACGAATTTTTATATATTTGTACCTATGTGGTACGTACCTATACCTAACCAATGCATTGCTCTGTCCCAATCCACTGTGCACTGGTTTAAGAAAGTCGATCGAACGGTCAGCAAAAGCATTTTATGATTCTACATTTGTTAGGGTCAGCGCACACCGAACTGCTGCTGGCACGTGCGTGACCAGTTTGATGCCAAAATCCGACGTTGACAGACGGGTTCAAAATGGATTACGGAATATGCAAAAAATACAAAACACTTTATTTATTAAAAATGCCTTGTATTGGCGCATAAAAACACTGTGGTGTTTTAAAACATCACTTATTTTATAATTTCATCACTTATTTTTCATGTAGCATGTTTTTGGTAAAACGGAACTCCCTCTCAAAACGCGTCGCCCTCGATAACGCCGGTAGTAACGTCAAAGTCTATGTGTCAAAAAACACTTTTATTTGAAAAGTACTTAAAGTTTCACTAAGATTTTATTATAATATATATCGCAATGTTTGCTTCAATAAAGCACATACAATTAGTAAGATTACTATAATAAGGCCAAAAAATTAGATGTAAACAAGGCAGATTAAGGTAAATGACGTCACATCATGGCCGCGACGCGCGACGGTCACGGACGTTTGAACTGTCATAGAAAATTGCAGGAGATAATATTATTTTTGAGCGACAAGCAGTGGTTGAACTTAATTTTTAATACTTTTCTTGGCTTTATAACACTGTATTTTATTGAGAAAAAATTACATGCATGTTCCCTTGGCAGAGGAAGAGGAACATGAAGAATATGTAAATAAAATAAGATATCATAAAATGAGAAGAAGAAACGTGGCGGGAAAGATGTACCATAAGCGAATATTTTTATGACTGTTATAAGTAAAACTACGAAAAGTTTGAAATTTTGGTTAATTTGCTACGCCAGCTTATCCAAAAACACAATACGGCAACACTGGGATACTGAGCGCGGGCGGCTCGAGCGCGCTCGCGCATGTAGAACGCATACTCGAACACACATCGTGCCAGCTCGAGCATGGTCGAGCATCAAGTTTGGACGTGTATTTAATTTTGCAATGTTTGGAATTGTCATAAGATTCATTTTTCAATAGTCTCAGAAAGTGCTCTGCTCAGTAGGGCTATTACGTATCTCTGTTGACAGCTCGCAATTATAGTAACTGGGCTCAGTGTCCATCAATTAACTGTCAAAAGGTTAGTTTCGTATTCATAGGACTTAGTATACAACATGTAACATAATTAACGCACATCCTGAAATTACTTTGTTCAGAATCGTTTACTGAATCGATTTCTATGATTTTTAATATAGGTAATTTTTTATCCCAAAAATAATTAAAGCTACTTAATTTATAGTCACACTACCCCTGTATAGTCCAAGCAAACTGAAATAGACCGTAACTCAAGGCAATAAGACTTTTAAAAGTGCAGTTTTATTTGTATTAATACAAATTCCACCATTCAATACAAAATAAAGAAAAATGAACCTTATTTCAAGCAAGTTAAGTCTTTACAAAAACAGTTGAAGTAAACTTGGCGATTTAACCGCACGCACACATAAGTGTGTGCGTGCGGTTAAATCGCCAAGTTTACACACACAGACACTGGATACAAAGGAAACAATAGTTACCCTTACCAACAAAATGCGAAATTTGTCATACTTGACTTCGTTCCCTTTCTCGTGCAAATTAAAAACCTGGGATAGAGCGAGATAGCCACCGGGCGGCGCCGGCGGCGCCTACAATCAAAGCTAACTTAACTTTAGTTTATTTTTAAAAATAGGATAGTGAACGCTTTTGATAAAAAATGACGAAGTGCTTTCTAAATTAAAACATCAATTAAGAAAACAGGCATTAAAATGTATTGAAGTTTTCTATTGAAGTTGAGTCGAGCGACGACGCGACGTTAACAGCTGTCTCGAACGCGAGCGAATACCTACAAGGCTAGCAAGACTCACACAGTCGCATACGTAGGTATGAGACCTACGTATGCGACTGTGTGCGTTCGTTGATTTGTACTGTGACTACAACATTCTTCCGGAATTAGGAAAACTAATTTATTAAATAATCATTGCTATACATGTTTAATTAAAAATTCAGTGCATGTATTATGATTATAACTTATTAAACTAATTGGGGTGTCTGAGGGTGTGCGTTAATTACGTTACATGTTGTATACTGCCGTATAGACGAACGGACAGCTCGATAAAACGTGACCAATTTTGATTTGTCAGTGTGTGCGTTAGTTAGTGATGTACCTTTTACTTTGGAGGACTAGCGATAAGTGATTGAAGTTCGACCCTTGGAGGAAGATGTTCCATAGACTGTTTTTGTCCAGATTATAACATTGTTAAAAAAAGTGTAAATACATTAAAAAATAAAACAGCCAACTTTTTTCTTTACATTTTATTAAAAATCGCTCAATACTGACCACAGAACAATCTTATTTAACTGGTTCCTTACAGTTTCCTTTCCTAAATTATTAAGTTTACATTGATTTTTAAGTCGAATGTCAAAGTAAATTTCTCTAATGTGTTTCGTTATTAAATATGACCACTTAAAATATCTTGGTCCTAATTTTGGCTCTCCAAACTCGAAAAAGAGCCGGAATTGTCTTCTAATATATTATAAGAAGTACAGCTTTGCAAATTGTAGATTACCAAATACCTTGACTGATTTATTATTTTAACGAATAAACTTTTCAATCTTTAGCCAAAGTTGTATCACGTCTTTGGATTCCAACCAAAGCGCCCAATTAATCTCAACTTTTTTCCTCGAATTGTAGTATTTAAAGGGAATCTGTTGTACAAATTATACAAAACAATTAGTTTATGTATTTGTTAAAATTTAATAAACTTTTTACTGATAAAATGGTTCAGATATTAGACGGTAAACGTAAGCTAGCATTTATTTTCATAGTTAACATTCAAGATAAAATATCGATACTAATATCGATAAATTTAAGTCAATCCCTAGCGTACATGTAAAAATAGATTGATGAAAAATCTATCCACCAAAATCATGTAAATTATCAACAAATGGACTTTTAGCTATACAAAATATGAAAGTAAACAAAAACATTGGTATTATTTTATATTCTATACAGGTTAAAAGACAAATTTTAACCAAAAATAAACGCGTCATAGCAGTGACGACGTCCTGAGTATTTACCTGTGAAATGTGCAATTTTCAGGATTATTTCTATGATTAACACCACATTCACGCACAGAACAAGTAACCATTGTTTAATATAACTGTATTTACTGAAACTAAACCACGATATACGCTAAAAATCCAAAATACTGAGGAGTTGATTTCCCGCGTGCCGACTTGTGCAGACCTGTCATTCAAAACCGGTCACAGTGAAATTTAATTGAATCACTATCCTTTTCTATCTTGCTATATTTCCGTAAGGGATTTTCTTCTCCCTCGCACGCTTTGTTGGTCTATATTTACTAAGTCTATGTTCGTATTATGTATGACCCTGTTAGTCACCGTAAAGTGATAAACACTCAGTGTGATACTTTTGACTTCACGGATTATGACATTCACGGTTGTCATCAAAGTTCGGTGTACAACCGAAGCTTGATAGTTACTGGATATCAGAAAGATACGTAATAGCCCTGCTGCTCTTGGTGTGCGCTGACGCTTACTCGTACCATATTTGGACAGCCGGAAAGTCAAATCATGTGTTTCTTCATCTCGAGCCATCATCATGATTGACACCATAAATTTTATAGCAGTTCTACTGCGAGTTAGGCCTCTCTTCGCTGTCCATCTCACGGATGCTCTCATTCAGCTGAAAGTGTAACCCTATGAAGAACGTCGCTCCACCTGTTTGTCAATTCGCGCGGTCTTTAGATGTACAGATTTATTGCCACACCTCGGATACTCTCACACTTGGCCCACAATTCAGTACGGGCTGAACACTATAGATGGCGCTATGCACAGAACATAGTAGGTATGTGGTTTAGTTTTGTATTTTTGTCAAAGTTGTAGTAGCACAACTAATGACCGTTGTGCTGTACAGGTTGTGAATTCTGCCTCGGCTGTAATGACATATTTTGCCCACTTTTATCATAATGTACTGTTGTAGACTACTGGTGCTTATGTGGCACTGTTCCAGGCTGTGTAGGTACCTTCATCATATAGAGGTTCTCCGCTGGACATAGGCCTCCTTTTAAGAATCGTTTTCGCATGCAGTGATACTTGTGGTGTACCTTGGCCTGTACTCATGGGGGCCACCATGTGGTTGTCCTGTACATACTGTATGTATACACACTGAAAATCATACGTGTAAGCCTGTATACACCTAGGTACATAATATCATAGTTATGTATCACCTACATGAAAATATGGGTCTCGTGGTTGCAAACGGGACTGCTGAGTGTCTGAGTATGGGGTCCTGGCTCTGGGTTAGATTTCCGGATCGGACAAAAGTTCTATTGGGTTTTTCCATTAGGAATTTCTCAGTAGCAGATGAGATTTTCGAAGTTTGCGGTATGATGCCGCCGTGCCTCGGACAGCATGATAAGCCGTTGGTCCTGCGCCGGATCTCTCTCCGGTCGGGTCGGCTTGCCGCCCCATCGAACTAATGAGTGTGAGGGAATAAAGGGTGCACTTAGGTCTGCGCACACACTTGTGCAGTATCATTGACTCCCGCGCCGATGGCAATTTCGATCGAAAACGGTCAGGAGGATTATAATACGGGGGCCTTACTACTCTACAGAAACCTTGTCTTTTGCAGAGTTGTATAGTTATCATTCAATCCAACTGAAGCCATTTCGAAACTTTTATGCTGATCAGATTGAAAATAGGATTTGTAGATTGACGCTAATTTCACTGCAATTCAATTATCGAATAAGACAAAGCCTTTGATAAATATTTATCGAATGACATAACCAGCACAGCAAACACAGCGCAATATTTTCATCTTAGCATAAATCTGGTAAATAGCAGTACAATAAAATATCCAAACAATTGCACCGGAGCATATATAAATATGTCAACAAAAGATTTACAAGCCATGTATTCCGTAATAAACTAGAACGAATTCCTATACCGAGTGCGCCATTGTGCCGGGACAAAACTCTCAGAATGTACGACGCGCGCTTTCTTCCATAGTTCCAGTTTTGAATTTTATAGGAACGCGAGCGCGCTGTTCACGGCGCCATTCACCTGCATGCGCACCACACACCGCTCACCACTATTGTGCGCCACGTGAATGCCCATCCATTAATGTCTCCACGAATTTCCCGATGTACAGTTTTTGTGCAAATCCTTTAACTCAATACACAACAATTTCGCCATCTTTCACTCTGCTCCGAGCCGCTGACCGCGTTCATTTACATATTTCCACAATTAAACACTAGATCCATTATAATTAATCTGTAATTACGAGAGTGTCGTATCGTTCCCTATGGTTTGTTTGCCAACCCGTGTTGGTTGTTTATTGAGCCAATATTAGCTTGTATCGGGACTGCTCAGCTCGCTAGTGTATCGGCCAGGCGCGAGGCGCGGGGAGCTCAGCCCCGCGGGCTCGCATTAAGATATGCAAATGTTATTAGGAGACTACGCGCGCATTATCTTTTAACTCGCGCGGAGATACGGCGATGTTTTCCCGCTTATAAACAGCCATTGTATCGGAGATCTTTCTAGATAATGTGATCATTAACGTTCACCTACAGACGCGGCTGGCTAATAACTAGCTTCTGGGTTATCTTGGGGGATATTGAGGACGGTGAACTTCGATATTAGGTCATTAGGTGCTCAATTAAGATACCTTACGAACATTGGAGGCATCGTTGTGGTAAACCTTTACTTGGGATGGCTGATGGCCCTGTCTTTTGTAAAATAAGTTATAAGATTCTCACAATACAAGGTCCCTACTAATGTACCTTGTGTAGGTATCGAAATAAATCAGTAAAGTAAGTATTCGTACCTACAAGTACTCGTAGCGTAGGTACGGTACTAATTAGAAAATGAGACTTCCTCAGGTGGACTAATAAAATGCCTAAGAAGTTCATCGATTGAAAACACCCAAACCCTTATCAAAAACTTTGTAGCCCACTAATCGTAAGCTATATAGTGCACTGACCTAATTATACCTCGGACCTTCGTTGTCAAAGGGCAGCCCAATCGGATTTTAGTTATGCAAATCCGTAGTGGCCAGTCCCTTGCCCTTTTGACTATCCGGGTAGGATCCCATAAGTAAATTATGCAGCTCCTGATGGAGAATAGTTTCAGAATAATTAGAATCCCAAAAGCTGTTTTTCGTGTTTCTGATTTTACCTGGAATTCAAGTATTTATTTATTTATTGGAGATTCTGTACATACGAGTAGGTACCTCTTTCTTATTGATTTATTAAGCGGGTGGTCGCTAATTTGGGTTAGGGCTATGACCTCTGAATCGGCCATGATATTGCATTGTTTCGTTCTGTGATATGCCTTGACTTGAAAAGGCTACGGTGCTACGAGACTGTCTACGGCGTAGCTGAATTGTGCTACGATCATAATCATGACCAGGGCCCGTGATCTTTTCAGTCTGGTGGGTATGATCGGGTGATCTTTGGCCATTGCTACATCACCGCACCTTTTCTGCACTGATAGGTATATCTACGCACTTGTATTCTCTTTTATTAACTTAAAGTTTCCATTTAAAGAACGCATGACTGATTGCAGATTGATTCACTGATTTGCAGTGTCTTGTACACAATATGTGGCCACTTTGCCTTGAGGAAAGAAGTTAGTCTCTGATTTATTTTCTTACAGAACAGTTAAGTAGTATGCTTTACTGGCAAGCTTATTACATACACGGA
Source organism: Xestia rhomboidea (assembly GCA_963853795.1). NCBI lineage: Eukaryota > Metazoa > Arthropoda > Insecta > Lepidoptera > Noctuidae > Xestia > Xestia rhomboidea. The sequence goes on from OY970764.1 coordinate 20,187,768, forward strand.
GCAGAGCGGGCGCGAATTCCGCAGTACATAATATGCAAACGGGTCGGTTTCGGTGGCGCGCCGGCACAACGGACCGGAAGCGATAAACACGGGCACAATACGCGGCGGACGGCCGCGGATCCGAGATATACGGACCGGACGGACACTTTGTGTTCTGTTATGTTATTGCGCAGACAAATAGAATAAATAAAGAAAGTTCTCTCTTCGCGAGGATAGTTTGTTTTGATCGAATTTCGTAACGTAACTCTGTGGTCTAACATCATCCTTGACCCTAAAGAACGGCCCATCTGAACGGCAGCGTCACCTGACGTCACTGCCAACGTATCTACTTCTATGAGATGTATTAACGTCTTGGATACAAATAATGTACCAACGTAAGCATGTAAAGGGAATCATAAACTCGTAATGAACGCAAAGTTGAATTTAACCTGGTTGTGATGGAGTTAGCAGCTCCACCTGTCTTGGAGGAGTTGTAAGGATATTACGTCACTTCCTGTATAGGGACAGGCAGAAGGGCAGTATAGAAGGTGCACCATACAATAACGAATGATGGGTCAGCAAATCTGACGAAACTTGAATTATCTTATATAAATTAAGTGAAACTTGCAGAAGTATGGTGGAGCTGTGTAAGTCACTAATAACAGAGAGGATGTACGTAGGTACTTGTATAATAACAGAGAGGATGTACATAGGTACTTGTATAATAACAGAGAGGATGTACGTAGGTACTTGTATAAGAAAGTTTCGGTATACTTATTTCCACTGCATCATTGTATTGATTTACTTGTTCTTGCAGCTAAATTTTCTTGACAACGGCTCTTTTGACGTGAATTCGTATGCACATCTTTTCGCAGTTAACTGCGTGTCAGAAAATGCGACTAAGACAATTTGACTGTACCTTACGAGCTTTATATCTCGACACGTACCTATACTGATGGCGGGACGGGAGTTATACCATCATATGAGCCCAAACGGAAAAGTACCGGGTAGGTGACCTAGACGCGCGTGGGCGTGGCCTAGCAGCATCACTATCACTACAAATTATAAAACAAAGTCGCCCGCCGCGTCTGTTCCTATGTATGCTTAGATCTTTAAAACTACGCAACATATTTTGATGTGGGTGTTTTAATAGATAGAGTGATTTACTGGCAAGCAAGAGGAAGGTTTTAGTATATAATTTGCGGGTGGGCGAAGCCGCGGGCATCAGCTAGTTTAAAAATATACACAAAAATATCCCTTTTACATTCGAATTCTCGAAACAGTAGCCGAGTGTCGCCCAAAGGGACACTGCCTGCCGATTTATTTTCCCCGGGTATAGTCTTTGTGGAGCTTTTGCTCCTATCTGCTATGCGATAACAGTGTTATTGAGTGTCGGAAAGTGCTCCTCATGTCAGCTAATGGTATGCGCTTCTGGCGTGTTTTGGTTAGTTGTAGCTTGAAAACTAACATACACGTGGATAAGGGGTTCTCTTGTGGATAGTTCTCGAGTAAGCCAATAACAAGATATCACTGTTTCTAGCAGAGATTTCAATGGGTACCAGTCCGTCTAGGCAAGGCTTAGTAATTTTGTCAATATCTTGTAATCAATCAATCATTTTATGAATAGGATAATAGCATAAATAACCTATGACACCTATTCAATTTTGAGTTTTAAAATTATGTGGTTACAGAAAGCGCTTGACGTGGTCTTACTTACTGTGAATGGAGTTATTTTAGAGTAAGCACCTAGAAGATTTGAAATAGGACTAAGAAAAGAACATATTTTAACGACATCGTGACCATTTGTTATTTTAGGTCTTCGTGAGCCTGAGGTCCCTAATCATCTGTGGCTATTTCAAGACACGGCTCAAAAAATATTATTTTACCAAGAAATAAAACAGCTTGCCCCAAGTTCGTAGAAATTCGTCAAGTAAATAAACCATAATAATATTGTGGGCGTTATTTTTGTGTGTGTTCATATTATGCTTGGAGTTATCTCCAGAGGTTTGTCGCGAACTTTGGGGCTCTAATGTGAGCCAAAATATGGCTAAACATTTGTCATTATGGGGGACGTGCTTTCACCTTCTCCAGTACTTTGCAGTAGTAAGAAAATGAGGCCCACTTGATAAAATCAAATTGAAAACTTAAAAAGTGTTAGGTACCCACCCATGTATGTAGATAAATAACAATTATTAATTCCAATTTTTAATTTAGCAAATAGTGTTGTGCCGAATTAATTTAAGTAATTAAAGTCGACCGGTTGAATAACGCATTAAGTCCATTACAAATATTTCAGAATGTTATCTAGATTAAAGTCTGTATATTTCTATAATAGGTTTTGTTAAACTGAAACACATAAAATTATGATAGTCTTATAACTATTTTAATTTTATCTAAGTATCACGATTTCACAAATTAAATTAAAGCAACCAGATGAGGCGTTTCCTTTCCTGTTGAATATAAATCACAGATGTGTCTGTCTCGTATAGGGGATCTAAAGCTTCTAATACATAAAAAAAACCTTACAACGGCTGCACCGACATTCATTAGAAACTTTACTGCCATGATCACCAAGGTACACCACCAGGACACACACAGGACACACACAGGACAGGACCAGGATGATGAACCCAGTAAAGAGTATCGTGACATTGCAACCAATGCTACTCACGGAGGCAGCAAGATTATTGCTCCTATAGTCAATATTATCACCGAAATTCCATGTTCTTCTTCAATCCCTACACACATAACAAAATAACAATATTATACAGTCTTAATTAAACCCTTATCTGCGCCTTAACATTGCCAATAGGCCGTTCACACACGATCCAATCGCAGAGATACAGGACGTGTGCCGAATGACTTGTTTTGTCTGCACGTTTGTGCCGCGCCGATATCATTTGCATATCTTAATCCGTTGGAGGTGGCGCCTGTCCCTGGGGCTTCGCCTTTATAATGCTAACTGACGGTGGATGTAATCAAGGTGGATGCTGGGTACACAAGCCAGGTGTTTTGAAAAGCCAATGTTGTGCTGTGACTTCTTAAACGGTGTAGCGGGGTCGATTTCTGATGCTGTTGTGTGAACAACACGTATTCTCTGATAATATGACTTCTTTTGATCGGAATTCAGATAGGTATTTTATGGAGGACGGGAAATGGAAATCCTGCTAGGGGACAAGTTTGTATTTCCTATCTGATATCTCGAAGAATGCAGTGTTGTTCCATTAGTAAGTAAATAGGCTGCTTTCATATTGTAAATAACATAACATCACGCGTTACCCTGAAAGGTTAGGCCAGTGGCGAAGGATTCATTCAATTCCATATTCCTACCAGATTTGTTTTGAACAATGGCACAGCTACACTACTTCCACCTACATTTCGAGTTCATAAACACATTAATCTATACATATAATAAAATCGTTGAGACCAAAAAATCTGTTCATTGAAGATTAAAAAATAAAAACCAGCCAGGGTGACTTGAAATAAGTAACTGAACATATTAAAACCATTTAAAAAAATTTTGTTTGTTTGTTTGTTTGTTTGACCGCGCATCACGTAAAAACTGCTAAACCGATTTTGTTGAAATGTTCACAAATCTGTTTAAATACATTCAGAATAACATATAGGCTATAGAAATTTTGGATTTTTTTGGAAAAAGGGGGTGAAAAATTAGATTGTTCTAGAATCATGAAACTCAGAATAAATACTTATTAATAAAAATAAAGAAATACCTGTCTTAGCATTTTTTTTAAATCTCATTAGAGGCGCAAAAAAGAGGGTTTTGTGTTTAAAATTAATAAACTTCAAACACCTATACAATCAAAACCAATGAAGTGTAACCTTTTAAAGTTGCTACATATACTCCATATCTAATACAGGTAAATATAATTTCTCAGTTTTCTTGAAATTTGATTTTTGAGGTGAATACGCACAAAATAGCGGAACTCAAGAAAATCAGCTTTCCTCGGTTTAAGTAGTTGGTACGAAATGTTTGTGCTCGCATCACGTCAAAATTACTGCATAGGCTTCTTCAATATTTAAACTATATATTATCACGCTACTTCCTCGAGGGGGTAGGCAATTTTGCATTATTTCCGTATACTTCAATTGTTTGACGTTTCAGTCATGACGTAAGTACATGAGAACGGCTATTTGTGGCTTATGTCAACGAAGTAAATAGCCTTGCAGTTTCATGACCGCTCTGTAAACTACGGGGTTGCAGGTTCAAACCCTCCAACATTATTTTCACTTTTTGTGATTTGTTTAATTTTTTTTTTGATGCTGTGAGATTTCCTATATTTCATTTTGTATAAGTTGTGTGCATTTCTTATTTTTTTCGTGAAATATTTTTCCAAAAAGTAATAGAGTAGTACATAAGGAAGAAGAATACAATCATGCTACCCCCAAATAAATTGGGATAAGGGCAGGAGTATGATGATGAGGATGATTTCTCCAAAAAGAAGTATAGCGAACACCAGAAGCCTGATAAATCCACGTGTTCTTGCCGTGCAAGAACTGTGCTATGCTATTCGCAATAATCAATAATCCATACGCAGTTTACGTAGATTATATTCACAGCTAAATTGTTATTGGCCTCATATCGTGTTTTCGGGCGGGAGGAGACGCCCGGGTTCTTCCATTGTGAGGATCGACCGGAGGCCACGGTGGAGCATACTGTGAAGGTGTGCCCCACTTGGGCGGAGCACCGCCGTGGCGCCCTCTCTCTCCCAGCCCTGGTTCAATATATGGTCCGGAGCGAGACGGAATGGGATGCCATCACCTCCTTCTGCGAAGCAGTCATGCTAGCGAAGGAGGTGGCGGAACGTGAGAGGGAGAGATCCTCACGTCCCGGCCACAGCGGGAGACACCCCGGGCGTCGGGAGCCACGTATTGGCCCCCGGCCACCGTAGGCGCGGGCCTGTGGACGAGGAGCTATGGGATAGCTCGCCGTCCGTCCGTCTCATGACGACAGGCCGTGTCGACGGCGCGTTCGTGTTCTACGCGCGCCTCAAAGAGAGTCAGCAAAAAAGAAGGGGTCCGCAAGGGCCGATGCCTGCCGGGGCTGCGGGACTATTCGAAAGAGATACCGTGGCCCCGGAACACAAAGGTCGATGAAGGAACATGGATGGGTTTTAGTCAGTAAAAGTCTGACACTTCCTCCTGCTCCGGGAGGAGTCATTTGAATCATCAAATGACTGCATCAATGAAGCATATTATCTGCATTTTTTTTAGATTGACTCACACTCTCTCTAAGCCTCTCTCTCTCTTACGTAACGCAGACCAAGTTGCGCGGGTCAGCTAGTCTTTTTAATAATTACACTACTTTTTAGGATTCCGCAGCCGAATGGCAAAAAACGGAACCCTTATGGATTCGTCATGTCTGTCTGTCTGCCTGTCCGTCCGTATGTCACAGCCACTTTTTTCCGAAACTATAAGAACTATGCTGTTGAAACTTGGTAAGTAGATGTATTCTGTGAACCGCGTTAAGATTTTCACACAAAAATAGAAAAAAAAACAATTTTGGGGGTTCCCCATACTCAGAGTTAAAAAAAAAAAAATCATCAAACCCGTACGCGTGGGGGTATCTATGGATAGATCTTCAAAAATGATATTGAGGTTTCTAATATTATTTTTTTCTTAACTGAATAGTTTGCGCGCGAGACACTTCCCCCCCTGTAACTTCTAAAATAACAGAATGATAAAACTAAAAAAAATTGTACATTTTGATACAAGTGGAGAAAGTTTGTTATTGCATTCGAGGCGGAATTAACTCCCGAGCCGTAGGCGAGGGTGTTTTTGAGCTGAGAACTGCAATAACAAATGTCCACGTGTATCAAACGACGTTTTTCAATACACTTCTGAAGAAATAAAATAAAATAACAAAAACGATTATTGTCATAAATTAATAAGAAACTATGATTTTAATTTTCTTTTTTTCCGCGCTTTGCTTTCGCCAGGTTGAAGGAGAAGAAGGTATGAAGCCGCTAAACAGCCTTAGAAAAAAAATTGTTTTTTTTTTTATATTTTTGAGTTTAGAATACAAATAAATGTTAATTTGTTTATAAAAGTAAATATTTGTTTTAAATAATCATGTTTATCTATGATATTCTATTTATAAACATAATTTGAATATTTTAAAAATATTTAGGCGGTAATGACGCATTATTGCTTTGCCAAAATTAGAAATTATTTGTTATAATTTAAAGATTATTCTGTAATACTTACATAACATAATGTAGTAGTTAACACCTAAACTGAAATAAAAGTATCTTGTAATTGTAAATGTTTTTTTTTTGCATTTAGTCATTTCCTCGCTGAGGTGGGATGAAAAGTTACGTGTTGCACTCGAGTGCAAAGATTTTTCACCTCGTGCTCTTTTGATTCCCTCGCTAACGCTCAGGATTCTAATTTTTGAATCACGAGCGCAATCCTTCGCTTGCTCGGTTATCAAAATTGAGCACGCGGTTAAAAAGCAACTTTGCACTCTTGTATAACAAATAACTATTGTCATGAATTATGAAACTATGATTTTAATTTTCTTTTTTGCCGCGCTTTGCTTTCGCCAAGTTGAAGGAGAAGCAAAGGTATGAAGCTGCTATGCAGCCTAATATAAAAAATGGTTTATTTTTGAGTTTAGAACACAAATAAATGTTAATTTGTTAATAAAAGTAAATAATCATGTTTATCTATGATATTCTATTTATAAACACAATTTGAATATCCAAAAAATATTTACGCCGTAAAGACGCTTAGTGCTTTGCGAAATTTAAAAAAAAACATTCACCTCCTTGCTGGAGAAGCATGGAAAAATCCTTAGGACACGGCATGGTTCGGCGGACTCTTTTCTTTTCAATATTTGTATTTAAAAAGCAAACTAGGTACTACCGAAACCATGTGCGATGTCCGATGTTTCTAATTTATATAATATACTTTTGATTACTATGTACGACAACGGTGTTCGAAACTTCGAACTTACTTACTTAATTTATTTGGATATTTCCCGTTTGTCAATCTAAAACTTGGTAACCCTAGTCGTAATAAACAACCAAAGTTAAAAAACTTCCCTAAAAAACGAAATTCCACATTCAGCAAACCCTTACTACTACACCCCTTCACACAACACAATTTTACCATTTTTATAGCGGATTATTTCACTTATATACAATAAAAGTACATAAATGACTTCAACGCGAAAATGTATCGGCCATATTGTTTACATCGGTGACAAGGCAAGACAGGGACACCATCAGCCTTTGTCGGTTTCTCGCTCGGAACGTTTTGTTTTTTTTCTTTTCTATTGAATCCATTGTACAAATTTAAACTCTAAGTTTTTGAGATAGGGTTGTTTTTTATTTTTTTAGCATTTTGTTCGTACTCATTCCAGTTAGTACATAATTTCTTTGGTTTTTATTCTCTACTGACAGCTGTCGCAGAGATCAAGCTATCTTTTATTAAGTATAATGTGTGTGACGACCAGAATGGCGCAGCGGTAGTGAGGCTGCCTTACGCTCTTAGGGTCCCGGGTTCGAATCCCGGTTGGAGCTAGCGAAAAGTTTGTGTGATGAGCATGGATATTTGTTTCTGAGTCATGGATGTTTATATGTATAATAAGTATGTATTTACAAACAAAAAGTATCTATGTATTATATCAACTATCTGGTGTCCACGACACAAGCCTCGTTGCTTAGTGTGGCACTAGATGGCGCTGTGTGTTAATGTCCAGCGATACTTATTTATTAAATAATTATAAAGTTTACACAATCATTAAATTACAGAATCTAATCACAGTAATTCAACCATAATAAAATACAGCGATGCATAATCATCAGTTGGTCAGTTAAGTTCATCCCACTTTGCATCATTTAAAAAACTAGTAACCGTTTTCTAAATTTACTAAAACCAGAGTTCTCATAATGCTTTACCGCACAACACGCCAAAGTTTAAAATTGCCATTATTTTAAGCAACCCACTTTCTTCGCGTCGCTAACCGCGGCATGCGAACACTTACGCTCCCTTTGAAGTCTCCGAGCTAATACACACAATGTGACGTTTGTGTCATATGAGGCCGGCCAGACTTCAACTATTTTAATCTAACTTGCGGCCTTTGGACCGTCTTTGTAAAATTCGCAACCAGTATTACCCTTGTTTAACGTTTCTTAATAAATAACCACAAAGTTTACATTACACCCAACTTCAACTCTAACATTCGAGACGTAAAGGCGATTTTCCTTTGTTTTGACACTCGGGCCTGTGGTTTTTAAGATGTATCGTGGCATCGCAAAAGTTCGTAGGATTTTCGTTATTGAATTTTGTTAGTGAGATGTTAGGTTAATGGCAGTGTTGTGGCTTCACTCTGCCAGTCACGTAGGGTAGGCAGAGAGGGTTTATTCAATATTTGCTGACAGTTTGCGCCGTTCACGTGCGATCGTTTATCTGAATGTTACTCTTATTTGGTGAGGATTGTGTTTGAGTAGTTTTTAGCTATTCCAGTGTTCGTGTGGTTTCACTGGCATATTAAATGTGTAGTATCATGTAAGTAGAGGTAACAAAAGTGTTCAGGTTTCAATAAGGTTGAAAATTGTTCATCTTTGTGTGATCTTTAGGTAAACTCATCATGACGCCAGGTTTCTAATGGAAAACTATTTTCAATCGACGATATTTCACGACATGACTGTGTTGTACATTTAAGATAAATAAACACTACTATTAACCTCGACACTTCAGGCAATTCTTGGTATTGAACAAAGATGAAGGTAGTAGTTAGGCAGACTAGGGTGACCATCAGTCTAGAACTATATCCCGACAAAAAAATATTTTTTATTTTCGCCTATATTTTAAACATTGATATTTTATATCTATATTCAAATGTAATGGTTTTGTAGGGGGTTCCATGATGACGCCATAAAGGACAATGTGCTTTACGATGTCAAGTCGCGAACTTTGCCTATAAAGTGTGGAATTTGGGCGGGAGCACCGCAATGGCGCTCCGTATGCATAATACAAATACATTCATGAATTATTCGCCAACATGGCGGATGGAAACGTTATTGAATGTCATTCGTAGCCGTAAACGTGTGCTTTCCGAAATATCTAGTTCTGGCTGCAGGTGCTGTCGTATAAAAATATCGAGCTATGATTTCGGGTTGTTGAAGTTTTTTTGAGGTGAAAAATAATCGCTTATTTTCTTACTAGAAGATATCTACTGATCCACCTTCCGATTTGTCATGAATGATAAGAAGCATAGAAGATTTTAAGTACATATCTCTAAATAGTGAGCGATCTATTGAAAATATTTCTCTGAAACGTTTGCAAATTTTATTCGCAGATCATTAGCGATCCTTTTACCAATTTTTCCAAGTAAGTTTCAAGTCTAATTAGATGCAGCGGAACAGCATTTTATATGCTAACGATGCAAACCTGAAGATCAAAGAGAAATATGAGGAACATAAGTTTTTGTTTACCGCGCGAGTTGGAGCAGGCTCTTTTACATACTTAAAACATAAATATTTCTCGAACATTCTGTATGTGTTCGAGGAGGTAGACATATGTGGGAGAGAACTTACTTTGTAGTTCGTGAATTTCTAATCACTTGGCGCTTTTTACACTAAACAGATAAAATCTTGCTCAATGTTAAATTAAATGATAAATTCATGGCTTATTTCTCATCAACACGTTGTCGCGGTAAGAAAATAACGTAAAGTTATAACATGGTTATTGTTGCGTGTTTTCAGCAACCTAAACTGATAGTTAAACCACGATTACTATCTTGAAAGATTTAGTGAATACAATCTTCAAAATCTAACTTTATTACTAATGCTTCGAGGAACGTGAAAAGTGAAGTTTCTGTATTTCTATAAGTGATTGATGGTAACGAAGTTTGTAGGAATAGCCACGAAATACGAAACGAGAACACTTGCGGAAGTTCGGAAGCTCGGTAAAGTTAAAAGCTGCGCCAGTCTCGGATAGTTTTGTCAGGTATCCTTGTGAACAGTTGGTTCTAACGTCAATACCTCCCTACATTGAAGTATACAATCTTACGCTTTGATGGTGCAGTTCTACTAGCTTCGCTTAAGTCTTGGACAAAAGAAGAGAAAGAGAAAGAAAAATCAAATTAATATTGTCACCTCGAAAAATGTTTGATGGTTTAAGTTATCCAAACCCACAGGTACTTAAATAAATCTAAGACTCCATTAGATCTTCAGAATGGACGTGACGCTGGTGATATGTTAATTTTATTTAGGTACGTAATATTATGTAGATTACTTTACTACATGCTGTCTAACTAGTGTCAACATGAAAACTACTCCATATACGTGTCGAAGGCTTACCAGAATTAGCCTTGTCGGAAATACCTACATGTCTAAATATCATACTAGCTCTATGTTAATTGTAGATGTTGAGTGAGTAAAGGTCATGGCACACCTAACTTGCTATTCAAATTAGAGCATTAAATCGTGTGTCGTATAATATATTTTTCAATACACTTCCTGTTATTGAATGAAATGATCTAAATGCTATAGGTACTTACAATTTTACTATCAATCATACTCATTGTTTATAATATGTCCTTTTACATCTTATGTCGCGCCTTGGCGACAACTATTTTTGTTGGCAGTCTTACTATCGATCTTATTCGTTTTATTATCTTTGATTTTGCTGAAATTAATTATAAAATCCAATAATTTTCAATGTTTACTTTTCTGTTGACATTACGTCAGTTGTCAAGCTGTCAATTACTTTTTCTCGAATTTTGTGTCATAATTTTTCTTAGTGGTTAGGACTAAGAAGGTCACTTTTGATTTCTGCAATTTATTTTTATTAATATGTTAGCTCAAATAATGTAATCTATTGTTAATTACTATTGTTTACTAGATAACAGTATCGTATCTTAAGTTTATATAATTAAATTAACACGCTCACAGAATTCTTCTAGGAAGTTTTTAACTAAATAATACAGGCCGTTTTAATTACAGGCCAGTCACATAAATTCGAGAAATAATAAAAAGAAGTAAAAAAGAATCAGTTGATGTGGAAAAAACGCTGAAAATCTGATATAAAAGGGACGCCAGAATCATTTCCGTCAGTGTAAAATTGGATGCTGAACCAGAACCTCATAAGTCACCTGGCATAAGTCACCTGGTGTCTCTAAAGATCCAGAAGTCTTCTAAAGGTTCCTCTCATGAACCCTGTGCGCTCGTGATCAACGGGACCCTACACTCCAGGAGCTCTGCAAGCCCTGAAGATACGCCATACTTCCAGAGGACACCTACACTCCAGGAGCTCTACAAGCCCTGGAGACACGCCATACTTCCAGCGGACGCCTACACTCCAGGAGCTCTACAAGCCCTGGAGACACGCCATACTTCCAGAGGACGCCTACACTCCAGGAGCTCTACAAGCCCTGGAGACACGCCATACTTCCAGAGGACGCCTACACTCCAGGAGCTCTACAAGCCCTGGAGACACGCCATACTTCCAGAGGACGCCTACACTCCAGGAGCTCTACAAGCCCTGAAGACACGCTATACTTCCAGAGGACGCCTACCCTCCAGGAGCTCTACAAGCCCTGAAGACACGCTATACTTCCAGAGGACGCCTACACTCCAGGAGCTCTACAAGCCCTGAAGACACGCTATACTTCCAGAGGACGCCTACACTCCAGGAGCTCTACAAGCCCTGGAGACACGCACGCAACTTGACCTTCTTCTTCACACCTTACTTCAAGACCTGATACTTCTTTGAAGCCTGTCTCTGAAAGTCTCTAATCCAAGTACTGTAAACCCAAACTTCCTCTGTAGAGCGTGCGTTAGGTAGGTTTTTTATAATCATTATTGTATTTTATACCTCGTAAAATTAAATTGTTAACTACTTACTCTTTTTTTTAGTAGTAGTAATACGACACTATCCCGGCGTGCGCGGACTGTGAGCTTGCGCCTCGCGGACAGCGCGCGACCCGCGGGTGGACGCCGCGCGGCGTAGCCTAAATTCGTGGTGTTCAACCGTGAACATACAATAGTTACACGCGCCAACAACAGCATCACAGCGTCAGCATTAAGAGCGACACACATTTGTTCCACGCGCCGTCAACACCAGCACACCGTCAGCGCTAAGAGGTGGCCTACTGAGATCTTCGCTTCATCGGCTCGATACACACACGACACACATGTAAATAGGTATCAATGTGTATTTACCACAAAAATTGTATATAATTAAGTTCATTATTGTAATAAATTAGTCATCAAGCTGGAGTCGAGTGTGATTTATCTCCTATACCTCCTCTTACTGTGGCCAAGACACCTTTAGCCATCATCGGTCCTATGAGTCTGTGGGATCGGCAGTAAGAAAACCATTTCCTGTGTACATTGCACAACGTACACGAAACCCTCTTCCTACCCAAATTCCGTCTGTTACCGTAGGTCTCCTTGTAACGGACTTCCCTCTCGTAAATCCAACGTAACTTACGTTTGGTGTGGTTTGTATGGTAGGCTAGGGCGTTAGGATAACTTTTACTAGGGTGCTAGGTAGGTAATTACCATAGGGCTAGGATAACTAGGGTGCTAGGTAGTTGCTGTAGGGCTAGGTTTGGCGTCAGTTGGGTTTTAGGTACTGATCCAGGCTCAATTGTCTCAAACGTAGTCACATCGTACGCACTTGGAATACCAGCCGTACTAAGCTGTAAGTCCCAGTGTGTACACGTGGCAACACCGGGCAACAGCTGTGCTGGTGCGGTGCTTGTGTAGTATGCAATGATCTTTAGGAGCTGCCTCGATGATATAATATTTCAGTAAACTTTTCATTGACATACTAATAAATTATCATATTCGCTTTTCAGGGTGCCGTAGTCCTGACAAGGACTATGTCCGTCTGTCTGTCTGTCTGTCCGAGGTTTTGCGAAGAGACCGTTAGTACTAGAAAGCTGTAATTTTGTAGAGGTGTGTATATCAATAACGTCGACAAAGTGGTAAAATAACATTTTGTAAAATATATATTTTCTTTAAGGCAGGTACCCTCTATGTGAAATGGGGATGAATTATTTTTTCGTGGTCTACCCTATCGTGTGGGGTATCGTTGAATAGGTCTTTTAAAATGACTTAGGGGTAGTGACTAGGGGGAAAAATTCGTGAAGACTTGAAAATTTCGATAGGAATCCATTTTCACAATTCAAAAGCGCTTCTATATTCGACCGTAAAAATTACTTCATAAAAATGTTACGCATACGAAAGGTCTGATTTACAACGTTAAACCTATATATATTTATATAATTGTCCTCGCTTCAATATTATAAGTAATGGCACCGGTCGGTGCGTATTTTCTCGGGGGCCTAGTTATGGAGCGCCGCCAACGCAACGCTATCATTGTGACAACTCGCCCGCCACGCATGCACGAGGGATGCGATAGGGTTCAATTTTCGTGAAACGGAATTGTAATTCGATTAAAGTTTAATGGAAAGTTATTAGTTGTACCTAAGCAAGGGAAGGAATGGAAAACAAAACGGTTAAACAGCGATTTTATAAACACTTGTTTCAAATTCTTGAAACAAAACAACTCTAAGAAATAAACCTTTAAAACACTTGAATATTTCAGCACTTCATTCAGAATCTATTTGCCCCTTTTTTAAGCGCTACCCAAATTCTGTACCCTGCGTACATATTTAGCAAGCGAATCTAAATTCACACTATAAAGTTGGTTTAAAAGAACCAGGACTGGGTAGTTCCAATGTCAAACCTGTATTAAGTCTAAATAAATAACAATTGAAACCGTTACATGTTCGACATTTGAATCGATAGGACGATGTCGGTTATAGAGACGTGCAACTGCAACAGTGAGTCGCATCGGTTAGTGAATCGATATTTATCTTCATACGAGTAGCATCTTCTGGTTATAGTCATATCGAGTGTCAGATTCTCATATTTCATTCAACGTTTGACGTTTTGAATGGTCTACGGGATATGGAGAGGCGGGTGGCGGGCGCTTGCCGAACGTTTGCATCGGTCTGCGATTATGCATTGGTTTTGATTCGATTTGCTTCGTTAGTCGTTAAATTTTGATTGCGGAACGTAACGTTACCCGGTATCGTAAAGTAACAGTATATTGTTTCTATGAATTGATACACGGAAAAAAACTGTTACGTCGCTACTGATGAAAACAAATTCTTTGAAACTTGTGACACTTGTTTGTAAGTTAATAATTATAATACGGTCTATTCTCCAACTAGAGAGAATATCAGTTGGTTCTTGTTAGTCTTCGTTTCTCACTAACCTCTAACGTCGCATGAATTTCTATCAAGTTCACCTCTGAGACCAGTTAGCTCAAAAGTGGTTCTTTTAGTTTAGCAGCCTCCGTTATTAGTCTGCGGCAAAGTATTAATATTAATGGATAACTACAAAACTAATTTGGTAAAGTTTTGACACTAAGTTGGTCTAAGTTACTTGGTATTTTTAAGCAGTCCTGTCACAGCTTGTTTCAGCTTGTATCTTGAATAAAAATCATGATATTACGTCTTAGTAATAGCGGATAGTAATATAGCGGATATAACAAGCCTAATATTATACAACACAAAATCTGGTAAATAATTTAGGATGTAAACTGTTAAGTCCTCTGATACTTTCGTGTGAGTATAATTATTTTTGACATGACGCGACGGTATTAAAATATGAATGATTTATTTAATTAAGGGTCACATAAAACAGGACTGTCCCGCGATGATTACAACATTTGGTCACATTCGTTATTCTCTTTAAATTATGGTGACAGATTGTCCGACTCTTTCTAACCTAGCTTTTTTACATTTGGCAGATTAAAAAATGAACTCGAGTTGTGATAATTTTATAAAAGTACAAAATATTGGTTTCTGAAACAACTTATATTCCAACTCCGTTGTTAATATTTAAAGTCCTTCTTCGTTTTTCGTGTAGAAGCAATAGAAGAATTCAAAGAAATAAATTAAAAAAACCTCTATTGTTTTATAAAAAAGTTTTATTTAATCTTTTCAGTGTGAACGGAAATCATAATCGCCACTTTTATTGCGATTTACAGCTCTGCGTTCTCATTTAAAATGTGCAGCTATACAGAATCTAACATCTCACTGCAGTTAATTTTATTGCCCGTGGCCGGTGCATTGTTTTTCGACAATAATTTTAATTTTTAGCGCGAACCCGGCGGCGCGGAACCGTGCATAAAGCGCGCCATGCATGTGTGTATTGTTGTTAATTCTGCGACTAAGACAAAACCTCGGCGGGCTTGTCCGCGGCCCCGTGTAGGAAGCATAAAAATAATTTATATGTCGCTCGCCACCGACCCTGCGCTATCCGGTCTGTTACTGCTTCGGGCATTTGGTTTGGTTGCCTAGTTTTATAAGTAGACATAGAGTTACAGGTAAGTATGCACTATCGAAATGTGTGCGTTCGCGCAGCGGAATGTTGTTGAATTTAAAGATATTAATTATGCAGATATTTAGTGTATGACGTCGTATAATTGTGTATGGTAAAAAAAAAATTGTGTACGCAGCCATTGTGGAGAAATTCACCAAAAACTGATTCCGCTGGGCGAACGTTGTCCTGGCGGAACTTATTTTAATCCATAGACTTTAGAAGAAAAGAGGTGTGTCCAAAAATTAGTGTGTATTTGTGTGTAATTGTGTATGTATGAATAAAATGAGTGCATGCATAAACTTCGGAGAAATTCAAGTTTCCGCTACGCGAACGTTTGGCCATTAGCTAGTTTTCATATAAAGCGCTTACATAGAGAGCTGTAGATTTTTACATACGTTGTTTTGAATTTGTTTATATTTGTTTAAAAAACAGATTTAGAAAAAATCGTAGGGCTTAAAAGATAAAAATATAAACGTAAAATACACTTAATAGGTCTTAGTTCTTAAAGTATGCACTTTGGGGTCTAGATTTTCACGTTTATACAAACCTTGTAAGTATCTGAAAAATGTTGCCAAGTATCAATGATGTTCCGTTAGTAATTAAAGAGTTAAAGGACAATTTTACCATGAATAGATCACTGTTTACAAAACAGTCAAATATCACGACGTTCTAAAGGAATTGCATGGTAAAATGTATGCCAAAAATTAGTTTATTCATTCAACTATTCACATGCAAAATTTCATGTCATTAAATTTAGTAATTAAAGAAATCAATTAAAATACTGACGAAGCATCGAAAACCTACATAACCCGACCAAGTTCGGATAGCTACAAAAAAGCGTCCATGCAATATATTTAGGTAACATCCCAAAATTTACCGTATAATACCGGTATTGAATTGGTATAGGTGATAACACAATTGTTGTTTCGATATAATTTAAAGGTCATTTATTTTTGTACACCAAATTTTTGTTCAATTGTTCTGATTTTTCAGCTCCAGAATTGACTGGAATAATTCCGGAGTTCCGATAGGTATTCACATTTTTTAAAAGTTAATATTTTGATTTAATTATATTCTTGTGAACGCACGTAATTTAACGTCTGTGGAATATTCCACAAACTGCTAGTCGAACAGGACGCGCGCGGCTTCCCGCTTGAAACGGTACTTCCATCCTTGAAGAAAAGAGAGGGCAATAATATGTTTTCATTGGCCGCGGCCCGCGCGTATTCGTTTTTGCTGTTGAACTTGAACCTGATTTTGTTTTTTATCCCCAGTCACAAACAAATGTGCAGTCAAGGACAATGTGCGTATGCGCTGTTGTTTTGCTATGCATCGCCAATTCTCGATAATAATAATATTGACAAAGTGTGTTATTAATGTTATAGTGTAACAGTGAAGCTTAACAGAGGTAATTATGTAGTAGGAATATTGAGTCAGTGATAGTGAGAAGCTGATCACAGATATAAGGTAAGATTTTATAATAAATTAATAACTATACACTTATTCATTTACGTAGTTTATGAGGCATATAAATTATAATAATTGTGTTACGTTAACATTGGACAGACACCATAAACCCAAGTTAATATCTACAGATTGATCTAATTCTATTTAGAATTTAAATTCATAATAATAAATTATACTAGACATATTATAATGGCTTTTTCACTGTTCGTGCTGTGCGTCTGTGGAACTCACTCATTCGTTACGCGATAGCCCTTCGTTGGTAGTTTTGGAACATTTTTTGTCAATATTTTTTTTTTTTTTTTTTATATTTTTTATTGCTGTCGTTGCAAGCGTTTGTTAACGTTATTATAATTACTTATTTAAGTGTGTAATGAAACATAATTAAGTATGTACTTAATAAAAAAAAAATTTGTACACGGATATTTAAATAGAAAAGTACTTGTTAATTGAAGATTTGTTTTTATCGTAGATAGTTGGGTTATTATTAAAAAAATATTTTTAATTCAAGAAATGCAATTGTTTTATTTTTTCCTAACGCTTGTGTACGGAACTGTACCATATTAGTAAATACTATATTGGAAGGTTAAGAACGTCTCTTAGATATATGGCTGGGCCGCTTTTTTGTAGCTATCCGAACTTGGTCGGGTTATGTAGGTTTTCGATGCTTCGTCAGTATTTTAATTGATTTCTTTAATTACTAAATTTAATGACATGAAATTTTGCATGTGAATAGTTGAATGAATAAACTAATTTTTGGCATACATTTTACCATGCAATTCCTTTAGAACGTCGTGATATTTGACTGTTTTGTAAACAGTGATCTATTCATGGTAAAATTGTCCTTTAACTCTTTAATTACTAACGGAACATCATTGATACTTGGCAACATGTTTCAGATACTTACAAGGTTTGTATAAACGTGAAAATCTAGACCCCAAAGTGCATACTTTAAGAACTAAGACCTATTAAGTGTATTTTACGTTTATATTTTTATCTTTTAAGCCCTACGATTTTTTCTAAATCTGTTTTTTAAACAAATATAAACAAATTCAAAACAACGTATGTAAAAATCTACAGCTCTCTATGTAAGCGCTTTATATGAAAACTAGCTAATGGCCAAACGTTCGCGTAGCGGAAACTTGAATTTCTCCGAAGTTTATGCATGCACTCATTTTATTCATACATACACAATTACACACAAATACACACTAATTTTTGGACACACCTCTTTTCTTCTAAAGTCTATGGATTAAAATAAGTTCCGCCAGGACAACGTTCGCCCAGCGGAATCAGTTTTTGGTGAATTTCTCCACAATGGCTGCGTACACAATTTTTTTTTTACCATACACAATTATACGACGTCATACACTAAATATCTGCATAATTAATATCTTTAAATTCAACAACATTCCGCTGCGCGAACGCACACTATCGAAATGCCAACATATGGTATTTGTTTTACCAGACAATTTGACAAGAGATAGTTTCTGCAATAAAATCAAGGGACTTACTTCAATCTTTGCTTACAACCACTTCAAAAACATTTCCAAGCATAATTATTATAGGTTTGCAAGCTTAATCTTATTAGCGGAAGTTTTCAAGCTCAATAGCCTCAAAATCCCGGCTTCATAAATTATACTGTCAAGTATTTAGAGACTTGGCCTGTGTGACTTGACGTGTGTATTCTCATACTTCAATTCCTAGCGCTCCTTCTACCCTGTTCTTCCTTCCCTGTATAAGACTGAGAAAAACCTTTGGCCCAACGACAAAAGACACCGAATGAGAACTGCTCGAAGCAGTAGCAAGCCGCGCTCAGCAAACAGAAAGGTCACGCTTGCAGCATCGTGCACAGTGGCAGCGCTCGCAGCCGCTTCTGAATTAAAGTATCGCAGCTACGTGTTACCAACCGCCATTCTTAACGCAGCGCCATATTTTCGATACGGAACTCTAACTACAAGTTATTATAATGCACACTGCCGCTCTGAATGAAAATATTGTCGGAATACAAGATTTTTAAAAAAGGATGGCTGAAGGCTTGTTTGTAAAAGAAAAATGGGAATTTGTCGTGTTATTTTGCTGGTGGAGACGTTCATTTGTTTTGTGATCTATCTGGCTTCGGATCAGGTTGGGTTACGGTTCTTGTGAATACTGATAGTGGACAATATATGATATTCAGTGTCCTACATGACTACGGAATTGCTTGGGTTGGTTTGGGTTGCTTGGGTTCACAAAACTGACGCGCACTAATGTGAGTCTTGCTATAGCGCGAATGATTGGAAATCGTCAATAGTTACAGCACAAACACGCACATGATACATTTACCCTGTCCAAATAAATCTTTTTTATTCTGTTTAACGGTAGATCTTTGCTCTGCATTTAGCCAACTAAAAGCTGGTATTTTGAGAAGATTATGGACCCTTACAGAATTAGCCAGAACTGCAAATAGTTACGAATTACGATGACTCTTTAACCAGCTTTACCACACTTCTTGAAGATCTGTATTCAAATACTTTCAACATGACTCCGGCATGCACAGACCATTGATTCCACTAATTGATCGCCAGTAATGGCGGCCGATATCAATCGTATGACGTCGTCAAACTAATTAATGGCACGGACATAATAGATACATACAACTGTCGCGTTATTAGACGCTGACAGTTGTGACGTCATTATCACTGACAGCTGTGACGTCATTATCAAGACAGGTGACCGATGGGAATGAGTTATGGTTATGACAGGAGGTGCAACAGATGATAGGTGTCAGTTTACGGCCTAAAACTATATCTTCTTACGGCCAAATTCAATAACTTACTAACAGGTAACGGAAGGTTGCTATCTCTGTCTGTTTGACATTTAGTTTACGGACGGTTAGAAACAAAACGTCACAGAAAAGGCTTATTTTTATTTTTCTATGAATCAAGTGACAGGGAGGTGACGCGGATAGGATATTTCAAGCTAACTTGGTTTATAGAAACACCGGTAGCTATGAGAAGTAAGGCATATAAATCGAAATGACGATAACAGTTATAGGTACGTAAGTAAGTTATAGAAAACGACCGTAAATCGGACCATGAAACTTAAAAACTGGTGACATATAAAAGATTGTCAATGCCTTTAGTTTTATGCATCTCAAGTCTTTCAAAATGTGCTTGGTCGTTATTGTTGGCAAAGATCTGCAATTATTTTGGGGTTAATGGGTCTAAGTTTAGGTAATCGCAATTTATTTGTTGTGGTAGTTACGTTTACTGACACCAAAACACCAAAAAAAGCAATGTATCTCTTCAAATAAACGCATTGATCATTAGCATGAAACTCTGTTTGACCAATAAAAAGAAACTACATAATAGATAGACAAAATTATTTTACATAGCGCGTGACAGGAACAGCATGTAGGTATATTGTATAAAACGGTGGCACATGGCGCTGAGTCTAAGATTAGCGCGCGTAGTGGAATGCTCCATATTGACTAGCATGGACAGCGCTTCGCTATACTGATCTGATGCTGGAGATGGTACTTAACCTTCTGCTGTGTGCTGTGAGTTAGGAATTGCGCTTCTTTGGAACTATATTTGCATTAAAACTTTTTATAGAAGCCATTTGATCCAGGTTATGATTATTTGGAGGAAAAAGACGCCAAGAAAGTTTTGAGAATGAGTGTGGAGCTATTGGAGTAAGGGAAGAGAAAGAAAGAAAGAAAAGAAAGAAAAAAATATTTATTTGACGTCAGTTATTAAAGCACACACACATAAAAAAAAAAAGATACAAAATAAGGAGGAAAACATAGTATGTGCTGTGTGCCTCACGGCTGCGCAAGAGCATAAAAACGATGGCCGACGACGACCTTACTACTGATATGACGAGTAGGTAGTAGAGAAGTATGGAGGAAGAAGACATGCTTTGCCAACCCTAAATAAATAAGGACAGGATCAGAGATTGATGGTGTTCGTCAAAAATGAAATCTCAATTTTAAAGCTTAGCATGGAACTCGTTGGGGTGTACTCGTAATAACCAGATTATGTCATCGTATATAACAAGTTTCCTTTTGATCGATCATAATAGTTCTTAGCAACCAATCTGCCGAGAAACATAATTATGTTAGAAATCTTACCAAATAATACTTCCTAAGCAAATCCCTACACAGCTAGCACACTCACCACATTGCTATAACAAGCAGGCTTGCAGATACGGCTCATACAGCTGATGAGTATAAGTAGCTTATGATCGGTGTAATCCCGCAGCTATACACAGCGACACAGAAATAAGACAATACCCTGTATAATCCAATTAACTGTGCAAATAAATGGCTTAGCACCATCATTCATGGGATTGAATGCAGTATACAATGGGACACGGTGGTAATCAACGTCATTACCATTTGGATGTGTTGTGTGATTGTGTGCATAGGTGAGGATGTTTCAGTGGTATGATTTTGTTGTGGAGTTTGACAGATTTGTAATGAAGTTTTATTTCACACCTGTAATCTTCGACGGGCTAGGCAGAGATGCAGGTAACGTTAGCCTGAAAAAGATGTAAACACGGACAAGGCGCCATTTTAATGCTAACAACAAGAGAAGATTTCTTTGGCATTTGTCATATCACTGCAATATGGTCAGACATTTAACTAGCTACAGCTCACGCTTGAAACATTTCAAACTTATGAGTCTGGAAAATCGCCGTATGATCCTAGATCATCTGTTCTTATACAAAATAATAAACACTCACTTTGATTGTCCGCGATTACTGAGTCAAATAAATTTAAATGTGCCTTACAAACGTGCTCGTAAGTCTAGATATCAGTTAATAATAATAATAATAATAAATTTATTTCTCAAAAAACTTAGTAATATTTTACAGAAAAATAGTTTGGCAGTATTAATTTCTAATAAGTGGATGTAGCCACTGCAACCGAACTAGGCAATGCCTGTATTTCGGTTTTCAGTGCCTTTTCCCTCGATATTTTAACAATAAAATGCCAACATAGAAATATGGTTGGTTGTACTACTAATTAAATTTTGAATGACTTAAAACTAATTTAAATGCTACATTGTTTAAAATTTAAAATTACCCATAATATAATAAGCAAAATTGGTCTATAAGTGAGTGAGAATTGTTTATGAGTGTGTGTGAACTAGCAGGTGATTTATGTGGAGTTTGAGTGATGTGGGTGCGTGCGTGTGTTGGTGGGTGTGAGTGTGTGTGAGTGTGTGTGTTTGAAGTGCATGAGCATGATTATTATCTAAGACTACTTTAACTAATTCGAACCTAACATTTGAATTACTGTTCAACGCTTAGTAATAACTCCGTTTCTTCATAATCTAGTTGTTGCAAAGTTGCTTCGCGCTAAGGTGCTTCAAAACCAATCTGGGTCATTTTTCCACCATTAACAGAATGCAAGTTCAATTTAGTCGCCTGTCACGCTCACCTAACATAGATATTGAAATGTCTCATTCTTACATAAAGTCAAGTCTGTCTTGCGTATGGCATTGTCCTAAAAGATTGTACTTTATGATAGAGAAAGTTTTTGTATTTTTTTCTTTCTGGTTGGCACAACGTCGAACAAATTTTTTTATGAAAGTTTTCATTTTTATTTGTATGTTAGCTTTATGTCACAATTAAGAAAAATCAAACAGAAAAAAAACAAACAGTCAAACATCAAAAAACAGAATCAAATAAACAAAGCAGGGTAAAGCGGATTTTACTTGTTTAGATACATCTAAACAAATAGAATATGTTTTGTAACTGCATTTTTTTTCTCCTATGTTTAATGCATGCCGTGGCAGCCTTTAATTAAGGCTACACTGTAAATGTTAAACTCAACATGAGTTCTTAAATATGTATTCTTGGTGTATGCTTTGTTGGTAGTCCTTAAATAAATAAATAAACAACCTTTGCTCCGTCCGTATCATTGCATCCAAGGTATAGTTACAGAACTAAGCACACAATGTATTTTACCAAAACAAAATAGTCCACGAGTACCAAAACCTTCTATAAAGGCCAAATACATTATTATCGATACACCCAAAGACCAAAACAAAATATACATGCCAGATACATAATTATTAATATATTCGATGACCGAAACAAGGTAAACATGCCAAATACATAGCTATAGTGGATACACCTACATTTCGGAAACATAAATACAGACATCAATTCTTTATTTGCATGAAATATGGTATACTCGTATTATGGTTTTCGGCGCACTACTGATAAATTCCTGTTGATAAAACCCAATAACACTGTCCGATTTGGGAATGTAACCCAAGACCTCGTGCTCAGTAGTGCGTTTGCGACTGCTAGACTAACGAGGCACTCTTCTCTATGGCTAGAAAATGATGAGCGTCAGTAACTGTGTACTGTGTATCATTGTAGTCAGTAGGTACTGTACGGACGTAACTTTTTTTTTTTTTTTTTTCGGATGGGAAATCATCAAATAACTCCTCCCGCTCTGGGCGGAGCAGGAGGGAGTGTCAGACTTTTACTGACTAATCCATGTTCCTTCATCGCCCTTTGTGTTCCGGGGCCACGGTATCTCTTTCGAAAAGTCCCGCAGCCCCGGCAGGCATCGGCCCTTGCGCGTGGAACACGAACGCGCCGTCGACACGGCCTGTCATCGTGAGACGGACGGACGGCGAGCTAGTCCATAGCTCCCCGTCCACAGGCCACGTGGCCCCCGACGCCCGGGGCGTCTCCCGCGGCGGCTAGGGACGTAACCTTCATGGGTATTTAGGAAATTATTGGTATGTTCAGTTACAGAAAGATAAAAACCTATTTCATAACTAAAAGACGTAGAAAAAATGGAGCCTACAGGTAAAAGAACTCATTCTTTTTTATGGAGGCCTAAGAAAATGAAAATATGGTATTTCTATTTAGGAATAATTACCTAAACTAAATGGAACTTTCATAGTTCATTTCGACGTTCCCGACAGTATTTACCGATATTATTGTGATTTTTACCGAACATAAATTACCGGAGGCTTTATTGGCAACATTATCACATTTTCCTGTACATCGCCGTTGTACCTACCTGGATTGGAAAGGAGTTGTGTAATTATTTTGGTGTACAATAAAATATTTATTTATTTATTTTACTATTTATGTACACACAGTATACAGCACAGGAAAACACATTAAAAAATATGAGTACATAGGTAAATATATAAGTCCCCCGACGCCCGGTGCGTCTCCCGCGGCGGCCGGGACGTGAGGTTCTCTCCTTCTCACGTTCCGCCACCTCCTTAGCATGACTGGCACGACTGCTTCGCAGAAGGAGGTGACGGCGTCCCATTCCACCATGCGACCATGGATTGAACTAGGGCCGGGCGCGAGAGGTCGCCGCCGCCTTTCACCGAGATTTGATCCCGAGGCCGAAAGCAGGGCCAAAACATTTTTTTATTTTATTCTAATTTTTAAGAGAAATGAAAAATGAAATAGTGTGACCCATTCTTTCAACGCATAAACCAAGAACTAAATAAATGGACGTTAGTAATAGCTTTTTAAATATTATAATGGCTTTTGAACGTCTCTCTAAGCGAGTTGTGACTGAACAGAGTGCTCTTCATTTTATTTATGGGAATTATGTTTTTTACCACATTTTGTTTTGAAATTAGTTTAATAAAAATATGAAAGAGGTCCTGTCCTGGCCCACAAAGATTTTAGAGGTTACACACCGAAGAGGTTTTGTTTTCAAATTGTCTGGATTACATTTGCTACTGTACTTACTTGTATGCTTCTTCTGCTTGCGTTCGTCTAGTGGTCAAGTTGAGCAAAGTATTTTTGTGTTTTTCCATCAAGTGTTAGCTTAAAATCTGTTTAATTATGTACCCAGTTGATGGCAAAAGGCTTGCCCCACATAACATGAAACTTTAACTCACTGACGAAAAGATAAGAAAGAAAAATCATTTGCTAGTACCAAACATGACGCAAGACACAAAAACATGAAATGTCGGCGTAGTTACTATACGTGTACACCGGTACACCTCTTCCTAAAATTTCGAGGATTACAGGTGTGATGTCACCCCCTGTAAGTACAACAGGAATTTGATTCACAAAAACAGTATCAGGAAACACCAAACAGCTGCATGGTTGTCTAAAATTGGTTAGGGGTAGTCGGCAGACGGGAAAAAGTAACATTAGCTTCTACGACATCCCCAAGGAATGTTGGGACGCTTGGTTTGCCGCCATTTTGTGCAGACAGGTGCCACGATACCAACTATTCTGGTCGATTATCACTTGTTCCAGGTATTTGTAACAGAATGTATTATTTTGTGTGCAGGAATGTATTATTGTGTGTACTGGTTTCAAAATATGGTGGTTAAAATGATGTGTGTAATAGTTATATCATCCATCAACACTTGTTCTGATAAGAAAGGGAACCTTTATGTCGCATTAATAACCTCCTCAGTTTTAAAGTAAAAAATGTTGTTAAGCTTTTGGTCATTTGTAAGGCTATCAAAGGAGCAAATTTTACGTGTCCACGTTGCGAATCAAGGTGTAAAATGATAGGATGTTTCTTATTTTTTTTTATAGCAAACTTCGTTACTTGGTGCAACTAGGGCCACATTTTTTGTTGTTATTCGTGTTTTTAAATAATCAGGAAAAAATAAATTGCCTTAAAATTCAAGTTTGGTGGATTGTCCCAGTTCCATTTTTTGATATAATTGCATTCACCAAAGTACAATTTAAGGTATAATAAAAAATAAGCCATTTTCTTAGTTTATGCAGTAGACACATTATCTAAAAACAATTAAACCATATTTGAAAAACTAATTTAAAAGCACAGGACACTCGATCAAAGTTTGTCCAAGCAAAACACAAAATTTTGGTGGCAAAGTTTGTCCAAGCAAAACACAAAATTTTGGATGGACTTTATCAACTTACTATAACATAAAGTTTCGTGCGTGTGAGCCCAATCGCGTTTTTTTTATTTGGCACCTCTCGGTCGTGCGCTGGACTTGCCCGTAACAGGTGTGTGATTAGTGCTGCGATTACCTGATAAAAACGTAGGTATTCTAGTATCTAGTATCTTAGGTGGCATGGGGGATCGTTTTGCTGTTGATTATAACGTGTTTTAATAGTAAGCTACACGTTATAGCTAGTGATTTGGGTAACGCATAAATTAGTGATATTAATTTAATTGTAACATAAAACCCCTATTTTTAGTGATTTTTTTTATGCCTGGTTCCATTTTTGGTGTCTCAATTTCGGTGGCTTTGGTGGCGTTTTTACGTACTGTTTATACATATATAGCCAGTTTTTACGTTGTAAGACAGTTTCATTAGCAAACAAATAAATGTTATGTACTTGGCAGTAAGTAAGACCTATTTTTATAGGGGTAGCATGCTAAAGATGAAGTTTTTTTGTTGTTTGGTAGAATGCCAAAACAGACCAATGAAAAGAGGCTGCTTAAAAAGAGAATGGATGAAAGAATAAAAAAAGCAAGAATAATGTTTCATCATCAGCCTACAGCAGACCACTGTTGGACATATGCCTCCTCAATGGCACGCCACTCAACCTTATTCTCAGCAACTGTCATCCAGTTGCCAGCCACCCTGCGAAGATCGTCACTCCAGTCACTCGAGTCTGAGGGCACCTCCACCTTATGTTTGCCGATTCGCGGTCTCTACTCAAGGACACGTCTACCCTACTTAAGGACACGTCTACCCCAACGGTCATCGGTTCTTCGGCTAAATGACCGGCCCATTGCCTTTTCAGCTTACTTATTCTGTGAGCTATGTTGACAACTCTGGTTCTCTGTCGGATCACTTCGTTCCGGAGACCCACCCCACCTCAGATAGACTCGACACACACCCCGTTCCATAGCTCGCTGAGCGACCTTAAATTTATGGACCAGACGAACCGTGAGGGTCCACGTTTCGGCCCCGTAAGTCATAACAGGCAGGACGGGCTGGGTGAAGACCTTCCGTCTTTAGGCACTGTGGAAACGCGACGAGAAGACCGGACGCAGTTTCCCAAAAGCATTTGGGAAACTTCGTCCGGTCTTCTCGCAGCCCAGCCCAGCTGAATTCTTCTGTGAGTCTCAAAGTTGTTCTTACTAAACTTCAGAGTTTGCCCGAGATAAACATATTCTCGAACAACCTCAGACCGCCTTTGACAACAACAGTTCTGGGAAGACTTCAGAACTGACCAGATCTCGACAAAGTCAAAAACCTTCGCATAGTCCACAAATGCAAGACAGAGCGGCTGATTATACTCTTCGGACTTCTGTATGTTCTGCCGCATAGTGTGGATGTGGTCTATGGTGCTGCATCCTTCTCGAAACTCGGTCTGTTCTGGTGGGTGGAAGTCGTCGAGTCTTTGCGCTAAATGATTCAGGACGACTCTTGAAAACAGCTTATACACGTGGCTAAGGAGCGAAATTGGTCTGTAATTCTTTAATAGGGTCTTGTTCCTCTTCTTAAAGAAAAGAACGATTACGCCCCTTCTCCACGCTTCTGGAGCTCTCCCAGATAACAAGACCGAGTTGAAAAGCTCCTGAAGCTCTCTTAATGCAGGCCTTCCTCCCGCTTTCAGGAGCTCTGTCGTTATTCTATCCACATCAGGGGTTTTTCCATTTTAAAGCTGTCTAAGAGCCGCCTCGATTTCATCTTGGCTGAATCTTGACAGGTCTTCTGAGAGATGACGGGTTAAGGTGTTTCTGGAATTCTCATTTTCGGGATCAGGTCGAGATAAACAGTACATGCGATGCATAATCAATTTTGGTGCCACTGATTTTCAGTTTTGGTGGGCACTTTCGATTTTGGTGGGGGATTTTAAATTTTGGTGGCCACACTACACTTTAAACTATAATATCTCAAAAACTTATCGAGATATTCTTGGGCCTCTTGAAGATTCTTTAAGCTTGGACTTTGTATTGTTATACCAGGTCCTTATTTTTGCCGAAAACTGAAGAATAAATTTCGCCACCAAAATTGACAAAAAATGCACTTAGCATTCACCCGTAAACTGGTTAACATATCGCTGATTATCACATTATTTAAGCATAATTAAAGTATGTTGCGTTGTAATTTATTTTCAAATGATGTTGAAATCAATCAATCACGTCCTATGGCTGTTTAAAAATAAACAAAACCATATAAATGTAACTTCGCTGAAATAGTAGAAATATCACTTTACATCATTCTCCCGTATTTATTTGTGGTTGGGACATCCTGTCTTTTTCTTCCATAAAGTCACCTCCTTTGTAGACATATCATCCTTTGTAGACATATCATCCTTTGTAGACATATCATCCTTTGTAGACATATCATCCTTTGTAGACATATCATCCTTTGTAGACATATCATCCTTCACACAGCACTTACTTCTATTGTTTCTTTGGTTCTCCTCTATTCTTGCAGATACTTAGAGAACTTGGCTCACTCCTTCCTACTCCACCTGTATTTTAATGTAACCTACATTCATTGCAAATAAATAATTTGATTTGATTTTGATTTGAAAAGGTACATAATGCAGACATTTTAGGCCAAATAGGTTCGTGTGTTCCGGGCAGGTATACGTGGGGCGGCGTCGACAGCCACGCTTGCTGGCGGAGCAATCTGTCGCGTTGAGGCGGCACTGACGCGTGCATTCCGCACCACCTAGGCTAGTAACGTTGATTTAAAACATTGTTCCCTGAGTGAGATCATAAAAAATGCATCGTTTTAGTTACAAAACTTAATATTGTTATTTTGTACACTATTGCTTGGTAACCCAAATATTCAAAACTTCCCTCGCAAAATTTTCCTCGGGAAGTGTATATGTAACAGTCAAAACTGTTAATCGATCAAAACCACTTTTGACTGCTGCCAGTCAAAATCCCTATGAAGTTAAAAAGCGTTTGCATTAAAAATACGTTGTTTTAGAACGCCTCAGTTGTAATAAGTTTCTAAGTAAATGTTAGTTATTGTTAAAATAGTTTTTACCGCACAAAAGTAGTTTTGACTAGTTTTCACAGGTCAAAAGGACATAGGTAGTTTTGACTGCACATACGGTTAAAGATATTTTATTTCTCAAAAGAATTACAAAATCACTTACAGAGAAAAACATAAATACGTTTACAATGTTATCTGCCAGTTAAGCGTAGATAAAAACAAAAACAAATATGCATCTTAAAACTACGTTACAATAATACTTTTACTTAGCATTCATCGTTTTCTCATAACAAGTACAAAATTAACAAATCAGAAGAAGGTAGGTTGCACACAAGAAACAAGAAAGAACACAAAAGTTTTGGGCAGTGAGGGTAGGGTGCAATTTAATAGTTGTTGCGTGTTTACTAATGCCTGCGACATAGTGTAGAACATAAGCGATTCATTACAATGTTTTCGGTTAATATTTGTACATACTTATACATAATAATTTATTTATTTTTTGTTAATATGGACTATCATTATTTATTTTTGATTATATTTGTTTGTGTTGTTTTTTTATATTTGCTGGGAAAGATCTTTTAATACATATTTTTTTAAAGTTTTCTTGTAAATGTATGACGATTTAATTTCGGTATTTTAGGTAGTTTGTTATAGAAGTTGGCTCCTTCGTACATAATATTCCTCTTTCGATATTTAGTCCTAGGCTGGGTTAAGCAAATGTCATTAGCTTGTCTTGTTAAAATTTTATAAGTTTGTGCCCTTTTTGTAAATATAATCTGAGAATGTATATCTTTAGTTAGTATTTTTCTTACGAGTATGCATGTGTTGTACTTATATATTTGAAGGAGATTCATAAGTTGGGTTTTTTGTAGATTTTTTCAGTAGGAGTTAAATAGTTATATCTAAAAAGTGTTTTAATTATTCTATTTTGGGCAATTTGCAGTATTTTTAGGTTTGATTTGGCAGCAGTTCCCCAGACCTCAACCAAGTAGTCTAAGTGAGATTTAACCATGGAGTTGTATATAGTATAACGCACATGTCTAGGTAGACACCGCACCACGCCACGGAGCGCACCTGTTAGTGATGTGAGCTTGTTTTTGATACTTTCTATATGTGGTTTCCACGTTAATTGATCATCAAGTATAAGACCAAGATACTTTTCTTGATGAACTCTCTTCAACATTTGACCATCAATATGTAAGTTACTGTGCTGACCAATCTTTTTGTTTTTTGCTGCGAACATAATATAATTTGCATGCTATGTTTTGTCAAATAAATATTATTTCTTTCTTTCTTTCATTGATTAACAGTTTTGACTGTGACATATATGCTATCTTGTTGATATAAACAAGTTATGCTATACATTGCCACCTGCAAAATATATAGGCATCATGAAGATCACCCTAGACATCAGATTACGAGTTTGTACGTACTCAACAATCTACATGTCTACCAAATACAATGGCTGTTATAATTACAGCAGTACACGGAATTAGTCGCGTACTGCGCGCTTATCCCGCACATTGTGATATTATGCTAATGTGTGATGTATTGTCTGACAGATATGGGAATTGAACAAAAACAATGACTTGGATCATCGCGTAGTGCAGGTCGTGTCGTGTGATTGGGTTATTGAATTGTCGCATGACTGTTTAATTGTGAGGCTTTGTTGTCACAGTGATGATCACTACTTTATTTTACTGTTTATTGTTGGGATCACATGACAGTTTGAATTGTTTGTTTGAGTTTGTTGAGTTTAACTTTGTCAAACTCTGTCAAATGACCAATTTGGTCGAGACGCCATTGTTTAACTATTGTGTCTACTTCGTGGACAGATCATGGGTTATGAACAATAAGATAACATAATATCACGCCTGTACCTCCCAAGGGTACCTAATAGTACACCCAAATTTTGGCCAACTTTGTTTAAGTCCCATGTAATAGGGGCGAGCTTATTGCCATCAACCGGGCACAAATCCAGACTCCGTAGCTGCTACTGAGAAATTCCTGATGGAAAAA
Source organism: Xestia rhomboidea (assembly GCA_963853795.1). NCBI lineage: Eukaryota > Metazoa > Arthropoda > Insecta > Lepidoptera > Noctuidae > Xestia > Xestia rhomboidea. Next base: position 20,218,480 of record OY970764.1, read on the forward strand.
CTCATTAACACTTTGACCTGGGAATCGATCCCAGGACCTCATGCATATGTGATGTTTCTTTTATACCGTATTGACGATTAATCAACTCTACTTGTCTGCATTTCGTCTGTGTCAGCCACATGTCTAAGGTTTAACCTCCACACAAATCTTCTCAACTGTAAGATTCTCTTGCTACATGTAACTCTGACTTTAACGGGGCTTAAAGAGAAAGGCAATATTATTGTAAACTTTAGTTTATTAAGCTTTTTTTTTGTAAAGAGCTAACCCAAAATGTCAAAATCTCTATTGCTGGCACGTTTACCAGCAATAAGGGATATCTTCTTGGTTGACAGAATAAACTGTAGGTAAGGAGCGTCAGTTGACAGGATAGGAAAAGAAAAAAGAGAAATATTTGTATTTAAACAAAATGCTTCATATACAATTAAATGTGTTTGGAGCCTCCTTTTAGGCAAACAATACCTGTGTTAGGAGACTCCGCTCCTCCATATCTTAGATATATGTTACATAAACAGTTGTTGTTGTTAAAGCCAACATGAGTTCTTAAATATGTATTCTTGGTGTATGCTTTGTTGGTTGTCCTTCAATAATTCCTTTAATAATAATAATAAATAAATATAATTATAATAGCATATTGTTATTTTTTAATTTAAACATCTTGAGTATGTATCATGTGAAGCGTGGTGTGCTTTAGTTAGGTGTGGCGCGTGTGTAAAATGTAGTGTGGTTTGATGTAATCTGATGTGATATGCGGTGTGGTGTGTGGTGCGGTGTGGTGTGGTGAGGTGTAGTGTAGTGTGGAGTAGAGTGAGGTGTGTATCGTTATGGTGTGTAATTATATTACTCATGATAAACCAGAAGAGCTTCCGTATCCTCATAACTAAGAGACTTCATCCAGTTTGTTATCACTTTTTTTTACAGGCGTAGGGAATTGTTTTTATTGTGTACATATATGTTTTTATTAATCCAATTGTATATATAGGAGTAGTCTTTAAACCCGTGGTAAATAAATGTACGGTTCAGATTACCATTGCTGTTGTGTATGAGACTTCTGTGTCCTCAATTTCATACGACATTTAACCGATTGGCTGTATGTTGCGATAGTCAACAGCGGTACGTGCTTACCCAGTGTCATTACAGGCGCAATTATAATAAGACCTCACAGTTAGCATTCGTGAGTGAAATGTGAACAAATTGAAATCGCAAACGGGGTTCTTGAAATAGCAGATATGCAGCTTTGTAATTCCCTGCTCGTTTTGGTCACATGAAAGTATGAAGCAAGAATGACGTCATGAAAAAGATCCGTATGCCTGAAAAATAGTCCTCAGGAATGACATAACAAGGCCGATACCGAAATGGTTTCCGGTTTATTAAGTCTGATTAAAAAAAACAAACCGTAGAAGGAAAACGCTAAGGAATTTCCGCTAGCAAGGTGTTTAAATAATAAAAAGACTCGATAAAACCCTCTATCATGACGAAGTGTCGCCGAATTTAAAGTTCATTAATCATTTTTAAGATGTCGGTAACTTATTTTCGTGAAAATATCAATCAAGTTAACGTGATCTCCGATTATTTAATTGAAGCGGAGTTTTTGACAAGACACTCCACTCGCTTTTTATCAATATCAAATTTTGATTGATGAAGCTGCCGTGGTGGGAAAAATAGACCTTCATGAGATGTAAATATGGTGGAGGCGCCTGCAATTTTAGTCAGACATGCCAGAATGATTCAAATGGTCAAGTTTTGGAGTTATTGCTGTGGGGTAGTGGCGTAATATACTTAGAATGGCGAGCGGAGCTGGTTGCTATATAATTACACCCATACGGATCGACCTTTGTGGGTCGGTCCATAGATGAGTTTCCCCCGTGCCACGAAAAGCACGCTAAGCCGCGGTCCCGGCTGTCGTTTGTAGAATTTTGCCAGTCGTAACAAGTAGTCAGTGGTCCAAAAGTCTGACAACCAGTCTTACCAAGGGGTATCGTAGTAGTAGCCATACTAACTGTGGAGGCCAGATACGCAGTCGCTCCGTGGAAAATATTGGTACTCAGCTGCTGCAATGGCCAAAGCCTTGGCTTACATTCATTGCATGCTTTTGTAGTCCAACTGAAGATTTTATCTTAAGGCTTAATAAGAATGTCTGAATTTCTATCAAAATCATTCATATTTTGGGGTTATTGTACATTCGTCACAAAGTAAATTCGCCACGATAAAAAGTATGTGTAAACTCGTCACAACTCTATTTTATGAAAGAAAATCCGCCATATTGTTTATTGCCGTACAGACAGCAGAAAGATCAAACAATAAAGAATAAAACGTTATTTCTTTATTTCCCACAATCACAGAAATTCACATAAAAATCATTGTTCTACTTACAGCTAAAATATACGTTAATATTGTCTGGTTTTGTGCGTTTTTAAGCCCGCGTTGTCAAGGACAGTGTGACCTGCGTGACACGCCTAATTCTAAATAAACATGTATTGCAAGTGACTGATTTGCTTCACATTACAATTATAGGTAAAATAATAAAAAGAAAATTAAATCACAGTAATAATCACTTTTTTTTTTTGGTAATTTGCGTCTACTTAAAAAAAGACCGTTTTACTTACAACTATTTATAACTATTACTATTACTTATTATTATTACTTAAAAATGACAGTTTTACTTACAACTATTTATAACTATTACTTATTATTATTACTTATAACTATTTATTGCAATAGGCTGATTTGCCTGCAATATTACAGTTGTAACAAAAACAATAGAAAGATAATTAAATCACAAACAATCACATTATTTTTTGGTAATTTGCACCTACACAAAAATCACAGTTTCACAGTCGAGCGAACGCGCGATAGAATGTGCAGGAGCGCTGAGAACAAAAATTTAGAAATCATTTTCATTTCGAGCGCTAAAAATCAATAAGTTTGTTTTCTACCAGTACTTTATGCAAAAAATATATACCTATGCAGACTTGTGACGAATTTACACATATTTTTTATGCATGTGACGAATACACTTTCAATGTATGGAGTTTACAAAATGTGACGAATTTACTTTGTGGCGAATGTACAATAACCCATATTTTGATAGAAAGCTTGTAACGCAATGGGTAGTTTCGTATTCTTTTTTCGAGAAACATAAATATGTAACAGCCCGTAGATGACAGCGTAACCACTAAACCTTGTAAAAATCGAACAAAAACAAAAAACTGTTTGTTTAACAATAAATACCTATTGCTTTGCTCATATAATTGCGTCGTATAATCTCTCTTGTTAACTTAGTAGGAACAACTTGTAACTTGTCTGTCAAGTCCTTTGAAGTGGCCAATCATATCAGTGTCAGATAATTAATTAGTGCATTACCTGTTATTAAATTAATTGACGTTGGGAATAGACTCGCTTGTCTGAGCCTAATTAACTGGATATGCTGATGATATTCGGGGAATTGTTTGGTAAGATTGCCTTCGACCTAGTTACTGGTCTGTTGATCCGAAGTTAACTTCTAACCTCAGATCAACAGCCTACACCTAGATCGGTTTGTGAACCGTTTACGGTCTCATCCATCGTACTTTAACTTGCGGTGGTTTCACTGGCCACAACATTGGTTACAATATATTTTTTTTGTCAGCCTGTGATTTTTAAATGTCTCTTTAGCCTGCAATTTCCACGTTACTTTAAAACTGACAAACAGTAATGTTGTCGAGTGTCGTTGCATGCGTGGTAGTTTGTTGGCGGTAGAAGTAAGTCCACCACAGTCTACTTGCCTAGACAAAATCTTTCGCAACAACTCTCCTACAAAATTGACCCCATAATTCGTAGCGTCTACTCCAACACAATAGGGGGCCGAAATAATCACCTGATGCATTCCTCCACTCCCGGATCAAAATGGCGCACTTACGCACTACCGAATGATTCCCCTGCACACATTTAGATATGGAAAATGGCTCTTACCTATATATTTAGGATAGTTTCACGTGCGGGCCGTATCTTCATAATGTTTTTATATTATGAGTTTGTGTCGGCGATGTCAGAGCGCTCGTTATGGCGGGAACGGCCGCCATTATGGACAAACTACGTCACTAAATAATAGGCTCGCCCGGCGAACAGTGGCTACAGTCGCTACTCCACTATAAATTATACTAGTCGTGCTTTTAGATCGGATGTGCAGTATTTTTAGGGGTTTCATGGGTGAAGGATGGTTTTTGAGGTCCCGGTAGTGGTTCTGTTGCTTAGGTTGATCTGCAGAAATCTGTATTTACGATATGACGTGTTTCAAATTCTATTTGCAGCTTATCATTTGATGGAATACGCGCTGCGACATCTATGTTTTAAATGTCGCAGCACCATGCTGAGATATGAACTTTTTGGCCTCATACAGGACCTACATATTCTTAGTTTAAGTTTAAATTTTAAGTTATTTTATGATAGTCTTGTTTTTTGAATTTTTATTTCCCTTGTTTTATTTTTCATATTTTATTGTTTGTGCTGCGTGAGTCCAATAACTACTTTTTATTTCTTCGATGGAGTTGCCTAAGGAGTGGTAGAATCTACACTTGACCATACCACCTCAATAAAGTTTGTTTATTTGGTTCAACTCGGCGAAAGCACTACTCCAGCTCCATTGATATATCCGTATATAGAGTGTCCAAATATAATTAAACAGTCACACACCACTAAACATACACCTCCACAAAAAACCATCTTCCAGGTAAGCCATCATTCCACCAAAACGCCCCCCTAATTAACCTGTCTATTAATTAAACATCTCATTAATAACCGTTAAACGCATAAATTGAAACTAGTGGCACAAAAGACCGGAGGGCTACAGGGCCGGCGGCGGGCACAGGGCTGACGAGGGCGAAAGGGGCACAATTTGTTCGCTCGTTACTAAACAAAGGCAACATTAGGGGTAATCTCGGCACTGTCTCATTGTCGGCACTCGCTGCTAATGCGGCAGGCACAGGGCTGCCTAATTTGTACCTGTGGCCGAACCACCATGAGGCCTGTGGGACTTTGTGAACAGGAACCTTTATTTCGTTGCAGCAGGAGCCCTGATTTACTGTTGCTAAATCAGTATATGGTACGTTTATAGCTTGTCAGTAGTCAGTTTGCAGTTCTCTGTCATAATAACAAGGTGGGCACAAAGGACATAGTACCTACCTAGTAAGAAACGATGCACTTAAAATACTACGAAAACCGTTCATTCATATCGTTGTCAGGTTTAATTAACCCCCACAACATTGCTGCATCACTCACTGTTTTTCAAACCATTATCTTGGGCAAACCTTTCTCACAACATAAACTTTCACATCTAAGTAAATAGATAAAGTAATCTACAAAGAAACTAATTCGAAGCCCTTCCAATATTACTATCCTTATCCTAACAATTCTTCAACATCAAAGCAGACACAAAGAAGTCTTACATCTTTGGCAATACTCGTCTCGCGAGTAGTGCACCTTCAGGTAGCACAGTGGGCTCATTGTCAACCCTAGTGAGCGCACTCCGGGCACATAATGAGCACATTACATAAAAGAGCTCACTCCATTCACGGGAATAAATTAGATTCGCACAATGAGTCCTCTAGACGCCGCGTCGCTGCCAATAATTATATGTACAATGGAGAGATGGGAATTGGTGATATGGGCCTGTTGTTGTCTACACAGTTCATGTTGGTCAGTCTTTGTTTACTTGCAACGCACAACGTGAGAGGTTTTGTGCTACCATCCTGGTATGTACCAGGCATTCCCATGTGTTGACAAACACAGTGCTGTGCCAGGGTTATTAGGGTGCTATTTCTCTCCCAGGTTGTCAGCAAAATAACAAGACTTTCAACTTTGAAACGCCGTGTGTCAAGTTACTGTGCTTTTCCACTTCCTAAACATACACGCAAAACATGTTGAAGTCTCTATTTATCTCTCTTGACTTCGTCGAAATCTTTTATCTCATTATATAACATATTTTTGTGTGTTTTTTTCACAAGTAGGAATGCACTGTTAGTTACCATGGAATGCATTAGGCATTCAAAGATTTTGCAGATGTCCATTAGGCTGCCATTCCATTGCCAAAACATACTAAAAATTACACTGTCCTAAAGGGGCTTACTGTTAACTCAATGCATCATAAGTCTAAGCTCCTATTCATGCTATCATACAAAAGTAAGATAAGCAAGTATCTCCATAAAGCCGGCTAGGAGACCTAGACCTACCTCACCCCGTTTCGTTACAAAGCGAGCCGGTCGAACTCGAATTAAACTGAAAAGCGTTGTTGAAATTCTATTTCCAGTGCAAATGTTTGCTTCGCTTTGTCGGCAGGATTACTTAGGCTAAAGTTGAATCTAGACAGGACCTGTAACCGCTTGACCTGGCTCTTGACACCTAATGGAAAGCTTGGCATAGTCCTCACAACGAGGAATACCTAAGTAAGACGGATTTTGAGACAGGTGGATTGTTTTGCTAAGATTTTGTGGAGGGCAAATCGGAGTACCACTAAACTAACTTTTTTTATTAGGAGTTTGTTTCCTTAATTGAATGAGTTCAGTAGTAGTAAAGATATTATAAGGTGACTTTATATATAATCAATCTATTCGGCATTCGTTTTTATGAGACGGAGTGCCCACTCCGTCCATAATCCACTGCGTGGGCCCAGCGCGGGTTGTTGTTGACGTTCACGGACTGATGTTATGATAAACATAATAGGTATAATATTATTCACGTTATTCGATCCGTTTGATGGAAGTTTTCAATAAAAGGAGCAGATCCAATCAACATTCTCCAAACTGCCAAAATCATCATAGAAATTAAAAAACTTTTTCGTAATCTGCATAGTACAAGATCTTAAACTTTGAACAGTGTGCAAATAAAATTATGGGCCGAATAATTGATGGGTTCGTTCAATCAATTAATTCTATTCATTAATATTCACGCCGCCCGAGGTGACGATGAAAAACGGGGGAAAAATGAGAGTGCGACCCGCAGGACCTCTGCTCACCCCCAGGTTCAATAGGACTTCAATATTATTTTATAATTTGATTCTTTAAGACGGCAGCGTCTTGGTGCATTGAGGAAGAATTTTATGAATGGTTTTAATTTTAATGAATGGTTTCTTTTTGCTCTGATTTGCACTTGCATCTTAACTAGTAATGCAATTAAGGTGGAACGCGCGATGTGCTGCAAAATTATTTTAAAACTGCGTAGATTTAATTCGATGATCATGAGGCAAGAGATACTCGTAGTTGTAGTTACTATGTCAAACAAGAAATGCCCTCCCGATGAGTCTACTGTTACCTTTAAAATTATTTCTGTAATGTGAAATGCGTAGTCGTAGGAACGCGCGTATTGTTACAACATGAAATACGGCGGACTAAGCAACAAAAGAATAAGCATCGTATCTAAGACAAGCTTGAGTTTCTTCTACCATGGAAGAAAAAGCACAAAACAAATCAATAGAAACCTTAATCAGTAAGCCACGACGTATAGAAAGTTAAGACACAGTAGCGGTACCCGGCAAGGTACGCTACCTTATGTGTAGGTAGCGTAATCATCCGATTGCAATGTTTAGTTGTTTACGCAGCGCAATAGAAAACGTCGGTATTACCGGGGACAACACTGCGCCCCCGGGGAATGCCCCGACGGTAATGTGCACTGGCGAGAAGAAAAAGGTATGCAGTTTCATCATCTGTATAGCCTTTTCCCAACTATGTTGGGGTCAGCTTCCAGTCTAACCGGTTGCAGCTGAATACCAGAATTTTACATGAAGCGACTGCCTATCTGACCTCCACAATCCAGATAATACTGAGTAATACGATACCCCTTGGTAGGACTGGTTGTCAGACTTTCAGGCCACAGACTACCCGTGACACCTGTCAAAGATTTACAAATGACAGCCGGGAACAACTTCGAGGTACGAAGAAAATTCGTTTTGTAATGGGTTGGTCACCCATCCACGGACCAACCTCCTTGAATTCAATTCATAATAAATTATTTTCATTGTGAAAAACGCCTTTAGGTTTACAAGCAAAACACTTCCAGGAATTTATTTTTTACTTTTAGGAAAAATGGTTCCAAAAAGCTGCTGTTATAGGTACCATTTATAATGTTTCAAAGATTTTAGGCAAATGGAAATGTTTTACCTTCCTAATTAATAATGTATTTTTTTTGTGGATTTACCAACCTGGTAAAAGGATTTCGGAACCTTGAGAAACAACTAAGTGCACAGAATACGAGTGGTGGCAGTTATTACATTCTGTTGTTATCCCTTACTTTGACCCAGACTTATATCAAAACTACTTTATATCCCAAATACGAAAAAAAAACTTTCCGAAAACGGGCTTATTCTTGAAACTACAACTAATATTAAAGCCAACCTTGATGTTACCCCAAAGTTTCACAAGTTCCCGCTTCTGAATATTTATAATTTTCCATCTGTGGGTAAACTTTTGGGGCCAACAGTGTACGTAGGAGAAACTATCGCGAGGTATTGCTCTATCGGGCCGCGGCGTGTTTGCTTAGGCCGGCCAGCTTTGCACAGCAAATATCATTTGCCACCCGATTCTGGCCTAATAGATTTTTATTGGAGCTATTCAAAACGGGTGTGAATCTCCCCGCAGTTAGCAAGTCAGCACTGATCTTGTGTTTTCTTATTCCCGGTAATAGTTTCCGGATGTTGGACTTAGAAGGGACGGAGATGAAAGGTTTGTTTTTGTTTGAAACATTGTGCAAGTCTTTGCTGGTAGAAATCTAACATTTTTTTCAGGCAACAAAAACCGAACGTGGGATTATGACAACTTTGTTAGCCAAGGCGGACATTCAGTTTTAAACAATACTGCATAGTTTAGAATTCAATGCAAGAAGATGATTTGCACTAACTTTACAGAACAGATATGTCACCTATATGTATAGTGCTTATATCTATGTTATACTATACCTACATACTCGTATTATTGGACAGCATAGTAAAATGTAAAGGTTGTTACTAGACATCATTTTAAATAGTTTTTAGAAGTAAAACATTTAAGGTCGAATATACTCGTAATGTACCAATTGGTACGAGCACATTCGTTGCGATTAAATTCAAATATCGTCCCGAAGCAAAGTTCGGTGAAAAATGAATTGAAGTAAAATAAAACTGAATCCGAGAATATGGCTATTTTACTATGAATTGGATTTTATGCAATGCATTTTATAAATTTCCTTGAGGTTTAATCATGTTTATTGAAAGCTTTAAATTTCTTTTCGTGATGAGGTTAGAAAAAAGAGTCCGTTCAAGTCCGTAACGTGACAGACGGAGCTGAAACAATAAAGCATAACATGTTATTAAGTACCTACTCCGGTTTTCTACAAAGGCTGAAGTAGAGTACAGGGTACAGCAACATTTCGATAGAAACAAAAGCTGAATAAACCATAGTACCAACATTTCTCCAGTTATTTTTAAATCTAATTAATAAGCGAGTCTATTTCCATGAACCGGGTGCACAGTCAGTATCTGAGCTGTTCCAGAAATTTCTTAATGGAAAAAAGAATTAACCAATCAACAGCCATCAATTGCTAGTGCTGTACCTATTTTATGTAATTTATTGTATAATCTATTGTAATGGAACAAATTTATTGTATATTTTATATGTTTAATAATTAATATTTGATCAAATTATATTTTATAAGACGCTTTTTAATATTTGTACGCCTTATAGGTAAAACATGACTGTGATACTTTCTGCATTCTACTTAATTAACATCTTGCATGCTTTGTGTATTTCTGACAAATAAATGAACTCTGAACAATTTGCATTACCTGGGAACCACTCGACCACCAAGGCAGTTAAGTTACAAGTTCTATAAACCGCATTAATAACATAACATAATAATTATCTTAATCCCCGAAGGGAAAGGCAGTGGTAGATCTAATAGTGGTAGTAATACCATTTGCCAGTGGTTTCGCCAGTTATGTTTAAGTCCCATGTAATAGGGGCGCGCCTATCGTCGCAAATCCAGACCCCGTGGCTGCTACTGAGAAATTCCTGATGGAAAAACCCAATGACACTTTGCCCGACCCGGGAATCGAACCCAGGACCTCATGCTCAGCAGTGTGACCACTAGGCGAGGCAGTCAATAAAACCGCATTAATAGGCAATACAAGTCTACCATCACCAACACAAACAAAAAATCAACTGCAAGTATAGAGAAACACTTGGCCAACTAGATCACAGCACAAATAAGGCTTGAGCCGGTAACCAGCGCCAGCGCGCGGTATGTTGAATAGTTGATGAGCCAGTCCCACACATAGTTGGCAACAGTCACAGACCAACAATCTCCAACTCCGGGGTTTAAGTAATCGCCGAACTAGGCGAAAGTCGGGAGTTTTTCTTTAATCCCAGCTTTGTTACGTTTCGTCTATATCTTTTTACGCGAGTTTCTGTAATGTGTGTACGTAGTAAAGTTCTTTTTTACACACTTGCGCAGCTTTTTCTAGTGCTTACATACTGTGTGTTCTGGAAGTTTCAGTTTGGTATTTGATGTAATCTTTGGTTTGTGTTTGTTGTTAAGAGATTCATAGTTTTATTTGCTGTAAGATTTTACGTGTGGTTTTTCTCACTGATATGAACTTAATACGAATATGACTTAGACTAGTACAGTATCTGCTTGCGTTTCCTTATGATTTTAGGCTTAAGTTTAATTAAAGATTCTCAATTTCCTCATTGATTGTTATAACAACTATTAAAATATTAGAACAATTAAAATGCATTGGATTGATATTCATCATCATCATCATCAGCCTATTAATGTTACCACTGCAGGGCACAGGCCTCCACTCTAAGACAGGGAATGGGCTATAATCCACCACGCGGGCCCAGTGCGGATTGGTAGATGTCACATGTCTTAGAATTTTTTGGTTCTAGGACATGCCGGTTTCCTGACGACGGGTTGATATTGGCCACCAATAGTTATTTGTGCAACAAGAGAGCAAAGTGGGTTTTTGCTGCGAGTGTTGATTTTGAATCCCGAGTAAGCGAAGGATTCTATAGTTGAATCACGAGCGTAGCGAGTGATTTTAGGTTAGAATCCTGAGCGTAGCGAGGGATTCAAAGACACGAGGTGCAAATAACTTTGGTCTCGTGTAACACATACAACTTTTCACCTCAGCAGCGAGAACATATACCTAAAGGTAAAAAAAACAACATGGTAAAAATTAAATCAGAACACCACATTAAGAGACACATGAGAGCAGCGGTGGCCCAGTGGTGGCGCCCCCGACTTACGAATAGTAAGTCGTGGGTTCGAACCTAGGCAGGCGCATGACTTTGTGTAATTTATTTCATCACCACTGCTCTCAAAACGGTAAAGGAAAACATCGTGAGGAAACCGGCATGTCCTAGAACCAAAAATTCGAAGACATGTGACATCTACCAATCCGCACTGGGCTTGCGTGGTGGATTATAGCCAATTCCCTCTCATTAAGAGGAGGCCGTGCGTGTCCCAGCAGTGGGAACGTTAATAGGCTGATGATGATGACCACATTTAAACAATATCAAAAAATCAAAAGTTAACAGTAAAATGGTTGCAGTTTTGCAAATAAAAAGTACCTAACACTGGAGACTTTCATTGCTTAAAAATTTCATAAGTTTTTAGATATTTTTAGCGAGACTTTTCAGGCAGGAAACTTAATTCTGCATTTTTCGGGAGTTAAATAGCAGACTTCTTCACTGGACTCACTGATATTTATTTGTTATTATTACTTTATTATCCAAATTTATTGTACTTTGTAGCTAGCTTACATTGAGTTAATCATTGCTAGCGTACAAAACAACAAAAATTTAAACCCCGCTATTTTTTAAAATGCGTTCTGAAACTACACTCGCGGTATTCTGTCTCAATATTAAAGATTGTTATTACAAAAAATAAATAAGTAGATACATGATAAACTTCGTATTTTTTTCTTTAACATTCTTGATCTTGATATAAAAAATATAATTCGATTATTCGAAATATAACATTTTTTCATGTACAACCTAAACACGCAATATTACGTTTATCAATTTACAATATCGGTATCCGAACGTTTTATTGTTTGTTTCTTTTTTGGGCCTACTAGATATGGAATTTGAAAATCGAATTTCGAATCGACTTGTTTCTATCTCTCGCTTTTTTCGTATCGAAATGAAAGTGACAGAACAAAGTGAAAATGAAATCTTTCGAATTTAGTGAGTAGACCTGCACAGTTGTCGGTATTTAAAAAAAATAATTAAAAAGTTACTTTGTCTCACGCTCGCAGCAAAATCGAATTTTGCTCACTGTCTGTAAACAGCAAAACCTGCTTGTTTGAGGTGCTGAGGTGAAAAAATCTTTTGCCAATAAAAACCTGCTAAAAGTGGTTGAAATACCTGAAAACTATGGGTATGGGCCCTTAGGTAATATTTCACCAAATTTGGATATTAGTGCTAGCCAAGCTCACCTGTTGAGCGGCCCAATCAATTACCTGCACTGTCCAAATGCACACAATTTTCATTGGTTTGTTACTGCCGAATTTTTCCCAATGTTTAAAGTTCCAAAACAAATATTTGTCCGTTTATTAACTTACAATCAATGGTTTAAATCAGGAATATTTTTGTTTGTGTGAAAAAGTGCGGAATGCCATGCAAATGCAATTCCTGCCGTGATTGGAATGATAAAATAAGTTCGGAATTTAATGTGTGGCCGGTGTATGTAATGTGTGGCCGGTGTATGTAATGTGTGGCCGGTGTATGTAATGTGTGGCCGGTGTATGTAATGTGTGGCCGGTGTATGTAATGTGTGGCCGGTGTATGTAATGTGTGGCCGGTGTATGTAATGTGTGGCCGGTGTATGTAATGTGTGGCCGGTGTATGTAATGTGTGGCCGGTGTATGTAATGTGTGGCCGGTGTATGTAATGTGTGGCCGGTGTATGTAATGTGTGGCCGGTGTATGTAATGTGTGGCCGGTGTATGTAATTCTGGTTTTTGTGTTTTAAATGGCTGCTCAGTTGGGGATTTTATTTTTATATGAGCGAACGTGGTAGTAAACGTAGGTAGGAAAGTTCTTCGAACACACATATTAGAATATTTGTGTTTCGCTGTTCCGAACGAAACCGTAACGTTTTAATAGGTGGAGTTTTTATTTCCTGGATATTTAGGTACCAAAAAACACATAGAAGAATTATATACTGTGCTAATTGAAATCGAATAAAATTATTTTCTGGGATGTGTTATAATTTCTTTATTACGTAATGTCAGTCAAAAATTCCAAAATTTATTTACTGGTTAACAATTATTCTAATATTTTAGCAATCAACATTTAATTGAGCTACGGTTTCAATTGCTTATTAAATATAATGTCTTTAATCAACTCAGCTTGATATGGACATCTCCCAAGCTACGACACAGTTTATCAACTCATGTCAGCCAGCCACAGCTGCAGTCCATACATTGGAAACCTTACAAACTAAGCCGTGGCATAGCTACGGTTAATCTAGAATTGAATCACTAAAGCACTAAACTCACGTCCAAAGTATCGAGCATCGATTAGCCCGACTCTGTGGTTTGTTTTCACTAAGAGAGCAGTTGGGGCCAGTACAATTCGGCCGGTCCTAAGTAAGCACGGACTTCAATGGCTACCAAGCTTCGGGTCCCTTTGCCACAATTAACGACTAACTGCCGAATTCGCAATATTGTTGTGTTTGACTACTTCGATTAAAAGTTATCCTGGAGAGCCGAAATTGTGAGTTATAGCGAGAAAAGTTAGCAATTTTGATGATGTAGACGTATCGATCTGATGAAGTTCGGTGTTAGAAGTTAAAGATAATTTCGAGTTATCTTTTTCGTGGAATATTGAAGTGAAAGTTACAAGTTCTGGGGCTTAGAGAGAAGGTAGACTGCTTGAGAATTGGCAGCAATTTATTTGAAGATTAATGTTTTTGATGAGTCGTTACGCTGGAGTGGTTGTTATGGTTATAACGGGTACCTATCTACTTTTTAAAACTGTTTTGAGACTTTTATTTATGATGGTGGGTGACCAATCAAACCATGATCTTACCTTGCCGATTTATCTGCGAAATTATTCAGATCTGTCTAAATAATAAACCGAATATTATAGAACACAATCCCGTAAGTATTTCGGTTACGTATCCATTCAGATTTGCACACGAAAAACACAAAAAACAAGAAGTCTGAACGTAGCTCCGCAGGCTGTATCTAAAGCAATGACTTGTTTCCTATAAAGATGATCATGTTTTGTTAAGGGATGGTCTCGATACAACGGCGGATTGGTTTCTGATTTTGTAAACTGTTGAAGTTTCGAAGCTATGCTTATGTAACCATAAAATTACATTGTGTTTATGTTTATTAAAATAGTACTTAAAAAAAGCTCAAGTACTATTTATTTATTGATTAAAAGATATGCCTTGTTTTTACTTATTCTGATTTATTTCAAAGCTTTTAAATTAAAAGCAGAACCTAAGATTTAAAAGGATACTAAAAGTGGCACTTAAAACCATACGTTGAAACTTTATCAAAACGAATGCACTTCCCGTATTAAAATTTTACGACAACCGTCAATTTATAGACGCTTTTATTAGTTTGCGTCGCTTCCGCGGAACCGCACCTTATTCGCACTTAAGCCGGGATCAGATTGAGCGGTACAAGGCGGTGCGGCGGAACTCATTGTCCTAAATAAGCAAGCTTTACGTTGAGACAACACGGTGTCACACCACGACTCTACTTATGCTTCTATGGAAATTATACGAAAACAATCTCTACGTTTGTTCTATCTGATTTTTATGAAAAACCAAAATTGGTGGTGTTTGTCTAAGATCGTTTTCACTGGCTCCGACTGCCGGGAACACGATGGCAAATATAAGAGGAATCCGGATCAATTGTATCGACACGTGTGGAGGTTTCCATACGTATCGGGCCCCGGGTGCCCGGGTACCCAAGTCGTGTGTCAAGCGTTGCTAAAGAGCAGTGTGGGAGAAGAAGTTATGTGGGTTTGTAAAAGAAGGTATTTGTGTGTTTGTTACAAAATAAACGGATCCTGAAAGTGTTTCTAAGAGCCCTTTTTACAATTTGGTGTCACGCTAATTGTACAATTGACTTAAAACGGCATATAACGAAATAATATTCTATTATTATGAAAGTATAGGATATTTGTGAGATGAAAAAAAAAGATGATTGTCTATACATTCAATAGGATCTACAAATCAAGAGGTCCCAAATTATGAAATCAGGTTTCAGTGAGTTTTTGCTAAAACATGCATCAGGAGAATGAATATTACTAAACAATAAATAAGTTAAAAAATCGTTCTATTATTATTGAACTTGAGGAAACGAACTATTTGTAACAAGTAATTGTTATTTCAAGCAACGAACGGAAAACATATAATTTCAATGAGTAAAACTAGCAATTCCGCGTTTTTTTTGTAACAGGCCTCTTATGATGGAAGTGGGGAACAGCAAAGAAGTGAGTGGGCTACGCTGATCCAATATTGACTGTAAGTTATCGAGGTTGCAAGTGTTTGAGTAGAGCTCTTGTACTCATAACCTTATTTTGAAACTGAATAAAAATATTTTGTAACCTACAAAAAATTACTACACTTAAAGTACTTACGGGATGATATCCGTGATTTTGTTTATGGTCGATCATCCCGTAAGTACTTTAAGTGTAGTGAAAAACCGTGAAAGTCTAAACCAGTGCGGAAAAAATTACTAATAAACGATTCGGAAAAGCTTCAAGCAAATACCAAATGTACTCTAATATAGAGTAGCCTACTCTAAAGTAACTTTGATTTAAACCAAAGCAAGCAGTATAACCGCATTGCCGTATCGGGAAAACGAAAAACCTCAACAGGAACGTCGCAAAAAGAGCATTAGTGCTTCCGTGCGCGTAGTGACAAGCGCGCACAATAGATGGCGCTGCGCCGCCGTAACTCGCGCTCGTCGGCGCAAATCATCGTAAAAAGTCGCGCAGCCGAGGGGGTGCCAGTTAAAGGGACTTTAGCTTTGTAGCTGGGATATGGATGTTGTTTTAGACCTAGGAGTTTAGGTTCTATGTTGGAATTGAGTTGCAAGGATAAATTGATGTACGCTTGCACGGTTCATGGTGCTGTAAAGTAACATTAGCTTACTACATGAGTGCAATAAAATATTTGGGTTTGAAGAGAGGATTCTTTTGTGGTAATTAGGTACTGTCGTGGTGAGTAGCGGCTTAAAACTGCTTAGATTGTGCCGTACACACTTGAGTGTTCTTGAGACTATTTAATGATTAAAAATAATAAAGTTAAAATTTAATCAAATCATACTTACTTCTAACACAAGTATGCCCTGTAGGTTCTGACTGTCTGGGCTGCGGGACTATTCGAAAGAGATACCGTGGCCCCGGAACACAAAGGGCGAGGAAGGAACATGGATGGGTTTTAGTCAGTAAAAGTCTGACACTTCCTTCGTTATTCCCCCCGTCATTTGATGATTTCCCATCCAAAAAAAAAAAATGTTCTGACTGTCTACGAAAACTAACTTGCCAAACAATATACCTAGGTAAATGATTTATAATTTGTGTGACCCCAAAAATATCAGGGACGTCATCAAAAATAATGATTTTTCTAATA
This sequence comes from Xestia rhomboidea, assembly GCA_963853795.1. Lineage (NCBI taxonomy): Eukaryota > Metazoa > Arthropoda > Insecta > Lepidoptera > Noctuidae > Xestia > Xestia rhomboidea. Next base: position 20,235,084 of record OY970764.1, read on the forward strand.
TTTTTTATAGGGAGGAGTTTCAATCAATGGACAGTAATTAGCACTAGTGTTGACAGAGTAACTGAATTAAATAACACAATATCATCGCACAAAGACCACAAGTACCAGGCACTCAGAATAAATGAGGATATAAACAGATCAGGGTAATTTAAAACATAAAATAGCAACCCACGCCCGTCGTCAACGGGTTTACGGTGGTGTGAGCAATAAACGCGACCTCCACTGTATCCTGTAGCCTTGGTAATCGAATATGTAGTGCACTAACATTTTTACGTCATACCAAATACGATCAAACGTACTGAATGTATTCCAACCTGTACGCCTCTGAGCGGTCGATTTGCCGAATGAATATTTTTATTAAAAAGATTTTTTTTTGTTTTTAATCAAATGTGGACGCTGGGCTCTTTCAAAATTGATATTGGGTTACGGGTGTGTTCGTAAGAGAGGTTGGCAATGTCAATATTTATGTTGCAGCTGTATTTGTGCAGTGTGTTTGACTGGGCAACCTATCGTAAAACTGTATAGGCTGGGCTTCAGAGAGGGTGGCGATTTCTCAGCATTGGGATGGAATAGGGGTTATTAATTGCCATGTTTGTTGCTGGTAGGAATGTTTGGATACTGATCTGAAATCACATGATGTGATGTGATATCAAGGGTACTCCGTGGTTGGTGTATTGAGTCTCATGTGTTTACACTCTGTGCAAAGGACAACAAAAATAATGTCATCATCATCTGCCTAGCCTTTTCCCAACTATGTTGGGGTCGGCTTCCAGTCTTACCGGATGCAGCTGAATACCAGTAGTTTACATGGAGCGACTACCTATCTGACCTCCGATGCCCTGTGGTAAGACTGGTTGTCAGACTTTTTGGGCCTGTAACGACTGTCCCTTGGACCTGCAAATAACAGCCGGGAACAACTGCTCCGAGGCACGGAGGAAACTCGGTATGAAATGGGTGGTCACCCATCCACAGACCAACCTAGGCAAGTACGGCTTAACCGATCGACCCAAGCGGCTGTTATTATTTAGCCACGAGCTCCTCTACAACTAACAAAAATAATGATAATAAAGCTTAAATATAAACTCGGTATTTAGAAAGTATTTACATTGGGACATACTTATTGGTATTTTAGTGCTTATTATTGGTACGGAGTTTAAACCAACGATTTAATAAATACCTACATTCACCATATAGGTAAGCAATTATTTTATATTTCCAAAAATGTTCCAGATTTTGAATAGTTCAAAATAAAGTTATTCAATATTCACTATCGCATAAAAACAAATCTGAACGCAAATCAATCCGCGCACAATTCCGCTAAATTGAAAGTACTGGAGTCGGTTACAAATGTGGGTTATGTTTCGAACTACATATATTACTTTTAGTTCATTGGAAACACGAGCTTTGCAACAATGTTTTAATTTGTTTACAAGTATCGGCAAATCTGGGGTAAACTTAGCTCACTCACATATTAGTGAGCATAATTTTACCGCATGTTAACCAGATTCCATACCTAGTTGTAAAAGGCAAAGGCGTAGCCTACTTACCTCGTGTGTAAATACAACAGAACATCGAACGTTCCAGAGGAGGCAGTATACATTTAATTCGTGACGCTGAGAAGAAAGTGCGTTGGACGCACAACTTCAGTCATGGAGTACGCACTCCTAATAGCTGTCAGTTTCATTGCCTCATTTATGTCGTAAGCACAACTTCCTTTCTTACTTCTCGTAGAAAGCGGGGATACATCGGTGGCCCAGTGGTGGCGGCTCCGACTGACCCACCCACGACTTACTGCTCAGTAAGTCGTGGGCTTGAACCAAGGCAGGCGCATTACTTTCTGTAATTTATTTCATCACCACTGCTCTCAAAACGGTGAAGGAAAACTTCGTGAGGAAATCGGCATGTGACATCCACTAATCCGCACTAGGCACGCGTGGTGGATTATTGGCCATTCTTTCTCATAGATAGGAGGTCTGTGTCCCAGCAGTGGGACATAGGCTGATTATGCGGCTCCGTCCCATGGCTCTATGCTTTTGTTTTTCGTAGAACGAGTAACGCTGACAACCTTGGTTGGTATCGAAAGTTTGACGATATGCCACCACTAGTAAATATAAATATCGCTGGACATTACACACAGAGCCATCTAGTGCCACACTAATCAACGAGGCTTGTGTCGTGGACACCAGATAGTTGATATACTACATAGATACTTTTTGTTTGTAAATACATACTTGTTATACATACAAAACACCCATGACTCGGAAACAAATGTCCATGCTCATCACACAAACATTTGCCCCTACCAGGATTCGAACCTGGGACCCTAAGAACGTAAAGCAGCCTCACTACCGCTGCGCCATTCGGGTAGTCCAAAAAGTAGTAGAAGCCGCCGAGGCTTTTCAATTCTGTGGTGTCTCTGGATGCCGATGCACCTATTTTCAGTACAACTAAGGTCTGAAATCAGTCAAGTTTCTACATTTAAAGGTCAATCACCGGTACGAACATTTCAGTGCCCGGTTCCATCTCCCTAGTACGAGTATGTTCGTCCCTGTTCCTCTAAAGTAAACAATCAGTACCACCAACCCCAAGAAGGTAAACATACGATAAAACCTCATTTTGATTAGACCTACAATTCCGGTATTTTATCTGTGAACGAACTCGTGACCTCCACTCATAAAAACATGCAACAAAATTTTAGACTATCCATTTAGCTACCTAATTCTTATGTCCATAAAAAATATGTTTTATGCCTCAGTTATGGGTGGTCGTAATGCCATGATAGAGGAACCAACAGAAGGCATAATAGCAGGTATGTAGTAAATAGTTCACTTGGGATCGGTCTTGAAAAGAGTATATTTACTTGACGATAGACGATTACCACAGCTGTCGGTTCTTGTGGTAACAAAAGGTCACCTATATCTGCCTTGTTTAGCCTAGCAATTGCTTTCTACTCAGCCTTCCATGGCTAAGTCATGAGGATGTTTGTTGAAGAAGTTCTTTTTGTCTGTGTTTTTCCACAATTATCTAAATTACACGCGTCACATTGGCATTGCTTTAGCTTCAAGCCTCGTTGTCGCAGTACTTTGAGATCTTAGGGGGAGCTCGCGCAGTCTTTCTGTATTCCTGTCGTCAAGGAGCTTTATTTCTTTCCGATACGAAGGCTTTCATTTCTTAGTGGTCTCGTAGAATGAAACTAGCGCTGTGAAAAAACGTCAGTGTCGAGCAACTTTTCACGTTATTGCGTGGAGTGGACACTCTTCCCTTACCGATACGGTTATATTGCCAGGGTATCGGAAGTCGGAAGCCGGTGACGCGGGCGAGTCGTAAAGTGCCAGTCCGATGCGATACGGCCGCGATAAAATAAACTATCACAGTATACGCCTGATCTGGCAACATCATACGTTATGGCTGGATGAAATTAATATAAAAATAAAAAAAATGCCGAAGAGTAGGCTGACGAAAAAAGTGTAAATGAAAAATGTGAAATGGGATTTTTTCTAACTTTGAATTCATGTGCCGGTGGTCAGCAGTACATGATTAGAATTATCTTTTTAACATAAACATCACGCCTGTAATCTACGAAGGGTTACGCAGAGGTATACCTAACTAACGCATTTCACCACAGGCTTTGCTATGCACTGCGTTTAATGATATAGTTTAATGGTCTAAACCACATTCATATGACGCCACCTTCTTGTGACACGCTATAAATATATTATGTTAATCATCAGCGAGCGAAAAAAGCTAACTTAGTTTCTTCGACTGCTCCGATAATGTTGTGTCTGACACTATGAACTATAATTATCCGAACTCATTTGAACTCTCCGCGTATACACGTGTCCCTTATAATTTTGTCCTACCAAACGGAATTCAATAGGCGAAAAAAATAGGTAGGCCTTTGGTGGTTCGCTGGTTTATCCTCGCCCACGCAATATTAAAATTTCGTTAGATAATGGTCTTTTCTCTTTGTCTTGTTGATCCTGTTACTACGTTATCTACTAAAATAACTTCTGCTGTAGGTTTCCGATCTTTGGAACACGTGTTGGCTTCGATAGAAATAGCACTGAGCAAGGCAATTTGTGGTGCGGTTCGCTTTGATGTAAAGTCGGACGGTTTTACGTACTAATACGTAGAATAATGATTTTTCCCTATATTTCTTTTTTACCTTGTGTTTTTTTTGGATTGTTCAGGTTTATTGTGTTACAATTTCCATTGTGTTAATACTAGTATTCATCAGAATCTGGTTACTGGCAAGTGGCTAGGCAAATAATCCTGTGCTAATCTAAATAATTTTATTACCTTTGCTTTCAGCTTTGTACGGGGTTTGGACATTACTGGGTGAACCGTGGGAGGGAAAACACAAACACTTACCACGTGTTCGGTACATCATACCGAACAATTCATCGGTAATTAAAAAAAAAAATGCTGTTTCCTAAAAAAAAAAAAATATTTTTTATTAATTTGTCTGTTAAAAAATGCAATAAATAAGAAATAATAATATTTTATTGTCAGGCATCAAGGCCCTACCAATACCTGCACGATTAAATTACCGATAAAAAAATTCCATGTTCGGAATGACTGAACATGTGGTACCCGTTTGTGCGTCGATGTCGGTCCCAAGTTGGGACCGACATCGACATGCACAAAGTATACAGGTTGGGCCTCCCAACCTGTATACTTTGTGCATCTATGTCGGTCCCACCCTGTATACTTTGTGCATCGATGTCGGTCCCACCCTGTATACTTTGTGCGTCGATGTCGGTCCCACCCTGTATACTTTGTGCATCGATGTCGCTCTCACCCTGTATACTTTGTGCATCGATGTCGCTCCCACCCTGTATACTATGTGCGTCGATGTCGGTCCCACCCTGTATACTTCGTGCATCGATGTCGCTCCCACCCTGTATACTTTGTGCGTCGATGTCGGTCCCACCCTGTATACTTTGTGCATCGATGTCGCTCCCACCCTGTATACTTTGTGCGTCGATGTCGGTCCCACCCTGTATACTTTGTGCATCGATGTCGCTCCCACCCTGTATACTTTGTGCATCGATGTCGGTCCCACCCTGTATCTTTGTGCATCGATGTCGCTCCCACCCTGTATACTTTGTGCGTCGATGTCGGTCCCACCCTGTATACTTTGTGCGTCGATGTCGGTCCCACCCTGTATACTTTGTGCATCGATGTCGCTCCCACCCTGTATACTTTGTGCGTCGATGTCGGTCCCACCCTGTATACTTTGTGCATCGATGTCGCTCCCACCCTGTATACTTTGTGCGTCGATGTCGCTCCCACCCTGTATACTTTGTGCGTCGATGTCGCTCCCACCCTGTATACTTTGTGCATCAATGTCGCTCCCACCCTGTATACTTTGTGCATTGATGTCGCTCCCACCCTGTATACTTTGTGCATTGATGTCGCTCCCACCCTGTACACTTTTATATACTTAGGTATAAGATTTTTTTCTTGTATGCCTTCCTTTTCGTAACGTAATAAATAAACTTTAAATTATTACTCGACAAGAAATCCCCGCATTTCTATTACAATTTTCGACGTCATAAAAAGATACACTCCAGTTTCGACCCGCATTATAATATTTTTGCTCCCAGTTTGATACATAGCGACTCTTCTAATTTCTGTTATTAGGTTCTTGTTACAACGCAGTAAGGTTTATTTTGGTTAGATTTGGATGTGCAGTAATGGTTGTTTTCGTGTATAAATAATTCATTGGCGGTGGACCGCGTAGGATTAACTCCGCCGCGCGAAGCTGTTCATCTTTCAGTTAGTTTTTAGCGAGAAAACTATTAACATAAATGGTTTTGTTTTAATGTTTGCCCACCATATGTTTCATTAGGTAATTAATCTATTTGGGTCTAATTAATTGTTTAATTTAATTTAAATTTAAGTAATCATAATTATGATTTTACTACTTTTTTCTCTTTCGCTGTTCTTTTTTAGGGTTCCGTATCCGATAGGTAACCAACGGGACCCTATTACTAAGTCTCCGCTCTCCGTCCGTCCGTCTGTCGTCGGGCTGTATCAGGTAGACAGTTGTAATATTTACAGAATGTGTATTTCTGTTGTTGTATAACAACAAATAATAAAAATAAATTAAAAATTAAGGAGGCTCTCCTACTACGATGGCCAAGTGCAAGGCGGCGCGCGGCGCTTCATGCGCGACTCAGACTCGCACTTGGCCAGTTTTTTCTTCTTTAACCCATGATCTGTCCACGAAGCAGACACAAAAGTTAAACAATGGCGTCTCGACCAAATCGGCCTCAATGTTGTATTTTAAACGCTTCGACTTTAAATCGAGAGTTCACATTCCAACAATGCAATCGTGTTATTCACTGCTGTATTATAAAATAATAAAAACAGTCAAAGTGAATATTCACACACACACAGCCACATCACATGTCATGTTTCCTTTTAAAGTTAAAACACAACTTGTAACTAGTCAAACCGTGAGCAGCGAATATTGAAATTATATATTCATACAACATTTGCCTTCATATTGGAGTGTAAACAATTTGTTTAAAATATAAGTCAAACAGAAAGTTGTGGCCGCACGCCCCCGCACAATTTATTAGCTCTACAAAGTGATTTCAGTTCATTATCGCTGAAGTTAGGAACTATAAATATGGAGAACAAACGTAAATCGTGCTCATCATTTAATTAACTGCTTTGTGGACTGTACCTGTGTGGGGAATGTCGTAATTTGTGAATATTGTGATGAAATATGCATGAAAGGATTAATGAAGTTGTCAAGTTGGATTGTGGTGGTTTTTGTGTTAACGTTGTGTTGATGATGTTCCTAGCCGTGCCTTAATACAGTTACGCGAAAAGTTATTTCTTTGTTTCTGGGATCGTGTCTGTTGATCTTTTCTAGATACTAAGTTACTTTTTGCCAACGAATCTGTTCTTGGCTTTTTGACCAAAGGCAGACTCACATTCTTGTTTACTTAAAATGTTATGCAGGATATCAAATGCTTAGATACTTAGGTAGTATTTTTTAGATAAAAACTTTCTTTTAAAGAAGCTTCCATGTCGTTAAATTGCGTCGTGGTTGCGCTTACAGACTTGCTGTGTTGTGTGTCCGATCAGATATTAGCGTCATCATCGATCCTATGTATCGTAGAAATATACGGCAGAAGGGCTTAGATTTCAAACAAATATTTGTACCACGGACAATTGATAACATTATCACGTCTATTCAATCACATTTGTATTTATCTTCAACATATTCCAAACTTATAAACAGTTGTCGAAGTACAGCGAGTGATCGTACAAACATCGTATTATTGTCGCCAGAGGGCGCCCGGGGCGTGTTTGCCAAACTTTTTATTTGAACCAGTGTTTGGCAAACTTCACGAGTGCCAGTGTTTGTCGTGCGGGAATTAAGTTTAGGATGATTGTGTGAGAGTGAATGGTGGGGTGTTTGATGGATTGTACGTTATTGAATATTATGTGTTGGGATACGAATATTTTGGTGGAAAAAGAAATGTGTAGGTACAGATTTGAATACCTACTTCTAAAGTTTTGCCAATGCTTCTTCGTGGGATCATCTGCAGTTAAAAAATACTGATGATTTTTTCTACATACATACATAATCTCACACTTTTTTTCCCATGGGGATAAGCAGAAACTACGGAATGCCCCCTGTTAGGATCCTAACATACCCCTTTTGCTTCGTCCACTTTCGGACATCTGATCATCGTGTGCACTTAATTTTGTCCTATTTCATAATAACTTCAATTAAACATGTAAGCACGCAGTTTCTATTCAAATCTCATACCGGAACAAAAACGCGACACCAACAAAATTAAGACATTCATACTTAAAGGTTTCTCGTAGCATCTTGCTGGCCGTAGCTCGTAGCCGCGTAGCTCCCTCGTAGCCCGTAGACCCGTACGGCATGTTCATGAATTATTCAGCCGCTACGAGTTGTGCCAATTCTGTTGCAGTTAGTACAACTTGTTGCAGAAATAACTACCGACAGTTGTGTATAGTGTAGTGTTACTTTATGCCTTTTAAAATAGTTCTCCGTTGACTTTTATAAGACTTGGAGTTTATGTGGGACGTATAAAATCGGGGTTTGTTTTTAGTAGAAGCTGTAGATCCTTATTGTTACTGCAATACTTCATACTATGCATTACATTGTTATACTGTTTAACCCAAAAGGCATAAATACCACTACTTCGCATGAAGTTTTAAAATAAATAAATTACCCAATGTTACTTCAATCTATTGAGAGTTGTAACATAGTTGTTGAGCTTTTCTTAACACTTCAAACGGTTTTAATTGTTTTTAGGGTTCCGTACCTCAAAAGGAAAAAACGGAACCCTTATAAGATCACTTTCTTGTCCGTCTGTCCGTCTATCACCACCGATTTTCTCAGGAATGGGTGGACCTAGCAAGTTGAAATTTATACCATATCCTGAAATCTATAGTCCCTATTAGGTGTATAAAAATCAAGGGCCTGAATCAACACGATAAAAAGATAAGGGCAAATTTTGATTTTCGTGAAAACTTGTAAGTACCAAAATTTACCTTAATTTTAAACTTTTTTTATTTTTCGGACTTATCCCTTTACTTATGCTGAAGACCTTGCTTTTCACCAAAATTGACAATTCGGTCAACCGGAACTACCATATCGGTTTTAGACCCAAAACCTATCGGGTACTTCCGGTTGACCTAGAATCACGAAATTTGGCAAAAAGCAAGATCTTACAGCACATGTAAAGGGAAAAGTTTGAAAACCGTAAATATGTAGTTAATAACAAAAAAAAGCGATTTTACTATTACAAACGTATTATTTGCGGTTGGAGCTATTGCTCCAACCGCAAATAATACGTTTGGACAAACTTAACTTTCCTGTTCGGTCTCCAGAAACGGCTACTTCGTCCTTACGTCCCTACGTCCTTTAAAAAGTTTGTACGGAACCGTCGGTGCGCGAGTCCGACTCGGTCTTGGCCGGTTTTTTTTTTTGAAGGTACGAGTATTGTTCCCTTATTCCAATTACTTTAGATTCGGGACAGTATGTTTTATTCTTCCTTACTTCTCCATTACACGTCATTTCAGCAGTCACGTCCTCTCTTGCCATGTCATATTTAACACAGTGCATCCATTGGTGTCATGCAGTCTATTTCCCATTTTAGAATTAAAAAGCAATACACATACAAAGACACTCTCTCTAGAAATGAATATAAACGACTAAGTAGTACTTCGTCCGTAAGCTATGGACTCAAACTTGTTTCTATTTATGTGACTTTAAATCAGTTCGAGGATTTAACTTGCACACTTACTTAACAGCCCTTAACTTAATTAAACAACAAATACTGGAACTACTATCAAGGGCTAATAAAATACGACTTAGGGAGGACTTAGGACTCTCCGGGTAACTATTCCTCTCTAACTATTAGCAGTACCGTTGGTCTCATGTTGCTGAGCGTGGGTCCTGAATTCGAACCCCGGGTCAGGCAAGGAGTTGTTGGTGTATCCAATACGAGTTTTTTAGTTACGAATTATTTAGAAGCCTAGAATTTCGAAGTTGGTGGTATAACACCACCGTGCCTCGGAAACCAAGTTTAGCTGTTAGTTCTGCGTCTGATCTTTCACCAGTCGTGTCAGGTTGCCGTCTCATCGGACTATGGAGCAAAGTAACAGAGAGTGCACTTGCACACACTCTTGCGCATTATAATAATTCCTCTTACGGACTTTGCTAAATTCTGTTGAAATTTGCCACTTTGGGCAAAATTCGGTCGAAAGTATATATTGTAGGCATCCTTCTTGACTTTTCAACTATGTTGGTAGGTTTTCCATCTAACCGGAACAGTATTTGTAATGGAATGCTTGCCATTTGAAATCCAAAAGTTCTGAAACCTAATATCTGGGCAAAACCCAACTTTCTTAGTTTAGGGTTGTGGAATTTTCCGGGTCGTAACTGCGCGGTATGACAACCGACAGTCTACGAGTATGGTGTTCTCTGACGCGCGAACGGACGGCTCGAAACTAGTGTTTGTCGGTGTGGCTAAGGCTGTATGCGCTTACAGAAAGTTCCATCCTCATTGTGTCTATCCACACCCAGTCTGTCCTCATATTCATCATCCCACTGCTGGACAGTGGTCTCTTCCAGGGATATCCAGTCCTTCGATTTTAGGCTAATGTTCATGTTTATGTTTCATGTGTCAGAGGAGCTCGTGGCTAAATAATAACAGCCGCTCGGGTCGATCTTTAGGTTAAGCCGCGTTTGCCTAGTTTGGTCTTTGGATGGGTGATCACCCTAACGTACCGAGTTTCCTCAAAACACGTTAAGCTGTTGGTCCCGGCTGTCATTTGTAGATCTTTGACAGTCGTTAGAGCCGTTACAGGTAGTCAGTGGCCCAAAAAGTCTGACAACCAGTCTTACCAAGGGGTATCGTATTACCCAGTACTAACTGGGTTGTGAAGGTCAGATAGGCAGTCGCTTCATGTAAAATACTGGTATTCAGCTGCATCCGGTTAGACTGAAAGCCGACCCCAACATATATAGTTGGAAAAAGGCTAGGCAGATGATGTGAGATTGACGGCCCGGTTAGCGCAGTGGCTGAGCGATTAACTGCTGCTCTGCGTGTCGCGGGTTCGATTCCCGAACGGAACAAATATTTGTGTGGCCTACAGATAGTTGTTCCGAGTCTGGCTGTTAGTGTATGTGATTTAAATGTTTATAAACGCACCCACGATACAGAAGAAATTCTTTGTGTGGGGCAACGTTTTTCATTAAAAAAAAAGTGATCCACAGACCACATATTACCAAGCAAATAGAAACACTATCCAATTAGATCGCGTTTCTTCATAACTCCTTCAATAAATATGTATCGCGTTTCAAAGAACACTTTTCTCAATAACACATCGTCGGTCAGCTGCAATAGCGCACAGCTCGCAGCACGGGCTCGAGCACAGATGCACATGTTTACGGCTCTCGAGCACACTTACAGACTCTGTACGAGATATGTTTCTTGTCTTGTGCACCGACGTGCTTCAGCTCAAATTATTGCTCTTTGTAACCGGTGTTTGGCGATACGCGGCCCGGATTAAGATGTATTGTGTGGTTATTTGTCGAAAGTGAATAGTAGTTTTTATTAGTTATTCACTTACCACAACACAGCTAACATTATTCTGAAAAGACATGCCTTGTGCCCGATTCTGAATTTTCTAGCAAAAATGTCGAACTTCCATACAAACTTCTATCTCCGATTTGACCCCAATTTCAAAAATCTTCTCGAAGTTCCCTAGTCCGACATATTACAAGAATGACAAGAATCTATTGTAAACAATTTCATAGTTCTAGTCCCAGTGGTTTAGACTGTGCGTTGTCTGTCAGTATGTAAAACAGTTGATTTAGGAAAATTTTTATTTAGGTAGACACAAAAAAAAATAACTTAAAGCTTAAGACTACAGGAGCTAAATTAGCAACTCTATTTGTGGTAGTTCAAACTTCGTTCGAAATACTTTTAGAATAAAGTTCTACTCAGCTTGCACTACAAAGTGGTTGTTACTTCAGCCACTGCGGGCCGAATAGTGCGAAATGAGTGGTTTTTTTTTGCGATTTACAAAAAATCTATTGATTGGACTAAAAAATTAAAACACTATGATGCTAATATGTTGCTTGTAAAATTATTTGCCAAAAAATCAGAATGATCGCATATATTTTAGTTTGGTGTTTACTCATTAAAAGAAATTTTTAGAGATAAGTTCGTTAGTTGTATTATGTTTTCAAAACACTATCATACTAGCAAATATCCTGAAGAATATCATATATTTTTCTGGTTTTGTTTTATTGCAGTGAATTATATGCTTTTTTGCATTATAAAACTCGCGTTTAGCTCCTGTAGTCCCCTTAAAAACACTGTAAATATACTTACTTCGTAATCTGGTTACTCTAATGATTGCACCTTATTATTGGTCTAACCCATGTCTAACTAGGTACATTGAATATGTTTGACTTCACTAACGTCTATTTTCCCAATTCTTCTTAAAATTTATGATTTTAATAGGTCTGTGTGGATCGACCATTATTTATCATACAAAGCCATCATAACAATTTACCCTTTGGGCTAGACAGACTTACTTTTAACTATTTTACAAGAAACTTAAAAAAAGGGAACCCTCTTCAATCTCAATTAAGACACTATACAGAAGCAAGAAGTAGGTAAGTACTAGGTAACACTAACAATGACATAATTTGTCGTAAGCAGTGGCGCCGCCATTATGGCCGCCGAGAGGCAACTATTCAATGTCGATTCGATTTATTTTAATTCACCTCGTACTTGTAAGTGGCTATACTTCAGGGTTGGCACGCGTGTGTTCAACTGTGATACTTACGGAACTTGTTCGTTGCAGTTTCTGACTGTGAAATATTATCACATGGTTTTAGAGGATTCGGCTATTTTAAGACATGATAATTATGTCTAATGTCAGGGCTGGACGTCCGGCGGCGGTGAGATGTACAGACGATATTGCTGTAATCGAGTTAAACCTGGGTTTGATTGATTTGATTCTTTTATTCAACAACAAATAAGAAAGCATAAGAAAATAGATAAATAAACAACAAAAAAAAATACGCCTTCACAATCACAAATTAAATTAATAAAACAAAAAGGGTGAGTCTTGCACAGAAACATGGAGAAAAGAGAGTCCTATAGCACCCAGCAGTGGGTGCAGTCTGGTTGTGGATGATGATGATGTGGTTTACTTGATACCTTCAGCGGTTCCCAAAACATCAGGCAGTCGGTCCTTGCGTCGGATCGGTTAGGGACCGGGTTCAACTTATATTTTAGAAAGAACATTCAGTATCACCGGTCCCCGAACTCATCAAGACATCTAGATGCAAACGAAGTAGTTCGCCAGCCCTACTGCACATTTTTCTCCACACCATTTGGCTCATTGTGTCGGCCGGCTTTGCGACGGGCCGGCTTCCATCTGTGTCTAGATGGAAGTCGGCAGTCTCTGACTGGAAGCCGTGGCACTCGCGGAAATGCACTTACTTAGGCTGCTTCCTTCGCTTGATTTTAATGTAATATTCTTAGTCGCGCTTCTGAAATAATGTTTTCGAACATTCCCAGTGGCGCCGACTTTAATTACGCCTTGAAGCCGGCGCGTTTAATGTGTTCTCCGTTTAACGTTCTCTGCATAATCTTTGTGGAGAAAAGTTTCTATACGCTGATGTCTTTGTAGTTCATTGGGACTCTTATAGTTTTTGTTACTTAATTAGGTAATTAATTAGTTAATTACTTAATATTCGTCATGTTGATTTAAATATCTCAGTAAAAAACCTAATTAACTTGTCTAATCGGTTCTTTTCCCGAATTATTAAACCAATGAAACACTCGACATCAAATCTTCACAACTTGAACATGTGTTTAGCATGCTAGAAGTAACATAAACATTTAACATTCCTACTAGCTACAACAAAATATAATACTCGCCACACATTTCCGCCACGAAACAACAAAACATTTCAAGTTCAAATACAACAGCCCATCACTATCTGACAGCGATACGAAAACCGATAAAAAAATAAAAAACATTAATAAATTCAGTAACGTAGTACGTCATTATTCGGGGGCGGCCGCGCCACCAAATGTCCCGGAAAGATAAAAAAGTAAAAAGAAAGAAAGTCTCGTAGGTACTAAATCATCCTGTACCAAGCGCCCAAGCGGCTGCCTCGTCTTTGTTCAACGCGCACTATGGGTTGTAGTGGCAAGTACATTCGTATGGAAAATATTCAGATAGCTTCTGGCTCATAAAGGGAGGATTTTTTGTAATGTCATACTCGATTATCGTGTTACTTTCACAAGTTAGGTTGAAAACATAATCGAATAGAAGAACTGAAAAAATGACCAAGCTTATTGTAGTCAAATTGTTTTAAATAGAACATACTCGTAGGTTTATCACAGAGTTCATGGGTAATTATAGTTATTTTGAGCTTTAACAAACACCATCATTATGATCAAACTTTTAAGTGCATGCTCAATGTTGATAGCAATTAAACTCTTGGAATGCATCAATCTCAAATTAATTAATTTCGGTCCCAAGACTGTCAGTCAAAAAGTCATGAAAATACAGTGGTGTCGTAAACTGATTGGAAAGTTTTAAACTAAATGTTGGCACACGACGAAGACGACGGTCATGAAACTACTATCAATGTTAAAATATTACAGATTTTCATAAATATTCATTGTTTCACACCCGTATTTAACTCTACCATCGTTGGATTTTACTTACACAAGCACAAGCGTATATGAACATAATAAATACTCAAACACAAAGGTCCTAGCAAAAAGCACGCCATTTCGGCGAAATGTATTATTTTCGAGAAGGCAAAAAACGGCAATTAGCAACGAAACGCCGCTTTAGAACCACCATGTTTTATTTTTAAAAGTTTTTCCCGAATCTTCTAATGGCGACGGTGAGTATAAAACTCGAGAGTTTATCGTTTAAAATGCAATATGAGTGGAGTTTGGTATATTAGCATATAAATAGAAGTGTGCTGTTGTGGGTTTTGTTGATCGCAGATCTTTGGAGCGCTGAAAGAATACTAATCCCAGTGCATCGGGAAAGAGATTAGAACGAACCCAGTTTCACATAAAATGCGGCCATAAAAGCCGGTGATAGTGAACTCAGGTTGATATTTAAGTTCACTTTATTTGCGGGTACATACTTAAATTTGGATTTCCTTACTGAATGCGCAGTTAGGAGTCGCGTTTCGAACTATTCCGCACTAAGACAAGTGATAGTTTATAAAAACTTCCGTCTTTTCAACCGACTTCCAAAAAGGGGAGGTTCTCAATTCGACTGAAGTTTTTGTTTTTTTCCCCCTCAGAACTTTCGACTGGGTGAACCGATTTTGATGATTCTTTTTTATTTGAAACTGGTGCTTCCCGTGTGGTCCCATTTAAATTTGGTGACCATCTGATGCTGATCTTCGGAGATATACAATGGAACTCTTCAAAGATAGACGGCAAATCTGCCGTGATTGCTGCCATCGCTTGGATGTTTATTGTTTATACAACATCATGACGTAACATCACGCCTGTATGCTCTGAGGGGGTACGCAGATGTGTACAATACACCCTGATTTCGACATTTAGGTATGTTAAGTTGGAGCGTTCGTGTTTCACGTGCGCCTCAAAGAGCTGTCAGCAAAAGGAAGGGGTTCGTGAGGTCCGATGCCTGCCGAGACTGCGGGACAAAAAGAAAAGTTATGTTAAGTTCCATTTATTGGGGATAAGCCTAATATCATGACATGTATTGTTAACAATGTAAAATAAATTCATGGCTAATATTTGTTTGAAAACAAATAAAAATGGAAAAATAAAAACCTTTTTAGAAAAAATAAATTCGAAAAAAAAGTTTTAAGTGGATGGTTTTCTATTTAGATATGACGATTTAGAACAATAGTAGTAAAAGAAACAGCCATCAAACGCCTCAAAATTTTCCGCCATTAAATTCAAGTGTGCTACCAAAATCCAACAGCAAAACAATTCCTTGACAATCTCTAATCTCAGAAACTCAATAAAGCCGCGAATCGGGACCATAAAGCGTAGTCATCAAATAATATCATAATCAAATCTACAATGCTCATTGATATCGCGATGTGAAGATACCCGCACATTATCCGAAAGAGGGAAGATGGTCCAATAAAATTTATCAAGCAGTTTTATTGGAGCATCGCCGGTTTAACGGGGATGCTGTATCGCTAATGAGAGATAAGAGCTCAAGGAGATAAGACTGACTGCGTAACGACGGGCACTGTGATGTGGAGATGTATATTTTGAAGACGTGACAGCAATTTCTGGTTGTTTTGAGATGGTGGATCAAATGTTCTTCTGAGCGTTTGACTTTGGTCTTGCTTTTCGCTATTCGCGCAGAAGAAGTTCCAGCCCAGCTTACTTTTGGACCAGTGTTTCCATGTTTTGGACATAAATATTGACCATTCCAATGTGCCCAATCTTCATCAAGTTGTTATCTAAAAACAATCTGTCATAATGCATTAAGTCCTCTCTATTTTGAGAATTGACTTTCTTCGGATAGTTACAATAGTTCTTCAATACATACCTTTATTCCATACGCTTCTTTTCCTCAGTGTATAAGTCGTGTAGGCTATGTCGGAACATACCCAGTCTATATTAGCAGCAAAGTAATCCTGATGCTAAGCCCCCGAACATACGGGAAGACGCCACACTGCGCCACGCCACGCCACGCAGGGCCATGCCGCGCCAGGCAGTTATTATCTCCGCTGTAAATTGGTTGATGCCTTTATAAACCGCGGGAGGAGTAATAACATGTGGATTTACAAGATTTAGGAGAACTAGGGCGTGTTTTCTATTTATATTTTCTTTCTTGAAATAAGACTCATTACAACTTTTTTTATATCTACGTCGAATTGATTCGCGTTTGATCCACATCACTCCTACTGGTTGCCTGTGTGTTATTTTCAACTAGAGATTCTGCTTTTTCCAAAAATCTGTTTTCTCTCGCTTTAACTTCTTTAAAAACTTTCAATTGTGACGTTTGAGTATTCGTTGGGACGTTTACTGTTTTTGTTATCAACGCTTTGTTAGTACTTAGACGAAAATGAACACGAATCTTCTTATATTGCCATAAAGTCATTTTTACGAAGTTAAGAAAGTACATTTTTATTAAGAAGATAAAACGAGCATAATTACAACTCTATCTTGGGGCAGTGAATCAAACATTTTACGTGTTATATTTTATGTTTTATCAAAATTTTACGCGAACGAGTAGCAATAAAAGTTTTTTATGTAAAACGAATTTACGAGTTCACTGGCAGACATTTTAAATGTATAAGCAAAGAGGCGAGACTGAGACACCATTTATATTAGAGACGTCATGCGAGTGCTTGTTTCACTGGCGTTCTATGATGCTCTGCCATGTTGTAGCTTTCTTTATAAGTGCTGTAGTGTTGTCTGTATTCTTAGGACTAGCTATTGTCTGAGTGTCTGGTCTATGATTGGGGCCATTCGTATTTCATACTGGGAATGACAGGACAGGTCATATTACTATTTAATACCATTACCATTTTGTCACCGACACACGAATAAACGCTTTATCATTTATACATTTTTTTGAAAAATTGATACTGATACATTTGGAAGATACCTACATACTTACAGCATTTGGCGGTCAAAGGTTGAAGAATAGATAGACAAAGTTTTGTATAAAATTGTATGAAGTACTAGTTAGTTAAATCAGTGGTGGTCCTGTAGTAACCGGTCCTGACTAACCAATTGAAGGACGTGAGTTCGAACCCAGACAGTTGCTTTGATTGGGTTATTTATTTCATCACCCCTGCTCTCAAAACGGTGAAGGAAAACACTGTTAGGGACCTTCCACTTACTCTCATAGACGAGAGGGGGCCTGTGGCCAGTTATGCTATGGTCAAGCTAAGTGGCCATAAAGCAAAAATCAAATATACAGTAAGGGTAATTGTGTTGTGCCCCTACCTTACTCCCCATAATTTCTTACGACAACACCAAAATGTTTTACGGTGTTCACAAATGAGCGAACATAAAATATTCCACTTCCAGCCAATACATCCTCATACTTGAACAATTCTCCGACTCCTACAAATTAAATCCACGCCATTATGGAAACGTTCGTTATCCATTAATTAAACGAATATAATACAATTGAATTTCACAGGATTTAAGTCGCATATGTTATCCGTAACCGTTGTAATAGCTATCCGACTCCGAAGAGAAAGCCAGGCTTCTAATTTATGAGCAAGCCGCCAATAAGTTGGTACGTTTCACGTTAGCTTTCGTTTTGCACTGCATTTTCTATTAATAAAGGAATTATTGTAGATTGGATTTCTAATCGGGAATTGGTCGTAAATGTTATTAACGGTTTTAGTCCGGTTGGTTCTGTAAAGTTGCCAGTTTTAGTGAAGGCACTGAGAAACTGAACCTGTTGTAATGCTCTATTAGGTATTCCGCAGAACGTTTATATTGTTTGGCCACCTCGTTGGTTTAGTGGTTGCAAGCACGACTGCTGAGCCAGAGGTCCCGAGTTCGATTCTCTGGTCGGGCAAAGAGAAATTGGGTTTTCCCATCAGGAATTTCTTAGTAGCCAGTAGCCAGTAGCTTTTAGGTTGATGGCAATGGCTTTTAAAATGTGGGTGTTCTATTAGGTGCACGTCCACCTATGCGTGTGTTATGCCAAATAAATTTAGGAGCATCAAAATTCTGCCAGATAGAGGGAACCCGTATTATATGGCTGTATTACCTAGACCTACAAGTCTGCCTAGCCTTTAACTATGGGGATGTTCATTTATGTTGATTAGGTACCATTTATTCCAACTTCATATACAAGAGTGGTACATAGGCGGACTTAGTGCCACAAGACATTCTCTACCAGTCAACGTTTGGGTTAAATAGGACAGCATTCTGTTAGGTGGGTCTCACTCTATTATATTTTGTTCTCGTACTAATACTATAATATTTTAACTAAAAACTGTTGTGTAATTAGTAACTAAAGATAGTCGTTGACTTGTGAGGTAAAAATAATCTAGGTACTGAAATAATTGTAAATATTGGCTTTTAGTTGTTTAAAAAACTTTAGTTCGCCACAGTAGAGCCGAGCCGACTATAGCACTTAGAGTATTTTAAGATTCAGGCCAGAAATAGCTGAGTGGCAGGTCTAGAAACAAAATTACGCGTTTTGTAAAAAAATCGGTGTTTAAAGAAAAGAGATAATAAATCAAAATAGAACCTAAAAGTTTTCGTTTTTAATCATAATTTACGTTTCTTGAAAAGCTTGCAATGTTATGCTTAAAAAAAAACAATTAATTTACTTGCTGACGTACATATAGAATAATTAAAACAAAATATTTACAAAAAAAGGACTAACTAATATAAAATGAACTAACTAACTAAATATAAACCAATTAAATAAACAACAAAATTGTTATAAATACTATAAAAGATTATTTAAAACAGTAGATAATTCAATTAATGTGTCCCAATAATAACAAAAATCGAGCTGAAAATGTATATAAATAACAAAAAGTAATTGCATCGACCGGGAATCGAACCCGGGCCGCCCGCGTGGCAGGCGAGCATTCTACCACTGAACCATCGATGCTTATGAAAATAGGTGCAAAATTATACACAGCTATCGCCGCGCCGTACAAAGTGAATGTGCTATCAATGCGAGACGAGACGTGGTCGATTGGAACTGGTATTACGTCATAGAGACGTCGGATGAGTAATCGTGTTTTAACAATTTGTTTGCAATCTCGCTGTGATTTCGTAAGATATATTTTGTATTTAGCTTATTGTGCATCCATCACGCTTGGTAAAAGAGGTACCTAGTTAATACATTTTGGACGATATTGTAAAAAAAGGTCTATCCCTGATTAGTTTTTTTTAATCAACCAAACGTTCTAAGCGTGGAGCTTGGCACAAGCAAAGCAGTGGGTGAAGTCGGGCTGTGAATGATGATGATGATGAAATCATCTAAATGATCTTTAAAACATTTCGTCAGATTATTGTGTCAACATAGATTCCTGCAACTCCGGAACCAGTTTGGCCTTGACCACATTATATCTTCCGAGTCAATAAACGCCCAGTTTGCCGACTACACCCAGTCCAACGAGCTATAAATTTTCCCCGCGACTGCGCCCGGCTCAATAAACTAAAATAGATCGAATTAGATGTCTTTATGTTTTTTTTCATTACGAATGTCTTTTAACTATGAAGACAGCTTCAATTTAATTAATAAAGATATTATTCGTGATGTTTCATTGTCCCGGTCACAGTTGGTTACACTATGCTTTTAGATAATTATAAGAGGTTCATTGAGGAAAACCAGTCAGACAGATACTAACGATAACAGATCTAAAATAGAAATCATTTGTTTTCTCACTTTTTGTTTCGCTTGTCTAAAGGGAATAAACATTCTTAATTATAATAATTGTGAGGCTCTGGGAACAGTTCTCAGGTCGAGCAGAGTGTTAATGGGTTTTTCCATCAGGAATTATGTTTTATTCCGGTTGATGGCAACTGGCTCGCGCTACGGTAACGGTACTCGTGTTACGGTAACGGCGCGCCAGTCAGTCGTCGTGTTTAGCTAAGAATTCCATTCGATGGCATCGCCGATGTATATACCGTCGTATGGCTGCTGTAACGTTGCACTGCTCCTTACGTGGAACGTTCCGCTTGGAGCCAACTGAGAGAAATGCACAAATATCTTATAAACCTACTTATCGTGTTATGGTTTTTCGCAAGAGTTTGCCGGATGTGTACTACCGCGATAAAGAACTATGTCTCCACCCAAATAGATTAACCCAGATTTACCTTTTTATCATTGAAGATAACAGACAGACAGACAGACAGCCAGACGGACTCAATATTGTTTTAATAACATTAAGTAGATATCTTTCTATACTCCGCTATTTGCAAATTCCTATTTCTAACCCGTATTTTGTGTGATTAAGAAAATAATGAATAAGGCTTCAAATTATCTAACATGTTCACTGCATTCTTTAAAGGTCACCAACCAAACCTCAAGTCAAAAATAGCACACCTAAAAGCACCGTACATTTCCTTTTCCCTGAATTTATTTTAAACCTCAACCCCGAGGCAGTCACAGCGTGGGGTCCCAAGAGGACTCCACCAGCAGAAGTCTTGTACACGTCCCTGGTACTACGTCGCGGGAATTATTAATGTGCGCCAAACATAGCTAACACCTGGACACGCCTGGAAACGCCAAGTCTTGACAACTAATGTGAAGGAATGACCGGGAGGAATCCCAGAACATAAGACTGTCTCTATAGGCGTATTGTCTAAGGTCTATGATTTTTTATGAGTGTAAATGCTTTACAAGCCATGTGCCCGGTTTTCCATTGGCAACATTGACGTACTTTCAAACTCTCATCCCGTATTAAACCTCTTAAGGGAATTAATTTTCAAATTCCCTTCATAGGATGCTCACCTTTGTTTTGTAAGGAACTGTTGTGCAAAATATCATCGAGCAATTTGGCCGTGCTTTGTCAGGACGAGTGAAAATAGATTCTTCAGAATAAAGTGGATTGAATACTAATCTGAGTGGTTCTCGGATGAATGAATCCCTACTTATTAAAAGTTACACAAGTACTTACTATACACCACCTTCAATAACTAACTTAAGCAAAAACAAAATAACTCAAACTTCAGAATAACCACTGTCTCGGCTTCAGTTCATAAGACTGTACAAATCCTGCGCTAACTCCACCATGCGCCATATTAGCTGGCAAAATGGAAATCTGATGGCAATCAGCTGACTTATGGTAAGCCAGGATTCAAAGTTATTTCTGCAGTCTTCCATTAAATATTATAATTAAATCAGTGATGCGTTGGGCGACACTTCTTAATTGATTGTTTTAAGAAAAGTCGATAATTGGACTTTTGACCTTTTGTTTTGCGAAGAGAATTTTTAATGGTTCTGAATGTAATTAGATTTTGGTTCTTTTATTTAATGGAATAAAGCCATAAGCTATGTAATTATAGTTTCAATTTGTATATAAGGTGACCTAGAAAGACGCAGTAGGCATGGGAAGTCCCAATTTTTAGGCAATACAGATCTCGACTCACTTCAAAAATATACCTACTCGTTGCAAGTAAAAAGCAAGATGCAGTTATCATCATTCTCGTGCCCTTCTCCCACTTATTTGGGCTCGGCTGCATGTCTTCTGCCACACTCTTCTATTATTCGTCTTCTTTTTTTTTTTTTTTAGGATTGGAAATCATCAAATGACTTCTCCCGCTCTGGGCTGAGCAGGAGGGAGTGTCAGACTTTTACTGACTAAAACCCATCCATGTTCCTTCATCGCCCTTCGTGTTCCGGGGCCACGGTATCTCTTTCGAATAGTCCCGCAGCCCCGGCATAGTCGTCTTCTCAAGTGAAATGTGCACCAAAAAACACAACGAAACAGTAGTTATAATCGATAACTAAACAAATTAATTAAGTAATGAGACCATTTTCAAAGAAGGCTGCTGCAATACGCTATAAATCGCAGCGGTTCGTTGCGGACCGCAGCGTGCGCGTTGCGTTAATTAATTTCGCCACGAGACAACAACATGCCCCTATATTTTTAATTAATATGTCTCTTTATTGTTTTAACTAGTTTTGAAAATGCTTGAAGCCGATAATTATTTAATGTTCATGTTTTATGTGGAAAACAAGATAGTATTATTTTTATATTTTCATTTAGACTGTTTTTTCTTCTATCTTGTGGGAAGATTATGAAAACCGATTATAGATGCTATAGGATACATAATACGGTATATAATATGGATATTATAGTATCTAATAAGATAACGCGATACCCAAAGTAGTTATTTTCTTTCTGCAGAATTCACATGGTTGGATAAATAATGCCGTTACAGAAACTCCTTAATGCACGTTTTTCTATACTCTCAAAAACACTTCCTTTGAAAGTCTTCTGAACCAGCAGAATCAACAAAACAAAACTCTACTCTAAAAAGACTGCAGAAAATAGCAAACCTAGCAATACTAGGAGTGCTTCCGAACAACTACAAACTAGCTACAATTCCAATACTGCACTTCAATCTCAAGCAAATTAATATTCTCGTTTTGCAGCATTTTCTCAAATTACCCTCTCTGGGGCATCAAATAGTGAACAACTATTTAATTATATGACCCTCAGACTGTTTCCGTACGGCTGGCTCTTTTGAATCCAACTTGAAGTAGGTGGAAGCTTCTCGAACCTTCCAGAGGAATTGGATTGTTTTTTGCAAGACGTTTAATAGCTTTGGTTATGTAGTGCAGTGTCTGGGTGCAGATACTTTAGCTTTGTACGTTTAGAAAGGTTTCAGAGGAAATTGTTTTTAGTTGAGTTGATTGTGATGTTCAAGACCTTGTGTGTATTTTTCTACTTATCAGTGGCAGAAAATAATCACTTCAGTTTTCTTTGGATACGTGAAAAAAACATGAAGTTACATATAACGTGTAACTTCATTGTTTTTTTCTAGGAGAGTTATGCCTTGCCTAAGATGAAGGTTGCTTTGCTATATGGAATCACTTATAGCGCTGTATTGTGACTTGGATCTTTAAACACTTTAATTATATAGGGGGCGGGGGCGGTGTTTTGTATCCATTTGTGAAATGATGAGTTGAAATTGTATTGGAAAATCAAAATGGCAGCGTTACTTATTATGTCCGAACACCAAAAGATCCAAGTACACCTTTTATAATAAACCCATGCGGCAGATTCACTACAAAGTCTATTGTTACCTGTTCCAGCACACAAAATCAGGTTAAAACAATTAATTTACTCCCAAGTACTTACGGCTGCCCTTTTTAATTACTTTTAATTGTAAAACCAAACACTTTCGTCATGTTAAATTATTCACCCATCAATTATGTGAACTTTCCGTTTCAGGTGGGCCCACATTAATTTAACGGGGATTACCTAGAACGGTTGAATGTTAAGTTAGACTAAAGATTAAAAACTTTCTCCAAAGTCATGTTACGATTTATACCTTCGTAATTTTGTAAGGAGACTTGGAGCTTATTCCTGGGTATTTAGAGTCTTCTTTCAGTTTAATTAGGTCTTACTAAGGGATCTCGCGTACTACCTACGCGGTATGATCACGACAGCTATCTTGAAAGAAATGGTCGGAGTAAGTTGGACGCCTGGTTGTGCGACCAAACTTTCTTGCTGGTCGAAGCTTCTGTGGCCAAAATAACAGCCGGCTGAGCGACAAGACGTTACCGCGTAGTTCGCGAGGTTCACAAATGTTATCGTCAATGTCTCGTTATCACAATCGCTGTCACGTTACAAATCCACTACAAATCTACTGAAGCATAGGCGAGACGACAAAAAAAAATCTAATTAGTCCATCACTTAGATTATCAAAAAATATTTGACCCGTGTTTTTTCTTTTGTTACGTAAACCAAAATTGACAAAAAGATATGACGCTTTTAAATTCTCAATACGTCACGCCTAGGTATAATTTTTAGCTAGTTCTGACGTCACGAGCCCCCACTCCCGAGTTTTGATGCGTTTTATCTTTTGTCAATATTCATTGATTTGCTAAAACAAAAAATACGTGTGCATTAATTTCCAATAATCTAACTGACGGACTAAATAGATTTGCAATTTTTTGAGACTGTCGTCATGCCTATTCTCGTTGATTTACATAGAAACCTGCCATGTCGCTGCGGTTCGTCATTGCCATTAGGTGGCTTCGCGGTGGAACTTTGCTGTTGCGGTTTGCAGGTTTGTGCATCGTTTTATAGTTATGTAGCAGCACTACGAAAAAGTACTACAGCAACAACAAACAGTACTACAGCGCCATCTATGACACAAATGAAGAATTAACATTGTAAATTTTCTTACAAGTGTTTACACCAATGAACCCTACAGATGTGAGCGAATATCAGTATTCCACACGGAACGATTGCCATCTGACCTCCCTCTAGTTTTATGATAGTCGAAAATTGACCGCTGAAAATGCACCAGCGAACAGAATTTATCGGAAAGCAGAGTCTAACGACCAGCAGCCGGCTGCGTTAAAAAGAGAAATGTTTTTATTAAGTCCTGGCGAAATTCAATGCGCTCCGTCGGGTAGTAGTCGGGTAGTTCTGGGAATATTCTCGAAGGAAAACTCTATTTTACTTCGTTGATGAGTTTATATGGTATCGTGTCAGGGTCGACAGGGAAGCCTGGCTTAGGAGCTCTTGTAATGTGGATTGTGTTAGTGTTTCTAAGAAGTCGGGATCGCATAAATGATTCATTGTTTCATCGTTGATTTCTCTTCGCTGGCTGACTTACTGTTCCAAACAAAACAAATATGTCTGCGCCCGCGTCTATCTATGTACATCAGTGTTGCCAGTGAAAGTTATGGCACAGACTGGCGAACAGTTTGGTTTTGTGGGGTGTAGTTGTAATTATTATTTTCTTCGTATTTATAATACTTCACATATATGTATTGTTTATTCGTCTAAAGAAAAAAAAGAAAATATCATCGAATATTTTTTATTGATTTATTCGTCTACAATTTATTTTTATTTATTTACCTTATCCGTAATAGCTGACCGTGGCATCACTCTCACTTTGGGCCCTATCAGAATACCAGCGCTCTGACGTTTTTTAATGGTACAGCACCATGCTGAGATAGGGAAAATAATTAATCCCCACTTCACATGTAGGGGCGCTACCCTAAAAAAATATTTTCCATAATTTTATTTTACCACTTTGTCGGCGTTATTGCTATACACACCTCTACAAAATTACAGCTTTCTAGCACTAACGGTCTCTTAGCAAAACCTCGGACAGACAGACAGACAGACGGACATAGCGAAACTATAAGGGTTCCTTGTCAGGACTACGGAACCGTAAAAAGCCTCCTTCTGTGATTGTAGTGTTATCAATTTTTTTAACAATCGAGCGCTCTGATGCCCCCCTAAGGGATAAAGCGTCATAGTTTATGTACGATCGGCCCCTGTCGGTACACAACCCATTTTTAACGGACGCGACGGGGCATGATCCGTATTCAAATAAAATCATTTGTTCGACAAACGGACAGCAAAGCGCACCCCTTTTTTTTTGGTTAGTTTTTATTCGCACACGTGAATGGATGCATGTATGGTCATGTCATTGGATTAGATTTCCAAAATATAACTTTCTGTCGCGTTATATGCATACAAATATTCATGGATTAGATTTTTATTTAATTAACCGATTGCAAAAAGGAGGAGGTTCTCAATTCGTCGGAACCTTTTTTTATTTTTTTTAATGTATTTTTTAAGTAGCTATCCTTACACCATTCGTTCATAGGGAAAATTATACAAAACATCAATTATTGATTACAGCCTTCGAGCTTATTCATAGCCATCAAACCGACTAAATCCTGTAAGGTAGATCCACGAGGAATTATTCAAATAACTTTGCTAAAAACTGAAAGCTTTACCGAGCGAGTCTATGAGCTAACTCGTTCAAATATAACCGCGCCGCTACTCAGCCCGGGGGCGGCAGAAGCGCAGGTATCAAACGTACGGGCACGGAAGCTCATTGCACTGCACTTCCGGTAGATAATCACTTCCGGTATGCGGTCGCTCGTTTGACTGACGTCACTAGAGAAAGTCGATTCTTCTTTAGATTAAACGATAAGTTCTGTAAGTTCGGATTGAGTACCATTTTATTTATAAACAGATTGTTATCCATACTTAAAATGAGAAAGTAACTCTGTCAGTCTGTCGGACTGTGCGATTCTTACATTTTCACGCAAAAACGGCTGAACAGGTCTAGATAAGGCAAAATAATAATAATAATATAATATATACTAATACTAATAATAGATGTGACTTGGGTTAAGACATAATTATAATACTTTTTCTTATAATTTCCGAAACCCACGCGGGTTTAAAAGCTAATAAATTAAGAATTTGTTTAGCTTGTGCTTTGTCAATGATTTCAAACAATCCAGTGAAAAAACACGAGCTGACGTCGTCGCCGTCGTATAAACGTCGTTTTCTAGTCTTAAGAGAAACTAAGTACAGTGCATTTTTTACTTTGCTCTAAAAAATGACACCATCTCATAATATTCCTGCCATGTTAAATTTATCTCAAGTTATTTCAATAAAACCTGAAGTTCTCAAGTATTTTCATTTAGGTACCAAGTCTTCAAGGGAATCAAAGTCGAAACTCTATTAAAAGTGTTATCTTACACACAAACTTTGTTAAAAGAGAGTTTTTGTAAAACTCTGACATTAGCATCGACAGATAGTTAATTTTAATTGACAACTTTTGTTATTGGATCATCTCTGTATTAGAAACGATTGTTCATGAATATTTTAATATATTTTCTATCGACTGAGACATAAAACTCTTCTCTATTTAAAAAGGCGACAGCTATCTAAATCAAGATAGAAAGAATTCTCGCAGAGATTTTCTTAAATCGTTATTATCCATACCGAAGGTGGATAAAACCAATATTTTGCCTAAAATTCGTATTAAACACACCTGTTCGCAGAATTTGTGACTTGAACACCCATCCCTTATAGGTACGATTTTGTCTAGAAATGCTCCTAAACTTTGCATATTTATTACTTAACCCGCAAAAGGCCACGAGGGTCTATGTGAACGGACAATTTATCTTTACGTTTATACTCGAGTCATGCTCCCAACAAGAGGTGAGGCTTATGGTGAGTAATGGCTTCCAGATTTACTTCGTGCTCAAATATATTTGTTAACACTGAAAATTAAAGTGTACATTTATAAAGCCTGGCACTAGTTTATAGCTGCGAGGGTCGGAGATATTATATTAGTTTTCAGACGCCGTAAAATTGGATCATTCGGACAAATCCGGGTGAATCATACCGGCTGTAACAGCCGAACGGAGTTTGTAAAGTTATATTTGTTTGGTTACTTACCCTCTTGTTTATTGATTTATTGCCCAATTCGGCTTAAAGCAGTTCACTGCTGGACAAAGGTCTGATCCCAAAAAGGGGTATCGATTTATTTGAAAGTAAAAATCGTCGATACTTTTTTGTAAATGTAATTTTGGCTAAGTCTACAACGTAATTTTATTGATCGCTCTCTGTTATTGGTAACTAATGATTTATATCCAATGTCAGCCAGTTCGTTTGTCGTCCCGCAGGGCTCGTCGAGCTGTCAGTCCTTGTCATTACATGCCATTCGTTATACCTTCAAAGAGAGAATTATGCCCGAAATAAACAGATTCTCTATTACAAATATTTCACTGGAAATTAAATTAGTTATTGAATTTATTATTTACAAATTAATTATAAGCAATTAGACCCATGAAAACGTTATTCGGAATAATGAATATTAAACATTTAGTTCTCTATTTAAATCCTATTGACATCCAATGGAATTGAAAATTGTATAAAATTATTAAAAGAGAGATGAAAAAAGTCGGTTCGCTTTGAAGCTGCACCTAACGCAATTCAAAAGGAATAAATCAAACGCTTTTAAATTATTACATAGCTTTTCTGTCTGATAATTTATCTTTTTCTGTTCTAGGGTATGTGGTGGGGGTAGACTGGTCGGTTGGCCCCGCTGCCCGGGCACACATTAACATATTGAAGGCGGCGCTGGAGGGTTGCTCGTAACACGTTAGTAGCGAACTTTACTTTCATTGCGGTAATTAATTTGTGAATCCTTCGCCTTAATTTGTGGGCTGTCATAAGCGAGTTTTATTTGTTTTGTTGTTGGTTTGGGGTTAATTAGGTGATGTGTTGATTATCTTGCCACGGACATGTTTTACCTGCGAGTCAAAGAAAAACTTATGTCCGAATGTTGGATACCATGTTTTTTATCTTTGCGTTTTAACCGTTTACGGTAATTATGATTTTGTTTGTCGGGATGATGTGGTATTTTCTTCCCAATATCTATTAGAGAGTGAGTGAGTGTATCATCTGTATGTGACTAATTGCTATAATTCATTGATCGAAATGAAATATTATCTTATTGCTTGTAACTGATTATTAAGTTTACTAGTTTTATTAAAACAATGTGTTTCTATTATGTTTTATTAGCAGATTATGTTTGCTAAAATGAGCGTCAACATTGGCAAAGCTTTTGTATTTTCAAATATTGATAGATACTCTAGTTAATTTATAATTGGTTAATTTACCTATTATCATTGTTATTTTGAAATATTCCATAATTAGGTAACACTCGTCATTAAATCAAAACATGATTATTATGTGGTGATCAATAGTTCACGGAATAGCTTTGATATTTCACTTTGGCTTGGACAGTCGGAATGTGTGGAACAGACTTCACAGTACCTATCGTAGATAATGAGTTATTCAGGAAATCTGATTCAACACACAAGTATTATTTATACTTCACATATACATGCACATGGTACCTACATGCACCTGTGTATGATGAAGTCAGTTGATAAAAATAGAAAGAATTTCTTAAAAAAAAGAGAAAGGAAAATGACTGAAGAAATGAATTTCTTTTTTTTTTTTAACAATTTTTGCACTTGCATACTAAAAAAAACCTTAAATCTAAACAAAAACAAGGTAAGATTACGTGTCTCACGACTGCGCCAAATAAGCCCAGTTCAGCAAAAGGGTGTCCGACGCTGGTTTTCAATTGGACCTGGAATTGTGAGGAGATGGAAGTAGAAATAAAAAGTAGTTATTTCTCCGCTCCCGCTTCCGCTACATCTCAGCTCACAGCCTAACTAAAAATCCTAGCTCATTTACAGTAGCGAACACATTAGCACACATTGTGTATTTAGTCAGTTTCGCCTAAATCAACATTGTTAACAAAATTTAACGCGTGTATGAGTCTTGAATTAATTATATTAGATTGTTCGACGTCATGTTATGATTGCTTACGATCTCGCTTTAAAGGGGTCGGTAGAGGTAAAGGTTAACGGTTTTAGTTAATTTATTAATAGAGTAGTTGACTTTTTGACGGCTGTCCAGAGATTTGGGGTCAATGTCAAGTTTGCTAATTGAAATGTAATTTTGTGTCATTTATGTATTGTGTTCTTATGCATAGGTTTGTCTTATTAATTAGGTAGTGCTAGAAAATTTCGAAAATATCTTGTGCTTAAAGAAACTTCGGTGAGTTCCTTTCGAAAATTGACAAGATTCGCTTTTGTAAGCCAAAAAATTGTCCCTGAAGCAACCCAGACCCACTAACCTAATCTAAACCTCCAATAATAATTAACTGAAAGAACCCCGACGTAACCCGTCCGCCGACAATGGCAGACGTCGGTTAAGGCCGTGATTGGACGGGCCGACATTTTTGTCGGATCAGCGCGCGCCCGGCAAATGTAGTGGAAAGATAAAGGCGGCGACACACGACTGCCTGCGACGACCCCACTACGTTATTACTCGCATTATGTTATGACGTAAGGACCGTACGTTTAAACTTGGCCTTATCTCGCCGTATTGATGTATGGATGGAATTGGGTGATGTAGGGCTTTTAGGGATCGTTTGGGTACGCATCGTGTTACAGGTACCAATTAAATTAAATAATATTCCGCCTTCAAAATTCCATAATTCAAGTAGCAAATGTGGATGGAGAAAAACAGCCAGGCTGAAGTGGGAATGGGCTGGCCATGTCGCACGAATACACACGGAGAGCTGCACCAGATCACTCACTGAACCTCAGCATCGCAGGTCGCAGTAATGATTCTGTTTGCGGGGCAAATTGCCAGAGAAGGAACAAGCGGGAGAGGTTTGGGGGGCGAAAGGCCTTTGTCCTACAATGGGGCATAAAATAGGCTATCTAAGAATAAATCAAAAATATAGTGTGTCCGCTTCAATATTGAACTGCCCCTGGATCCTATCCAAGGAATGGGTTCAGGGTCAGTGTTCATAGCTCAAACATAAGTTTGCAATTCGTTACTTCGGTATACAAGAAGTTATCTGTACGTGTGTAAGTTTTCTAAACCCAAATCTTTTACATATTTGTCGCCTTGGGTATTGACAGAAGTTTAGTATGTCTGAAAAACCTACTGACAACCAGTACCAGAAATACTTTTAGTTACTATAAATAGCTATGCTTTGCTATTATATAGAAAAGATTACAATCCTAATACTAATATTATAAATGCGAAATTTTGTGAGTATGGATGTGTGGATGTATGTATGGATGTTTGTTATTCTTTCAAGCAAAAAATACTGAACTGATTTTGATGAAATTTTGGACACAGATAGTTTATAACCTGGATCAAAACATAGGATACTTTTTATCCCGGTATTAAGATCCCGTGAGACAATTATCAAACTTCACGCGGGCGAAGCTGCTGGCAGAAGCTAGTATTATATGAGAAGTTATTAAATGTGCAGGAATTATAAAATTTAGTTGGCACACAAAGATTTTGTTTGCAATTAAAAAAATCAGGCAACGATCCTTGTTCCGCAAATAATTTTGATAGTGGTCAAAAATTAAATCATAAAATAGGCAGCTTACAATAACATGAGTTTGCATAATAAACATTCAGTCCGCAAAATAACTACTTGATCAGTAAGATTTCATAATTGATCAGCAGAGAAAACAATATGTCTATAAGCAGTGTATTTGATTGGTATGCATATTTAAAACATGGTAAGCAAAATAACTAATTTAAAATTTAAGTTATAATATATTTAACTTTATTTTTTTTTATACCGACTTGGGGTACCCCTTTTAAACTATTCAGAAAACCTAAGTAAAAAAATAATTATTAAACGAAACCCTACTAGATTTGGTAAACAATAAACAACTAAATGAATATTACGCAAACTAAAACATTCTGCTACTTGAACATTGGCATTTTAAAAAGTGTCATTATGAAAAGCAGACAAAACAAAATTGTTGGGAAATAAAACAAAATTATATGATAAGTTGGCAAACGATTATTCGGCGAAAGCGAAGCTACTTTTATATGCAGCTCAAAATTATTATTTTTTGCTTACCCTCTGAGTGCTTACGAAAATTTTATTAAACAGGAGCAGCTCATTGCATCTTATATAATTAATATGCTGTACAAAAATAATTACAGCCATCTAGAAAGACATAAATTGCTGATTGACTTTGGAATGTTTGCTGGCCATGAGTTGCTGATCAATTAGCTATTTCGGCTTACAGATTATATTTTTCTGCTCACAAAAATACGAATACTATGCTAACCATTTAAATAACACCCGTATTTTATTATACTATTAGTAGGTTACTTGAGCTATTTTCCACAAATCTGAAAAACATTTCCATCATATCTGCCACACATTGAAGCGGGCAGTACCGCAAGTTGTGTATTTAAACTATTTCCGAGATGAAATACACAACACACGCAGAAAGATTGCTTGCAACCTCGGGGTAGTCATGAGAGAAGCTGTGGAACTGTGAAGGTACCTAAATAGATCAACAACTCATGTATGCGCCAGGACCTACTCATACAGAAGTTTATAAGCACTTACACGTAGGATATGTATGCGTTTGTACTACTCGAGAACACACAGACAGAACACCATGCCGAGATAGGCCTTTTGGCCTCGTACAGGACCAATTTTGTCTTATATTTTTTTTAAGTTTTGCTTTGTTATATATTTTCGCTTTATTGTTAACTAGCGACCCGCCCCGGCTTCGCACGGGTGCGATGTAGATGTAAAGCTTCCTCTTGAATCACTCTATCTATAGCTGAACACTGCAATAAAATCCGTTGCGTAGTTTAAAAGATCTAAGCGTACAAACAGCGAGAGCGTGTTTTATACAATGTGTTGTTATTTTAGCCATTTTTTTTTGTTTAGTCCTGTGCGAGACCAATACTCAATGCGTAAAATACCTAAATTTGTGTAACGCCGAAATGTAAGAGAGCTCCGTATGCATTTAAATACTCAAAAACACATGAAGACTCATTCGCCGCAGCGTGTATAGTGCTAGCTCACTTACACAAATGTAACTGTTTCGCCCACTCAAGACATTTTTAGGGTTCCGTCTGCACCCAAAGGGTAAAAACGGGACCTTTGGGTACGTACGGAACCCTATTACTAAGACTCCACTGTTTGTCCGTCCGTCTGTCTGTCACCAGGCTGTATCTCATGAACCATGATAGCTAGACAGTTTAAATTTTCACAGATGATGTATTTCTGTTGACGCTAAAAACAGAATAAAATTAATATTTCAGAGGGGCTCACATACAACAAACGTGATTTTTTTGCTCGTTAATAACGGCAACAGATAGACGCTTCAAATATTCATAGAATACTTAGTTGTATTTTCAATTTAAAAATAAATACTTAAATCAAAATAAAACAAATATTTAACGGCAAAAAAAACACGTTGTTTATGAACCCATTAACAACAAACGTGTTTTTTTGCCGTTTTGTCTAATGTTGCATAATGGTACGGAACCCTTTGTGTGCGAGTCCGAATCGCACTTGGGCGGTTTTTTGTATTATTATTACCTACTCGTCCTTGAGGGCACGGATCACGGTGCGTTGGTGCGAATTATGTAAAAACAGCGCCATCTTGTTAAATCGATGCCACTTGTATCGATAGAACGTATCGGCGTCCACCTAGATACAGGTGGACGCCTAGGTGGCGTTGTAAAACTCCAGTCTGTGGTAATTAGTGAGACGCTGGTGCTGCCATCTGTCTAAGTAATGAAGACAAGAAAATAACCCGAGCGATTGCCGGACTTAGGGAGGTGTCATTTCTTTGTATGGGATTGGGTATCTGTACGAAGTATTATATTATCTGTGCTAGAACTAACAAATAGAATTATTAAGGCATGCATGAATGGCTTCACTTGCATAAAATGGATTGGACAGAATCGACGCACAAAGGCAAGGGAGTCAAACAGGGATGTCCGCTATCCCCACGACTATTCCCCATAGTAATGGACGACGTTCTCAGAACATTAGAAAAAGAAATAGAATGCCTTCATCTAGACCGGGACCATGATTCCACTCCCTATAATACTGTCCTTAGCAGATGACGTAATAATAGTAACAAATAATCTCAGTGAACTGGACGAAATAGTCACCAAAATCAAACCGATACTGGAATCAGTCGGACTCCACATTAATGAAACGAAAACAAAACTAGTAATGAGAGACCCACACAGCACCGAAACCCGAAATCTTATTAGGATTGAAGGAACCAGTATTCGACCGGTAGACGAAACGTATATAACATCGACACTTAATCGAAACAACACAGTTAACGCCAGATGTAAACGAGCGATGCGTAACTCTAAGGCCTTAATATCCCTCATAAAAAGCTCGAAAATGGAGTGGAAAATCGCGCGTCCTGTCTATAAAATGGTCATAGAACCTGCTATGTCTTACGGTCTTAAGGCAGCGGCACTCACAAAGGCAAACCGATCGGAACTCAGAAGATACGAAAGACTCATTCTTAAAGATATGATAAAGAGTACGCGAAACCCCCCGAACAAGAAAACACGCGAAATTCTTATGGGAAAAATAATTATCAAAAAAAAATTATGCCTACGGTTATGCTACTACGGGCACATCCTCCGTCCACCAGACCCTCACTTATTACACGCAGCTATTAGATACAAGGCGAAACGGCTAAAAGTTGGAAGACCAATATATGCATGGAACGAGGCACTCCAACAAGACATGGATATAATACTTCGATAAAAGAAGAATGGACCCAGCTGGCAGCAGATAGAGAAAAATTCAAATCTTGATTGAAAAATTCTGACAGCGAAACAAATACTACTGACGATGAAACATATAAGCGTAATAATTAATATGTTTAAATAAGACGTGCCAAAAACGAATGGAATCGCAACCACCAGAAACAAACACGATTCTCCAATGTTAGAAGAGACCAATCAAACGAAGATCAAAACACCAATGCTCATTCCTATGGATTATACCTGTCTTTACCACTATTCCTATATTGGCTCTAGGCTGCGTAGTCGGCTGATTGTGCCCGACTGGCTGCGGTTGGTCGGGCTTCCTCTCCCATCCCAGAGCATGTCTTTCCTTACAAAACAGTGCCCCCTGGTGTATCCGGCTTGTCCGGGTCAGGCTTGCTCCTGGCTGGGTGTGGTGCTCAATCATCATCAATTATCATTTAGTCCTGTGCGAGACCAATAAATACTTTTTCTTTCTTTCTCTCTTTCTTAGAGTAGAAGTGCCAAGAAGATAGTTCTGGGTTCGGTGATTCGCCAATTGCACAGCATCATCGAGAATAGCACAGAAGACGCGTTGACACCAGCTTTTGTGGCATAAAAGGCGGGAAAGAAGGTGATGCAAAGTGTACGATGCAATTCCACAGTCCCATTTGTCTATCCATCCAACACACGATCCTAAGACAAAGTCCGTTAAAGTGTAAAACAGCTTGAAAAAACCGCTTTAAAAGCCTACGCCGTGTTCTACACAACTGTGGAACTTCACAAACCGCACCTCAACATTTCTATGGCCTTACCTCGTCTCATTCATACACAAACTCACAATACACTCCAACTCGGACCGCTCATATTGAATGGCGCATATTTGATTCCGTAATGTACATCTTTACGAGGTAACTCGCATGCGAATTGCGGCCGCCATTGAATTTCAAACTATCCTATATTGTAGACTGGAGACTGCAGTCTGTGGAACAAACGCTGCAAGAGGAATAGGAGAAAATAATGCTGTTTTCAGAGCTTATTTTGTTCTGAAGCTCGACAGGGAAAATAGATACAAAGTAACATACTTATTTTTAACACAGGTCATAATGAAAACAGGTCTTAATGAACTTGAAGAAACCAACCGATGCAGTTTTAACGATTGTGTGTTCAATTTTGTCGTTGCAGATGTAGGATACCAACAAAGAACTTACAATCTTTCATATTCGTTTTTACAATGACCGCTATTGCCGTGTTAAGACCACACTCGATCACATTCGTCGACTCAGAATTGGCTTTATTACATGGACCCATGGACCTAATTAAACCGATTTCCGATGAAGATTTCGAGAGGCATGTGTGGTAACTTCATAAGTCGTGGGCATGTACTAACATATAACGAGGACAAAAATCACCGCCAAAACACTTCGTTTCCTTCTGAACTCGATAAACTCGCTTCTGATATTACTTATTCAAAACCTTCCTCAGTTCCTCCTAATCTAAGGACATTGAAAGAAAACTATCCAAATATCGCAGCGAATATCGCTAAAAGGCTACAAGCATTTAATTTGAACGCAAATTAAAAATGAGTAAAACAAGAGGAGGTTGGGGAACAAACGCTACGAAATAAAACAAAATAAGTGCATATGTGCGCAGCGCGTTAGTTCGCGAGCTCTGGTGACAACGGGGTTATTCTGTAACCACACACGTTTCAGTATTTTCACAAAGAGATTGTTGATTTTGAAGAGTTGGTTGTGAATTATTATTACACGTTTGGCATTTTTCTATTATTGATGTATGAAAATATATTTTTATCTTTGATACTCGCCCCAGTCTTAAAGATTACCTATCTGATCTCTAGTGTTTACGATACAGAAACACATAGACTAATAGAAGATGCCTGAGGCAGTAAGTCCGCCTTTGTATAGTTACTTTTACGTGTGCATGAAGGGTTAATGAATAAATAAAATAAAAACATTTTGATGCCGAAAAAGTGCAACGAAATTAGACCATATTATTATCGTTACTTTGAGAGTAAAGCTATTTCGGCACTATACTTAAACAGAGTACATACTTATGTGCACACTGAATTTTAAAACAGAAAACTAAGCCCCGTTTAAAATTCTGTTGGAAACGTAACGATATGTTTATGTTAATATTCTTTTATTATAGTTCAAATCTAGAAAAATTACCTCAGATAACAAAGTATCTTTGTTGTATTTATTTTACACAGAATTAATCTAAATTCGCCTTTAAACATTGCCTATTTTGTTTGATTCTCAATTAAGTTGATTACTTTATTAATAATTGATCACAAATTGACGTTTTAAGAGGATTAGAACGTTATCTGCGAGATTATCCTTGTAAAATGATATTGGATTCAGAAGTTTCGTATTGTATGGCTTAAATTCAGTTGAATGGAAGTGGAGACGGCAATCATCAAACGGAACAGATTTTAAACAAAAATGCTAATACAAATACTTAATATTTATATAATGCATGACTTGCTGAGTCGTATTTTTTAAGAAACATCACATCTACAAAAGACTTCATTCGCAAAAGTCTTCTATCTTACAGACATATACGATGAGTAACAGAAATAAGTCATGTTCAAGATATCGTAATTCGCACGACACCCGATCAAAAAATGAACGACATCATTAAAAAAACAAGTACAGAATAGCGTCTCTGGTCCGCGTTTTTGCGCGGGGACATTTATTGTTGTAATGGGGCCCACTCATATTTCTCCTCTTTGTTAGTTTTTACTTATTACCACGTCGCAGTCCTCGTATGAATAATTCCCAGGGAATGTACCGGCGTGATCATTTCAGATTAAATTTTCATTCCGCATTTGGCTTTGGGTCGGTCGCAAGGAGCCGTAAGCTTGCAATATTCATATTATGAGTTCGGATCTGCATTCATAGTTGCGCCGCGCCGTGCTCCCGTGGATGTCGGGGGATGTCGCATATTGAGCTGTATTACTGAGGGAATGGATTGAATGTTTCACTTTGTTGGGGACTTTTGTGGCTATTTTGTAGTTGAATGGATCAGGTGTGTTATTTGGGTTAATAAATTGGAGATACGTTGATGGATCCATATTGTCAAGTGGAAAAACATGTTTGAGTTACAGTTCATTTTAGTTTGGGATTTGCTTGAAACATAAAAGATAAAATTACATTGAAATAACTCATCAAAAACCTTGACGAAACTATTGCTCAGCATATCAGGTCTACCTATTTGCAAAGTTTGCACCGTTTTTCGCCAATAGTTATAAAATACTATAAACTATTTTAATCCTAAACGAAATAGGATAACCATGACCCCGATGGTTAGCGTGGTGTATCCGTCCTCCAGGTACCTAAATATTCAAGTGGCGACCACAAAAAGCGATGACGATATAAAGAGGTTCAGAGAACGCAGGTTTTTGCCCAAACGTTTATAATACACGGTGCTAAAAGCATAATATCCACAAAAACTCGTTACCTAGTCGCTACGTTATAACCGTATAACAGGCAGGATAGGAAAAAGTGTAGAATAAAGGCCCGAGGCACACAGGGCGCACTGGGCGCCGCGCCGACGTACTCGCGTGAATATTTTAGTGAAAGTTTGCTTCAATATTTCGTATCTGTTGTTTTGCTACTCGGTTAAATAAGTTATTTTGTACATAACGCAAATAGTGATGTTTTAGGCTCTGTGGAATAAAGTGGAGAACGAAAACTATTTGTAGCTGAAACTCAAATAAATTCAAGATTTTTTTTCTGTAACAAGTTTTTAAGATACTGCGAGTAACCGATCGGATTATCGAGCAGTCGAATATCAATAGATCAAATCTTAAACTTGAGCATACGAATCGGATGATCCAATCGATTTCTGAAACTGAAACTTTGCTAGTTAACTATCGAGACTTTGCAAGTTTCTCGCAGATTAAAAGTCCGCCATGTGGTCGTAAGGGGTGAATATCCGAGGCGCGGTGTGTTCAGGGGATGAAAGAGGGTGAAAGAGGTGCCGTTGTGTGCCCTAATTACCGCCCATTTATAACGGCCGCGGTCCGAGCGATTTTTATATTTTTTGCTGCCACACCACCTACGCGTTATATTTTAAGAGAAAAACGCGCGGCTGTGTGTTGCCCGGTGTGCAACGGAGTTAAGTAGCAATTTAATTGTTGTGGCACTCAGGTGTTTCGGAGATTAGAAATGTTTTAAACAGTGTGTGCTAGTAAATTTAATACTTATGGTTTGAAAGGCTTAGACGACAGTAACCACTGAAGTTTTCATTGCTTATCGTTCATACTCCGATGAACTTTGAAAGTTCTCCTGTGAGCTTTTAATTTGCAAATTGTTGCTTATAATTTGCAAAGCGAACCTTTAGGAACCCCTAAAGGTTCTCTTAACGTAACATAACCATGTTACGTTAAGAGACAAGCTTGATGAATAATACGATAGATATGTTGTTTTTGTATCTAAAAATATTTTGATTTGATGATGCGTCGAATCCCTATCATAATTTTCTTACAAGTTATCGGCGGAGATCTCAACAAGTCATTATATCTGAGAACCCGGCTCTTGTGAACTTTTGCTGCACATTCTGTAGTAAAGCGATCAAATTGTTTGTCGTTTGTTCCGCGTGCTCCGAATAACGAAGCGCTGCTTCTAACGTGCTTCAGTGCTTCTAACAATGCTTCCACCGACTATACATAGCTGGGCCATTAAAATTGAGTTAAAGTCAAGGGTTAACGTTTTTACTCAATAAAATAATATTTAAGTGGTCCTTGTATGGTATGAGTTGACCTATTTAAAAATCTTCAGGAATTGGCTGCAGTGTCTCGGTTTCTTGACTAATTTGTATTTACTACTTTTGCTAAGTTATATTCCTAGTATACGGCTATTTACCTCCACCTTTTCGCCTTACTTAGCTCTCCTTTAATGAACACTTATTTGATGAAAAATGATCCTTACTCCCTCACAATAAGATTACAACAAAGTCCTAGTCAGAAGATTAAGAATCAGAATAAAAGTACACATTTAAACACTGACTCAACAGTTCTCAAGCCGAATTAGCGTACAAATATTAATTAACTATAGTCTTAGCTTAATCCTGAGGAGTTTCAGTAGAAGATAACGGTTCAGTTGCCCCGCTGGCCATCAGAGAGGCAATGAGTCGGTTATCTCGACTTGTGCAGATTATTTACTCGTTTATTTATGTTTTAAGCCGGTTTTCAGCAACTACAGACGTCTATTATGAAGCTTACATAGTTGTGGAGGGGTTTAATAAGGGTGTTCAGTTTTAAGTGAGTCTGTACAGGCTGGTGTTTTGATTGTGTCTGTGTGAAAAGTAGATTAGCTCTAAAAATAGGACAGTAACAATGATGCACTCGTAACACCAACAAATGCTAGATATTGTATTGAAAGTAAAGTTAAATCTACAGACCCCTTTAAAACCATTACAATCAGAGGTCGTTATCCCAAAAAAACAAATCCAAACTAAGTTCCCGCAATATCAACGAAAAACAATCTTCTAAATGGCAAGTAAACGAGAGAGGCGGAAAAATGCATTTTTACTGCCCCGATATAAAGTGTGGCCGCTTGTTTACGGGGCTCTTAAAAGGGCAGATGTCAGCTTTAAAACCATTAGTGAGATAAATTATAGCTACCTCCCCCCTCGTGCTCTGGCCCCCCACCCCGCCCCGCGCCTTAATCCCCGGATAAAGATTTTATTTTTGGTGTAAAATGAAGAGACATCTTTTGGGTCGTGGTGTGGGGAATAGGTGGTAGCGGGGGTGCTAATTGATTTTCTCAATAGAAATGTCTGTTTACGTAGGTGTACTAGGTGTGCACCCATAAACTAACTAACCCCTCGGAGAACATGTATTATAAGCAGATGTTTTCAGATTATTGTAATAACTGTACTACCAACTCACAGATGGCAGAATCAATATTATGATGGATGACAAATTATGAGTTGGTTAGTAATTAGATTAACTCATATTCTTAGCAGATATAGCGGCGACATATCTAACTATTTTGAGCAAGCCATCGTCAATCTCTTCAAGAGGAAAAAAGCTATCTAATTCAATAAAAAAAACTAAAATCGCTCTCTCTCATTACCTGCACCACATACAAGGTCTTGTAAGAGCTTACAGCGAGCCTTGTCTCGTATCAATATGATTTAGCCCCACAGCCCCACAGTCAGTGCCTGGCGGGGACTAGCCACGAGCCACTCCTAATTACAAAACCTTTGTTTTTACAATCATTACTTTACCGGCTAATTCTAGGATTTGTTTGAGATTCCTTTAGCCTAAATGTTAAGCTTCGTAATTTCGTGTAATTTAATAACAAGACGTGGGTTGTCTTTGAAAGATATTAATTGAGAGAAGTGATTTAATTACCCAAGAGCTCATGTCAGCGATTACGATAGGTATTCGAAATTAGCGTGACATAACATAAGATCACGCATGTAATCCCCAAAGTATTAGACAGACGTGTACCTAATGGTACACCCACATTTCGCCAGTTATGTTTAAGTCCCATGTAATAGGGGGCGAGCCTATTGCCATCAATCGGGCACGAATCCAGACTCCGTGGCTGCTACTGAGAAATTCCTGATGGATTTTTCCATTTTCCCAATAGCATTTAGCGTAGCGCCCGACCCGGGAATCGAACCCAGGACCTCATGCTCAGTCGTGCTAGCAACCACTCGACAAACGAGGCAGTCCAGTATTAGGGTGACGTGGAGTAAATTAGAATGCCTAGAACATAGAGCGATATTCTATTAGTTATATCGGAATAGTCAAAAATGTATTGCTTTTCTCCCCCGATCTTCATAACAGTTATTAAAAATTAACAATTGAGGCCAAACTAGGAGACGTAAAATTTTATAAAGAAGCAATCTTAAGTTTAACACTTTCCATTCCTGAAAACTTCGCAGTTGTTCTGCGCACAATGTTGGTCTGCTCAGCATCCGCCGCATGCTTGAAACCCGCTCTATGAAACATGGCTACACGGCCAGTAAGATAGACTGAAGTGCTTAATGCACAGATTATGCTAATCATGTTATTTTATGTTTCATAGTTGAAGCTCTTTGTCTACCTCGGACCACTAAAAAAGTGTTTTTCGAAGTTTCACTTCAGTAGTTTTTGAAACCATTTAGTTGGGCTCAAACTAAGATAATATATTTCATTGCGATGAACAATAAGTTTGTGTAAAGTCAGGTGCAAAATGCTGAAAATCAAAGGTCGGATGAGATGATCTTCTATTTGAAGATCTCGGTCGAGGAACATAAGCCTATCTATCGTTATTGCGAAACATCTTAGACGAGTAAGTAAATATTATTTCTGTCATTGGCGTTCGTGTTATCAGGATGCAAAATTAAAAATATTGTTAAGGTTTTTTTCTATTGTCAGATACGTTGTAAAGAGTTGGTTTTCTGCACGTTTCTGTATGGTGGTAAAACCTTTGTCGTCTGCCTTAACGACGCGTTTTTTAAGTTAATGGCGTTATTAAATTAAATAAATGTGTCGTTTATGAAAGTTTTTCACGAGTATTGCGTAGCTGTGTGATACTTCCTGATATCTGTCATTAGACAGCGGCATTGTTGCTGTTACTGTAAGCCTGCATCATCCCACATCTGGGCAGAGGCTTCTCCACGTGTGTGGCCGTTGGTTACCTCCATCTCTTCCCGACACCAGACTGTGTCAGGACTGCACATAGGGGCTGTTATGGCCCACAGCTCATTTGGGCATCCGGCAGAGGTCAGCCTAGTCGCTCTAATTCTATGTTTCGGAGGACAATGCCGCCTATTTTTTGTTCCTGTACCTAAGCTTTTTAAACTCATTTGTGAATTGGCTTTGTGTTCTATTGATTTAAGGTAATAATCTAACTAAAAAAATAACCCAAACTTATCTAAATATATAGATATTTAACTGTGGATTATTTGACTCATGAAACAGCTGATTTACTGCAACTAAGAAAGTCCTATTTAAAACTTTATTATCTTTCGAAATCACGAACAATAAGTCCTAAGAAATTAAACCATTCCTAAAAGAACTGAGTAGAATTCAGGCGTGGAATCACTTGCCACTAAATCACTGGTGTTGCCAGGAAATTAACGTCGGCCAGAAGAAATTGCCGCTTGTTTTAAATTCAAGGCGCGGCGTGATGCGGGATCCAAAAGGGGCGGGGCAGGCTTTACAGACGTTACTAAGATAAATTACGACTGCTGTGAATTTCTTCGTCGTCTCGACTTTCTGTAATCTCCTTAAGGTAAGAAAAATACAAAACGTTTCTTGAGCTGTGATGGCAGTTTTAATTGTTTCTAGAATAGGAATGTGAATAGAAAGTTGTTGGTATGTAGGCTTTTGGTCTGTGTCACTTCATTCATATCTGATTATATCGGGTTCGGCTTTCAGTCTAACTGGGTGCAGCTGAATACCAGTACCTACCTCACATGGAGCGACTGCCTATCTGACCTACACAACACAGCTCAGTTAGTGGGCAATAAAAACTACTACTACATATTTTATGTACCTATTACTATATACTTATGTAGGTAAGTTATCATGGTTACCTTTGTGTAAATATCCTAGAACTACATTTCCATTATGGAATATGCAGGAAATACAAAACTCTTTTTATTTAAACATCACTTATTTTACAATTTATTGTTTTATGTAGCATGTTTTTGGTGAAACGGGACGCATTTTCAAAACGCGTCGTCCTCGATAACGCCGGTAGTGATGTCAAAATCTATGTGTCAAAAAAACACTTTTATTTGAAAAGTAGTTAACGTTTCACTAAGATTTAATTACAATATTGTTATCGCAATTTTTGCTTGAACTAAGCACATACAATTTTATTAGTAAAATGGCAGATTGAGGTAAATGACGTCACATCATGGCCGCGACAGTCACGGACCTTTGAACTGTCATAGAAAATTGCAGGAGTTTAATATTATTTTTGGGCGACAAGCAATATAAGGTGTTGTTGTTGTAAGGTGGTCCAATGCACTCTCTGATACATACAGGTTGGAATGCGGTGTGAGGCAGGGTGGTCTGACATCTCCGAGGCTTTTTAGCACATACATAGATGGCCTAATCGTGGACCTCAGCAATATGCGGGTGGGGTGTAGCGTCCATGGTGTAAAAATAAATAGTATCAGCTACGCTGATGACATGGCGTTGCTGGCGCCGACGGCAGGTGCGGTAAATGAAATGCTTCGGGTTTGTCAGGCGTTTGCTGCCTCACACGGACTGGTGTATAACGTGAAGAAGTGTGAATACATTGTCTTTAGGGCCGGAGGCGAATGCCCAGATACTATACCTGGCATTACCCTAAACGGTTTGAACGTCAAAAGAGTGACAACATTCAAATATCTAGGGCATCTTCTCACTGACGACCTTAAGGACAATGTTGATATTGAAAGGGAGCGTAGGGCACTGGCGGTCCGAGGTAACATGTTGGCCCGAAGGTTCTCTTGGTGTAGTAACTTAGTGAAAGTAACACTGTTTAAGGCATATTTCCAATGCTTTTACACGGGGAATCTTTGGGTCAACTATACCAAAAGAACGCTGGATGACCTACGCGTACAGTATAATAATATTTTTAGGA
The DNA here is from genome assembly GCA_963853795.1 of Xestia rhomboidea. NCBI lineage: Eukaryota > Metazoa > Arthropoda > Insecta > Lepidoptera > Noctuidae > Xestia > Xestia rhomboidea. Next base: position 20,278,815 of record OY970764.1, read on the forward strand.
TGCTGTTGGGACTGCCGCGATGGTGCAGTGCTTCTGCTATGTTTGCGCAAAACCGAACTGACGGCTTCCACGCAGTCGTTCGCAAGAAAACCGCGTCGCTGTTAACAAGGTTGCGGGCGAGTGGCAACAGCATTCTAAAAACTGTGGCGGAGAGTATCGACTCTCCGATTATTAAAAGCTTTGTGGGAAGGACAATCACTGAGCATTAATCTGGGGATGTCCTTTTCACAATGCTATTTACTCTGTTTTCTCTATTATATTTTAGCTACTAACACTAGAAATAAGTTATTGTATTACTTACTAACACGATGGATCACTGTCGTCCGAAAAATAAAGATTATTATTATTAATAGTTGAACTTAACTTTTAATACTTTCCTTGGGTTGATAACACTGTATTTTATTGATTGAAGTGAAGAAAAAAATACATGCATATTCCCTTTTAGCGATTCATTTTGTTGCGTTGTGTTTACAGCGAAATGTGTGATATTGTATCTAAGGAGCCTGACATTCAACATTGTAAGGTTACTTTGCAGTGATCTTGAAAAAAAAAGAACTTTTCTACTAGGTACATATCGTTTTCTTCTGAATAAATGTAGAAAATGTCTTCTGATCTCGGAATGTTTTGATTGCCAATACCGTTTAACATTGAGAGCTATTTAGTAGACCGTTCAGTAATTACAGGGCCGTAGCGGCTATTCGGCCACAAAATAAAATGTGCGCTTAATTTACTAAAATAAAATACAATGTTGGACTAGTGCTTAGTTCTAGTAAATGGTTTATGCTTGAACGGATTTAAATGTTTGCCCGATTTTGCAATTTGGTAAAATTTATCATCGCATTTTTATTTAACTATTTCTATCTTTTATATTGGTTTATGATATCAACCGATGGCACATATTTTTCATAACAAATAGCTGACCCATCTATAATTGGTTTATTTAAACTTTTCTTTCACCACGCCTCGCCATTCCGAAATACATAGTTCCTTCGGAATCAGTAATATTCTGGAGACGTACAGTTTGTAAGTTTGTATAAGCGATAATCCTCAGAAATACTGATCTCATTCCGAAAATTCTTTCACTAATGGGAACCTACAGTGTTCCCGAGTGTCTTAAGCTGTATTTGAAACGTTCCCGTTGCATATTTTCGCGAGCGCAGCTGCGGGAAAAAACTAGTGTAGCATAAAACCAAAGACTTTTAAAAGTAAGTTCTAGTAACAACGGCGGTATAATAAACCCTATCGGTATTCAATAAAGCCGGTCTTTTTGACAATATATTTATTTACGAGGGAAGTTAGCAAAGTGGCGTAAAAGAGCGCCGCGCGCCGGTCTGATATTGTATGTAGCTTCACTCAACTGTACTTTTCAAAAACTAAGACTATTGCAAATAATCGTCGTCGATTACGCTAGATGCGTTGCCAATGTCATCTTGCCTTCCTAAGGTATAACCACATTTATTTAGTTCGACGCAGTCTTAAGTGGCGTTGTCCAAATTGAAACCGGATGATTGACGACTCCTTCGTTTTTATTAGATTTGCTGTTAAAGCTCTTTCTATGGGGATTAAGTTGATGTCGCATCAATAAATGTGCTCTCATGAGTCCGTCACCGAGCTTCAATCATAACACTGTAACCTTGCTTGGCGGTAGGGTGTATCAAGGGGTGTGCTCCGCCTGGTTTGGTACTTATCCCATGATCTGTCCACGAAGTAAACACAATAGTTACACAATGCCGTCTCGACCAAATTGGTCATTCGACAGATCATGATATACAGGGTTATTTGTAAAACACCGACAACCTCTCAGGACTGTGTTACTAACATCAAAATCAACAACTTTTGTTCTATGACTTTTAAAAATTCATCATATTTTAGTTCATAAAATTTTCATTAAAAAAATAAAAATATTTAAATTGAACGCTTTTACGGGCCCTCGCCGCCCTGACCCCGCTCCCCTCACTATTGTACTATCGCTTTCTTTTGCTTCGCATAGATTTCTTAACATTTAGAGCGTTCAATTCAAATATTTTTATTTTTGTACGAAAATTAGATGAATTAAAATATGATGAATTTTTAAAAGTCATAGAACAAAAGTTGTTGATTATGATGTTGGTAACACAGTCCTGAGAGGTTGTCGGTGTTTTACAAATAACCCTGTATAGAAGGACGCTAATGTTAGTACTTCCTCGGACGATCTCCTGTGCGTCCACCCAATATTAACCGCAGTGTAAAACGTTTCAAAGAAATCATAGCGACTTTGGAGTCAGTAGCTCAGTGTTGAGTAATTCATTCGCAGTATTATAGTAATCCTTATCAAGAGTAAAAGTTTACGGTCTCTGGAGTGAAACGTTAATCGCTGGCTGCGAGATTATGTTGGAGCGGGCCCGCTGTACAGGGCTGGATTGTAGACAGGGGCTCTATAAATTATGATATGGTTTTCAAAAATAAATTTGGTGCCGTAAGTCCTTAAAATGTTTACGGCTGCACCGTAAACATTTTAATGATTTACGGCACCAAAATAAGTCGCAGAAATAAGTTTTAAATTTTATAATTGTAATGGATGTATTATATACCTAGTTCGATGAACGTTTGCCTGTGTCTTAAATCTTTATGTCCCTGCTATTTGTGCCGATTCTATTAAATTAGTGGCCGGAACAGCCAACGGGTTCAATTATTATAGAATCAGTTCTGACTTAAGTGTTGCTCGGGAATTGAGTCACTTTTTCTCCGAATGTTTGGGGAACTTCGTCTTATGCAATTTTTGCCATACAAAAAGATGTTGATTGTCAACCTTGTTTGAATAAATGATTTCTATTAGATCTATTTTTCTCGTTTCCATCGTCCCCGATCTGTGCCTGTCCACAAGCCGGTGTCCAGCCGGGCTTGCAGTGATATTTTACTTCCCCTAATGGGTTTAAAACTGAGCCGCCCGCGCCTCAAGACTCTGCCGCCATCATTAGTTTTCATAAGCCCCTAACACTCACAGTTATTGCTTATGTTTTATTCACAAAATGAATTACATCTGACTGATATGAATAAATTAGTTTTTGTCAAACACCGCTTGAGTCTGGACTGGTAGTTTGAATCTTTAGTTAATTTAGCCCATATCTGAAGATACAAAATTATTAGTAATCCAAATAGTTTTGGCATTCAGAACCGCTCAGACAGATCTAACGCGGTTGTTCTTGAAGATATTGTGATCAATTTTGTTTTCATTACTGGTTTTAACTTTTAACCTGGCTTGTATTTGGAGGTCTTTTTCTTCTTCGTGACACTCTTTTATTCGAGTGCGGTGTCAGAGCGGTCGTGGTCATCAAGTAGTGACTTCTGTAGAGGCAGATGTGATTCGCCTCGCGATCGTTCACCACTTCTCACTGCTGGTCGACATCCTGGTCATCATTTAGAGTACAGGCTTTATTAATTGATTCGTCACCTACCTCTAAGAGTTTCCTTTTAGCCTCTAGCCAAATGATAAATCTTCAGCCCCCACCAATAAAGCAGACGGTCCGTTGTTGAAATCCCTCGTAGATGTCTCCAGGAGCTGGTGGCTAGAATGTACAGCACGTTATTAATGTTTACGTCTTCCTTTATAAACTAGAGTTATGGTACATAACAAAGAACGCCCGAGTCTCACGCAGTGCCGCGGATTATGTACGAAAACCTGAATTTATTAGCTCTCGCACATTAGCAGTAGGTACTTAAAAATGCTTTCAAGATGTCGTGTTCGTTGGCACCCTTCTAGCGATCTTGTAGGAGTCGCACATAGGTAGGTTAGGTATATGTATAAGTAGAAATGATGTGAACCATATACGTTACGCTTCAGTACGGTTCACGATACAAATAAATAAAGGTATTCTATTTCAGCTGTAGGTGTTTAGGTATAAATACAGATCATAATCTTCCTGCCTTGTTACTTGGGGTCGGCAAAACACGTTTAGAATAAGCTCTTCTAATTGAATTTAAAAATAGTTCTGGGAAGATAAAAGCAAGAAAAACAGAATAGCTTTTATTTCTTTGAAAACCAAATCCGCGTCAGATGCGATTAATCAAAACGTTATCTAAAACAGTTATAACCGCGGAGTGTAGCAGCCGCGATAAGACGCGAAGATCTCGCGTCTCCTGTTTGCGAATCGCGCGATTACCATAGCGACTGAACCCGGCCCTTTTAGTGCCTGCAATAAAACAATTACTGGCGACGTCTTCTGACGAGAGAGTAGGCGAGCGCAGAGCAAACACGTCTGTTTGCCTACACGCCCCACGCCCCGCGCCCCGCGCCCCGCGCCATGACAGACGCGTGACGTTTTAATGAACGTGTGTGCTTGTGCGTGAGTTTGTGGATGTGTGTGGTACTAGTGTTATTGATGGGGTAAATTGACAAAATGGATTGCATGATGCTCGTATAACAGAAGTAAGCTGAAAGGTTCTGACGACCACGTATCTGATGGCGCAACGGTGGACGACCTCCCACAAGGTGGACAGATAAACTGGTGAAGATCACGGGAATTCACTGGATGCGAGAAACACTGGCGATGTGACGATTGTTAAAAATAAATAGTATTTAAAAGATGATTTATAGTGGTTTGTAAAGGAATTTTAAAGATTGAAGAAATAAATGTCATGATTGTTTCCGCTTACTAAAGTTGGGAAACAAAGAAATTTTTCTTTGCGAACGTTGAAGAAGTAAGGAAGTATTCGTTATCTAGTAGGTGCCAGAAACTTCAAGGCTCAACATCTGAAAAGAATTCGCTTGTGCGTGAAAAATCGTCTTATTTTTCGGCATCAAACGTACAAATCCCTTAAAGAAACATTAGCCCGTGGCAAGTGTTCGCAAAAACACTTGAAAGGAAACGGCAAGCTTACGTACGAAGCAAACATAAACACACGACCTTTTCCGTCAAAGTAACATCGGAGTCCTGCCCTTGACCTCTGCTCTGTACTTCGACGAACGTTTCTGCCTACGCGCCCGTCTCCGCGCAACTGTTCTCCCGCCGCCATGCTTGTTGCTATTTGCTTTCCCCGCGACGCATATTAATGGCGTCCTTATTTTAAATCCCGGGATGTAAAGCGGTTAAGTCGAATCCCGGATAAATTACTTAGCGGGCCCGGTATAACCCGGTATTACTGGCTGACGCCACTGAGTAAGATGCTGGAGAAGGTTCAGCTTAACAATCGATGTCAAAATGTTACTTTAACTTCTCTTTAAATTAGCAAGCAAGCAAGAATTTTCGTTAATTACGTTTTTCGTTCGTCCCTGTCTTACCTTATCCTCATCATCAGCATCTCAGCCGAGAGATGTCCACTGCTGGGTGTATGTTTCCCGCAAGCGTCGTCACCACGTCTAACGGTTCAGTGCTGCAGTTGGGAATGTGATCTTTTGATCGCATGGCTGCTTTCTTGAGTCGATTGATTATTGCTTAACTATGCTTTATTTTCTTCATACATGGTGATGGCTCAGTGGTTACGGCCTTCTAATATACGTGGTTCAAATAAGCTCTTAAATTAATAAAAGTAATTCACCGCCACGCCATCTATTAATGTGACCATATTTTTGTGGGTGCTTTATTTTGATCTAGTTTCTGTACATTTATGACAAAAAATCGTCTACTTTCAGGGTTTATATATGGTATAAGGTAGGTATTACCAAATTATTTGCATTGGCCGGTTTTGTTTATTAAAATTATGTCCTCTTTAGAATTTAAACTGATTTTTATTAGTGAATTTGTGGCTTCAACTTCCAGGTCAGATAAAGTTGTATGGTTTATCTCATGAGAATTGTTTTAGTTATAAAATGTAACGCGAAATAATTATTGGATCATTTTTAATACACATATCCAGGATGAAAAGAAGCGCATGTGCAAACAGTTGAACAGTTCCCAAGCTATCTCTGTCAATTTCGTAACGGTAGCTTCTGTGGTTTTGGGCATGAAGTGATATCAGGAAAGTATTTATTTTATGGGTACTACTTTCAAACAGTTGTTAAATTACCACAACTGTTTTGGCTCTCTCTAGGTTCTTAACCCCGCCATCCCTATTTCCTGCTCTATTAGCTGCTCCCGTCTCCGTTATAGCTCCCCTGATGACAGTTGACGCTACAAGCCACCAACAAACGCCTGCCGCCATTTTGTATTAGACAACATATTCAATTGGATAATATTCTACGCGAGAACTGATATCCTAATAAAATGTTACGATAGTTTGTTCATATTGGTCTATAGGAAAAGGAAAAGTGTTTGCTGCTTTATTATAACGCTTACTGTACCTAAGAGATGGGCAGATTGTTGAGGGGGAGTGGGCCGTGTTACATGTCTTCTCATACATAACCCTCACAATGTTTTGAGAACGGTGGTGATGAAATAATTTACGCAAAAGAGAGATTTAGACGTATCGATTGCTATTTATTCGATATTCATTAATTTGTGATAAAATATCACGCCTGTAATCCCCGATGGGTTTACCTAATACAAAGTACGCCCACATTTCGCCCGTTGTTGATGAAATAGGGAGTTTTAAGTGCCATGAAATAGGGAGCAAGCCATAAATTTGTGATTTGACAAAAAAGATGTAGATTAAGTCTGCCGGTAAGTATATCAAACATAAGGTGACACACTTATTGTAGCACTTTGACCTTTCACTTATGGAGCGTTTTATTTTTAAACCCTCGTTACGCTTCAGACACGGCTTCAAGCATAAACTTTATACGGAAGGTGTCTCTTACAATTCAATTAATTAAAACATACAGGAGAGTGTTTCAAGTTAATTGTTTACGAGGAAGCCACCCACGGGATGAGCTGCGGGATGCGGGTGTGGGATGAACATCGAGATTGACTTCGGTTACGTTCGTACACTTGGCTTAAAGTGGAGCTTCGAGAGAGGAAAGATTTTTTTGAGCATATTAATAGCCTTACATGTGGAACTGTAATGTCAGTGCAGTGCCTAGTGTAACATGTTCCGTTGCTTCCGCTTTGTTTGCATTAAGAAATAATTAGTGACAACAAACTTATTACTACAATAACTAAAATTTTACATTGATTGCCTCTTTGGCCAATGGTTGCAATCTTGGCTGAGCGTGAGGTTCTGGGTTCGATTCCCGATTCGGGCAAACAGTTACTTAGATTTTTCATCAGGAATTTCTCAGAAGCAGCCACGGAGTTTGGATTTGTGTCCGGTTGGTGGCAATAGGCCTATTGCCACCAACCGGGCACACATCACACACCGCCACGTATTACATGGAACTTAAATCTAACTGGTGAAATGTGTGTGTACTATTAGGTACACCTCTGCCTAACTCGTCGGGGATTATGTTATGTTATTATTTATTTATTATTATTCCAAAATGGTAAATAAACAGTTGTGTTGATGATTTGACTGTGGGGTCGGTGAATCTCATACATCGTACTTAAACTAAATATTGATAAGTTAGTACTCATAAGTAATACGCTTGGTTTCAATACAATTTCCATGGTCAGTTTTACCAATTTATCAATAGCGCCATCCTGATAATGTGATTCAAACGACAACAGAACCACATGAGTAAGTAAACGGAACAGAGTAAACAAACAACTTCTGTTGCCCTGACAACACTGAGAATTGTCAACTAGCTGTGACAGCGTAAACCGGTTTTTTCCACTCTCGCCGCGTACGCGACAAGCGGCCAGTGGTCACGCACACCTGCTCCGCGTGCTTGTAGTAGTGCAACCGATTCGCGCGGTTGTATAAAGCGTATACTCTGTTCCGTTCACTTACTCATGTGATCCGAACAGAACCGTGCATCTGAAGATGTTGTCGTTTGATTTCCGGGCTTTTGATAACCCGTGATCAGTCCACGAAGTAGACACAATAGTTAAACAATGGCGTCTCGACCAAATCGGTCATTCGACAGATCATGATCTGTAGCCTTAAAATACTTTAAGAAAACAAAATGTTACCTTCTATATAGAGTCTCACAGACTACAACATTATCACAGTCATCCTCTTTAATTACCGCGAGCAATCAACAGTTAAAGATAACATAAACACATAGCAGTTAGAGCGGCAGTAAGTATGCGGACCAGGTCACAGTTATAGAGTGGCGTTAAAAGTAACGGCTCAGTTACACGAGACGTAACGGTTCCAATATCGACAACTGTTACCAACTTTGTTTCTCTTCCAAATGTGTAGGGATGGGAAAATTTTCGAATATATCGGATATTTGAGTTGTGGTGGTTTGGGAAATAAGAGTTGAGTTTATATTAGCTTTTTATTTATTTTTCTTACATACTATTTTCATTTTATAATATTTTATATTTATATAAAAGACATTTAAAAGTATAAAAATAGTAGCCCACCGGCATCGGGAAAAGGGTAGAAGCTACCGGTGGTCAGGGATTTTGAGGGAAGAACCTCCTATGTTAGTTTTTATAATTAAAGGATGATGAAGCCGTTATAGGTATTGTTATGGTAGTAATATTATTTTATGCCTAGTAGGTATACACTTTCAATAAAATTCTCAAAAATCAATCAAATAAGGTGTATGTCTGTAAATCTTCAATAAATATGATGTTTTCGCATGAATAAATTAGCCACCCTCAACAATTTCGCCACTGACCGAACGTAAAATAACTGACGACACTAAGAACAACATCATAATATTTTATTTTGAATTTGGAAAAGTCAAAACTAATCAGGTTCCATCGCCCACAATCAGTAACTCCATCTTCTTTCTCTCATAAAATTAAAGGTCACACTTGTCCCCCTCATCAGTCAGTAAGTTGTAACTGTCCTGCTCTCAGCACAGTCCCCAATATTAAGTACCTAGGAGTGATAATTGACGAAAATCTTAAGTGGCACGCGCATATAGAGGCACTCTGCACTAGAGTCAGAAGACTAATATATATTTTTAAAGAACTCAGGCACTCCGCCAATTCTGAAACTCTGGCTCTTGTGTACCTCAGCCTTTGTCAGTCCATCATTATGTACTGCATTCCGGTGTGGGGCGGTACTTACAAAACCACAATGATCCCGGCAGAAAGGGCACAACGAGCCGTTCTTAAGGTGATGCTTTTTAAACCTAGAGACTACCCAACTGATCAGTTGTATTCTGAGGCAGAAGTTCTCACAGTCAGGCAACTATATGTTCTTCGTTCAGTCCTGCGGAGACACTCCAACCTTCCATTGAATAAAAAACTGCTTCTAAGACGCCACGGTTTTCCTATATGTAAAACAAACCCCTGTCATTTTGCGTTTACTAGTCGACAATTGTTGGTTCAAAGTTCACGAATGTATAATAAAATAAATAGAATTATTCCGTTGTATAGATATAACTTATATGAAATTAAAAATAAATTACGAAAATGGCTTTTATCCTTAACTTATGATGAGACAGAAAATATATTGGCTATAGAATCATAACTATCAAACCTATTTTAAAAGAAAATTATTTAAACTCTTTGATTTCACATACACACCTCACCACACACACACTACACTCATTTACACACCCCTACATACACATCCACACTCATTCACTCCATTTGCTGTGTTATATATAAAAAAAAAAAAAAAAAACTTGTAAACAAACAGAAAGTCACGGTTGTATTATATAAATTGAAGCCGCAAAATCTCCGACTCCTAAGATACAGGTCTGCGTACCTAGTTTAGGAGCCCGGAACCCTGACAATAATTTTAAAATTGGTAGTACAACCCACTGTTTCCATATGCTATGTACTGTGCTGTTGTTTTTGTTATGTACTAATAAACTTATTATTATTATTATTTTTGGGAAAACATATATTGTTTCTTAGCTTTTAAGCTAGTGTTAGCTACGTTAACGGGCCTATACCAAGTCAACGTAGCGTGTGTGTGTGTGAGTCGTGGGGAGAAATTTCATTTTCCTCGATTTGCATGAACTTCCTTACTATTCTGCAGGTGTTTAATATTGCGGCTTTTTGAAGTGTTATGTAGATTGAGTCCTTGAGGTCTATTAATTTAAGGCTATGGTGGAGGTGATTGGGTATAACACCCGTAGTGGAGACTACTATCGGTACTACGTAAACTTTTTCCTGTCTCCATATTCTGGTCAGCTCTTCTTTTAATTCTGCATATTTACTAATTTTCTCACCTATTGTTTTTTGCAAGTTATGTGTGTTAGGAACTGCTATGTCTATAAGGTATGTGATTTTATTAATTTTATCCTGGAGTATTATGTCTGGTCTATTATAATGAATGGTCCTGTCAGTCATAATGCCGCGGTCGTAGTAGAGTTTGTGTGTAGTATTTTCAAGAACTCTTTCTGGTACGTATTTGTAGTAAGGACTAGTATCTTGTTTCAGTTTATGTTTGAGAGCTAGATGTTGGTGGATGACGTTTGCAACCTGATTGTGTCTATGGGTGTAGTCTGTTTGTGTGAGTGTTGTGCAGGCCCCAGTGATATGCTGGATGGTCTCCGGTTGGCTGTGACATTTGCGGCACTTATCGTTCGTTATTGTGGGGTCCTTAATAATATATTTCCTGTAATTTTTAGTGTTTATAATTAGATCTTGTATTGCAATAATAAATCCTTCGGTTTCCGGGAATAAACTACCTATCTTTAGCCATTTATTTGATGCTGTCGTATCTATGTGAGACTGTTCTAAATCATGTGGATGTCGCCCGTGCAATACTTTCTTTTTCCAATCTTCAATCTTTTTCTTCTGTGGGTCTTCATTACTAGTGGGTTGTGTATCTATTTGTTCGTTTAGGTGAAGTGGTGTGTAGTTGATATCGTTCATTACTATGGCTTTATGTATGTGGCTTGTGTTAGATTTAGTGTGAAAGAATGTTTTCAATCTACTTATTTGCTTTTGCCAGAGGTGATGGACATCTATTAGGCCTCTCCCTCCGTGTTGCCGTTTGATGGTCAGCCTTTCTATTGCAGATTTAGGGTGTAGGTTATTATGTTTAGTTAGTGTTGTGCGTGTTGTTCTCTCTATTTGCTGGATGTCAGTTTGTGACCATTTGATCACTCCAAATGAGTATGTTAGTATTGGAATCGCGTAGGTGTTCAGCGCCTTTATTAAATGTTTTCCGGAGAGTTGGGTTTTACATACTGCGACCACTCTTCTCTTGTATTCTGTGTTCAGTGTTTGTTTAATTGTTGTGTGATCTAATCCTTTGAGTTGTCTGTATCCTAAATATTTATATAAATCAGTGGGTTCCATAGCAGTAATAGTGTCATTAGTGTTAATTGCATAGTCACCAGGCTTAATTTTTCCTCTTATTATATGTAGCGTTTTACATTTGTCTAGTCCAAACTGCATGTTTATGTCTTTGCTAAATTCGGTCGTAATTTCTATTAATTTGTTAATGCCTGTTTCAGTTTTTGAGTATAGTTTAATGTCGTCCATATAAATAAGATGTGAAATAGTAGTTTCTTCTGTTGTATTTTTAAGACAATATCCAGCTTGGCAACGCTGTAGTAAGTGAGATAGAGGGTTTAGAGCGAGACAAAACCATAAAGGGCTCAAGGAATCTCCTTGATAAATGCCCTTTTTTATGGCTATCTGTCTAGTTGTGACAGTGTTATCGTGGTAATTTAACTGAAGGGTAGTTTTCCATCGGGACATAATATTTTGCAAAAAGTCAATTATTTTTGGGTTAATTTTATATATCTGTAAAATTTGGATGAGCCAGGAATGTGGAATGCTATCAAAAGCTTTTCTATAATCTATATAGGTACAGTGTAAATTTCTATTTTTTGTGGCATGTTTGTGTATTACCGAATCTATTACTAGTTGCTCCTTACATCCCATGTGGCCTCGCCTGCATCCCTTTTGTTCCTCTGCAATAATGTTGTGTTGTTCTACGTGTTTGTTGATTTTTGTAGTGATTGCTGATGTTAGAATCTTGTATATAGTAGGTAGGCATGTAATTGGTCTGTATTGAGAAGGCTGTGGAGAGTATTGTGTTTTTGGCAACATGTATGTTATTCCTGTAGCGAGAAATTCGGGAACATAATGTTTCCCTAATATAATATCTGTAAAATTTTTGGCTAAGATTTTGTGCAGTGATTCTAATTTTTTATACCAGTAATTGTGAATTTTATCAATGCCGGGGGATTTCCAGTTGTGAAGTCTCGCCGTGATACTAGTAATGTCAGACTCGGTTAACTCAACAAAATCCATTTCTTCTAATGAAATCCATTTTGTTTTTTCGTCTGTAACCCAATCAGATTTATCATTATGTTGTACTTGCTCTTCCCATATTCCAGCCCAAAACGATTCAAGTTGTTCCACTGTTGGTAATTCTATTCTGTTTTCGGCTGTTGTGTCAGTTTGTGGTTTAGTCTGTAACTTTCTATAGAAATTCTTTTCATTCATAGCAAATAAGGAGTTATCATTTTTACGTTCTTGCGCTTTCTTGTATCTTCTTAATCTGTGTACTTTTACAGCTAATTTCTGTTTTAGAGTATCCAGAAATTCTTCTGGTTTTCTATTATCTCTTTCGTGTCTGGTGTGGATAGCCATGTTTTTAAATATGACTTCCACTCTTTTAACTACTTTGTTGGACCTATTATTATTAATATATTGGGTAAGTCTACCACAGTCTGCTCTAAGTTTTTCTATGTCTTTTTCAAGCCTCTGCTGCCATGCTGGTTTGTTAATAGTTTTTGGCCTTCTATTGCCTGCGTATTCTGTGATTTTATAATTAAGTTCTTCCGAAATTACTAATGCCGTGCAGTATATAAGAGTATGCACGTCGGTAAGTTGTGTTTCTTCACCAATATATTGGTTTAGGATATTTTGATTGAATACATTAACTAGCTGAAAAAGTTTTGGTGTGTACCTGAGTTTGGGCAGTTTTGGTCGAACTGCTGGGTCCATGCCAGAGTATTGAGCGAGAGCTGTTTTAAATTTATCGTGAATTTCTCGGGTACGCGTATCTGTGGGCTGGATTTGATGAGTATCAGCTAGAATCTGAACATCATTTTCCAACATTATTGTTATACTTTCGGTTTGTGTGGATGTATGTGTGGTTTGTGAATATGTTTGTGATTGATAGCATGGTAGAGATTGAGTGTAAGGTTCTGATTGATTATACGGTTGTGGCTGTTCTTGTTGGGTATTTTCTAGTGTGTTTTGTGATATTGTGCAATTATTAGTATTCGTATCTTCATTATTTTCTGTTTCTAATTGTAAGCGCACTTCTATTTTTAACCTATCTATTTCTGCTAGTGTTAAGAGTTTATTCCTAACTATGGCTCTTCTTTGATCGGAAATTCTTTGTTCTGAAACATTAATCTCTGGATATTGACGTGTAAAAAGTTCATGCAGTTGTTGTCTGTAGGTGGTCATGTCTGTCTCTAATTTAGTGATGTGTAGGTAAGTTCGCATGATAAATATGTTTACTTCTTTGCTCCATTTCATGCGAACTCTTGCTTTTCCAGCCTTGGTGGACGCGGGCAAAAAGGTAGATACCCCCCGCGCAGCATTCAAGGTTGGAGTGGGTGAAACTGTATTTAAACTAATAATGGGGGGTGATGAAATTGTAGGTGACGATGGTATGGATGGTGATGATTGCCTAGAAGGTGTGTACGAGACTGTGCTTGGACTATACGGTTCCACAGGGGTGTCTGTCCTGTCTGTCAGTCTGTCACCATCGTCAATGATTTCGGCTGTAGTATCTTTGTCGGTGGGAGCCCGCCTGTTCAACTCCTCACCGCTGACGGATCGCATGCTGTGACACCCAGCGTCAGCTCCAGGTGCGCCCCGGCGATCGCCCCCGGGCAGCGGTCCTATACGTTTTTTCTTTGAACGAGTCTCCATTTTTAGTGGGTTTCCAGAGCCACGATTAGCCACGACAGTAATTTTTCATTCGTGTGTCCGCCCCCCACGTGATTAGATGGTCAATCAGGACGAGTGGTTGTTTGGGGCGCTTATTATTATTATTATTATTATTATTATTTACCTAGTAGGTAGGCTTGCTATCAAAAGACGATCAATACCTTCATTAAAATAAACCTATTATAAAATAAATAAAAATAAAATACATTTATTTCGAGCAACATTAACTCATATGTAGAGTACACACAAATACAAATAACACACAAAGGATAGTAAAATAAAATAAAATAAAATAAATAAAAGGACAACATCTAACCGGCTTTGCTGACGGCAACATGCCTATCACAGCAGTGCCGTATGTATGGGCAGTCCATCCGGTCCGCGATCATCGCCAGGACAGCATTGGGGCTACCCCACACCCTACACACCAGTGACGCGCCACGCTTGCGCATGGTAGCATAAAAGCAGTCAGTGCGCGCCTCAGCGAACATACCTGAGGCGCTGCAGTAGCGAGGCAGCCCCAATACTACCCTGAGCGCGTTGTTGAACTGGACGCGGAGGGCCCCGTATGATGCACGCGTGTACCTCGCCCACAGGCTGCACGTGTAAAGGGACGTGCAGTACGCCCTGAAGAGCGTTATCTTCACCTCCCTCGAACAGCGCGCAAACCTACGTGCGAGCATGTTCGCCCGCACCGACAAGGCCCTCCGTTCCCGTTCCATGTCAGCATTGTCCTTGAGGTCGGTCGTAACCAAATGCCCTAGGTACTTAAATTGATCCACCCTTTCGAGTGGAACACCGTTTAGACAAACGGGTGGATAATTTTGCAAACGTTTCTTACCGGCCTCAAAGACCATGCATTGACTTTTGGTTACATTGTACTTCAAACCATGACCAAGGACATACTCCTCACAGGTCCGCACCAGCTTTCTGAGGCCACAGACCGACGCGCTCAGCAGCACCATGTCGTCTGCGTAACTGAGATTGTTGACACAGATTCCACCGACATGGCAGCCAACATGCTGGTTACTCAGCGCGACAATCAAGGCATTCATGTACAGGTTAAAGAGGGATGGGGAAGTCAACCCCCCCTGCCTCACCCCGCACTGCAGCTGATACGGCTCCGACATTGCACCCGCCCACTTAACGCTGTTGACCTGATGACTGTACCAGTATTTAAAAACGTTGATAAGTTTACGCGGTAGTTTTATTCCCTCGAGTTTAGCCCACAGGATGTCGTATGACACCAGGTCAAAAGCCTTGGACAGGTCGAGGAAGCAGGCGTGCACAGGAGTCTTTCGATCTGTGTAATATCTGACGGCATGCTTAAGACTCAGTATTGCACTCTCAGTTGACAGTCGAGGTCGAAACCCAAACTGATTATCGTGCAGATCCAGGTATTTATCTAACTGTGCATTAAGCAAACCGTCAAAAACTTTTGCAATGATCGTTGCAAGAGAAATCAGCCTGTAGTTGCTTTTGTCGGCAACATCTCCCGTTTTATTTTTCACTACCGGGACTACTACGGTTTTCATGAAATCAGGTGGTAGGTATGAATGGCTCACGCATAGTGTGTAAAACATTGCTAATACCCTATTTACATGTGGGCCAGCGTGAACTAGGTGCTCGATGCTGAGGCCATCGTGGCCAGGGGACTTGCCCTTAGATATAGCTTTTTATGAACTATGAACTATTTACATTCGTACACTAAATAATAGTTCCAAGAATCTATCTTCAAGGTTAAATTAAAGAGGTCGCCGGGGCTGCGGGACTATTCGAAAGAGATACCGTGGCCCCGGAACACAAAGGGCGAGGAAGGAACATGGATGGGTTTTAGTCAGTAAAAGTCTGACACTCCCTCCCGCTCAGCCCAGAGCGGGAGAAGTCATTTGATGATTTCCCATCCGAAAAAAAAAAAAAAGGTTAAATTAAAGAGGTCGACTCACTTCCGAGGTCAATACCCGTATGGTTGACCATTCATAACATACAAAGACCCTTTCTTGTCTCGGAAGAGAAGTTGAGCTGTTGGTCCCGGTCGTCGTTTGTACATCTTTGACAGAAGCCTGGTAGTCTGACGACCAGATTTGCCTTGAGATATTGCCCAATAACTGTGTTTTTATTGATTATTGCCCAATAACAACTTTTTGAAATAATATCCGAAAAAAACTCGGCCAATATCCGCCACGTCCAGCACACTCGCAAAAAATCCGTATTTGTCAAGTCATAACCCTAACAATACGAGATAGGGAATTAATATCCGCGCCGTATCCGAAACTGTTGGTAAACGGTGAAGATAAGCGGTAGTTGTTCCGAATAATGTTTCCTTTGTTCAATAGATACTTTCTCGATAAACTATCATAATTTCTGAGCGGCGAGCTGAATACTAAGGGGGTTTTTACGTGAATGGCGGTGGCATTTGAAGGTTAAAAAAAACATTAAACAAACATTTTCAGAGGTGTAGTGAAACGAGACTGTTGTATTTTTATACTACAAAGAGATGAGAAATGTTTTGGGCTGCATATGTTAAGGCGACTACAGGAGCTAAATTAGCAACTCTATTTGTTGTGGGGTACAAACTTCGTTTGAAATACTGTTAGAATAAAGTTCTAATCAGCTTGCACTACAAAGTGGTTGTTACGTCAGTCACTGCGGGCCGAATAGTGCGAAATGACTGTTTTTTTGCGATTAAAAAAAATCCATTTATTGGAGTATGATTGAGTATGGTTTTACTCGTTAAAAGAATTTTTTAGAGATAAGTTCGTGATTTTTTTATCGAGTAAAATTTGTTGTATTATGTTTTCAAAACTCTATCATACTGGCATATATCCTGAAGAATATCATATATTTTTCTGGTTTTGTTTATTGTAGTGAATCATATGCTTTTTTTTGCATTATAAAACTCGAGTTTCGCTCCTGTAGTCCTCTTAAGCAACGTTATAGTCCCGTGCGATTTTTATTAAATAGCCACAAGCTCCTTTGAAATAAGTACTTAATCACCTACTATAAAGATTGTTTTTCTAAATAAAATAAATAAGCTAAGATTTCAGTTATTCCATTAAGCATTGCCAAACTTTATCTAGTGACAATAACTTGAATTAGTACAGTTAGGTATCCAGATTACGACCCGGCCATTTCGATCATCATCAACCCAAAAGTAGGGCAATCTTTTACCTACGTGTGTGTATTTTGTTCAAGGAACATATCAGCCAGGTATTTTCTACGAGGGGTGTTGGCACCACAGCAATATAGCTGAAGTCATAAACATCTCGATATACTCGCATAATATGCAAGCATTCGAAGGCAGTCGGTTATCGTACGGGAAAACATATTTCCTCTTACTTGTATTAACTACTGGGGAAACCAGCTGCTCCATGTCAAAATAGTAAGTGGTTGTTCTACTAGGTGGAATTTTTTTATATAAATCAAAACTGTGTATGAGGTTCGGTCTCGACCGATTTGGCAGTTTCTCTTTTATTGTGTTTAATAATTGTCAGGACAAGGTTTTAGTCAGTAAAAGTCTGACACTCCCTCCTGCTCCGCCCAGAGCGGGAGGAGTCATTTGATGATTTCCCATCCGAAAAAAAAAAGGACAAGTTTTGCATGTTGTTTTTAATAACCGTTATAAAAGTCAGAAGTTTGGATGGTGTTTTTGTTTGAAAATCTCAATATCCCGGGAGAGTTAAGATTTTCTAATAATCTTAATATTACGGGTGCAATTTATTAATGATTCAATCATGCGGAACCGGGGCAGAATCTAGTAACTGATAAAAATATTATCGCGTTAATATGTCAACGTAAAGCAACATGTCACATATTCCGGTGACGTTATGACCTAAGTTAGTTTATCGCAGTATTTAGATTGCTATTGTGTTGTACTTTCCTTAAGTAAAGCGGTATTAATCATATTTGAAAATACATAGCTCCTTCTTGAACAAACTTACCTGGCAAAATGTGGGTGTACCAGGTGAAGGGGGAAACAGGCGTGATGACTCTTGACGATTTTTGCTCTATGTAAGCGACGTGGATAAATAGGTATTCCCTAAATATACACACTGCATGCCCATCAAATCTCATCAAAAATAAGGCGTTTCCACAAAGTCAGATCGCAGGCCGCAGACACATTGGCGCGACGTAAATAGCGGTTTGAAATGCGGTCGGACGCGGCGTGTCGCGGCGCGGTGGAGTCGCGTCGGCGGCACGCGCGTCGTTGTGCTTGTCGCGTGGTAAATGTTCTAGGGGTCTATCAGGTGCAGGTGAGTAAAGGTGTTTATATTCAAGGGGTGTAATATTTTGATCTGTTGGTATTTTCGGATTTTCAGTTAGGTGTATATTTTTTTGGTTCATGCTTTGACTGAGGGATGTCACGGCGACAATATTAATCAAGTCAATATTAATCAAGTTCAAGTTATTAAAATAATAAAATAAAGAAAAGTTTCATCAATTAAACTGACCAAACCTATTGTCAGTTTTCAGTGTTATCATTGCTATGCAAAATTGACACTGACAATGAAATGCTGTTTACGTCCAAATTCATTAGTGAATCGCCCTAAGTGGAAGTCTTAATTTCATACTATCACGAGCTTAACTATTGTCGTCAGTAGAATCCAGTCATTTCAATCCTAAAGGAACAGTACGATTATCGCTGTTGTTTAAAACGACAATAACACAAACAAAGCAGTTCAAACAATCTGACGACCCCTAAAGTCTAACACTACTCCGCATCAGATCTAGATTAGGGGCGATTTATATCAGTTAATTCTCGATTACGCCTCATTTGGGCGCAACTCGATACTTTTGCTTTAAGGCCCGCTCTAATCTTGATTTAAGTCAAGACTTACTTGTTTGGAATGCGGCGTAAGTTGCGGTTCGTGGGAATTAGGTATTTGAAGGGAACTGTCTCTGGGGCGGCTTTTGTCTTTATTTCGTTTTCATTATTTTGGTTTTCTTGAGGTTGATAGATTGATTTTCAGATGAAAGCAGCGCATTGATTTTATTTTCAGAAATCCCTGATTTTTCTCTCCAATGTGCTTGCAGCGTTAATATGTGTTAAATCATAATTAGTTGGTATGTACCGTATGTACGAATACTACGTAGCTAAACACTAGATACTATGAAAACAATAATGCTGTTAAAATGTTAATGGATGGATCGTGCGAGGAATGATTTAAAGAAAAGAAGATAATTAAAGAAGAACACATTACAACAAGACAAGACAGAAGCAGGAAGACGTTGATAAAGAATTGTGATAAAGTCAAACTCAAACTCAAATCATTTATTTCAATTAGACCATTACGGCACTTTTGAATGTCGAAAATACAAAAAAGCAAAGCTACAGTCACAGTCACAAGGCATAATAACTTGAGAAAGTACTGTAGTTGCCCATTCCCTAACGTAGATCTCTATGGAGAAGAACGGGCAAGAAACTCCATGGACACTCTTTTAAATCAAAATATTGTTACAAAATCTTGGTTACATCATTCATGTTGAGATTATACATATGTGAGAACGATGTAGAAAGACGTGCACATTAAGAGCGTCCAGAGTAAAATAATAAATTAAAAAATAAAGTAATTAAAATGAACGAACCGTGGCAGCTAAGAGATGACCAGTCCCAACTGACAGCGCCCGTTCACGAACATGACGCATGTATCGGCGCCATTCAAGTCGTAAGGCCAAAAAGAAAAAGGAAAGAAAAATGTTTCAGAAATCAGCTGTGGACACTTAAGTCAGTATTAAAGACATCCCTGTCTTATATGAGATGTCACTGTCGCCATACAAGTCAATAAATAAGTGAGGCCACAATTACCGTAACGTTTTATTTCCGTATGTCGCGCTGAGAGCATCAATACGAATACCAGGCGAGCTCGTATATTATGATAAATACGCTCCCTTTGCCCCGCTTATTGAACATCTATGGTACACCAAGTAAATGTACGGAGAAGGTTCAAGAATCCACCATTTCTTTTTAGTGCATTTCCTAGCTTGCATGATAGGGCTAACTTTGGTGTTGGTAGTCGGCAATTTTAGGGATCCCATGTGGTGGCCAGCGGTAACGACTTACGTATTTTAAGTTCTGTGTCTGGACCCAATCAGGAGAGTTATTTGTGGGATATTTGTATTGTCTTCTTATTCTGTAAAATTTTCAGAAAGTTTTCGCTCAACAGCCATGTTACCAGCTTGCAATGGAAACATGTTCACTAAAACTTTTAATTTCATTTTCAATACACTGTCTGGTATCGATTGCAATCATCTGTCTTTTTAATATCTAACGACTATTAAAAAAACCCGGCTAAAACCGGATTCGCGCATGAAGGGTTCCGTACCATCGTAGTTGGGGAGCCCCCTTTAATTACTAATTAATCTTTATTTTTATTTTTGTTATAGCGACCCGAATGGCGCAGCGGTAGTGAGGCTGCCTTACGTTCGTTGGGTACCGGGTTCGAATCCCAGTAGGAGCAAATGTTTGTGTGATGAGCATGGGCATTTGTTTCCGAGTCATGGATGTTAATAATTATGTATAATAAGTATGTATTTACGAACAAAAAGTATCTATGTAGTATATCAACTATCTTGTGTCCACGACACAAACCTCGTGGCTTAGTGTGGCGCTAGAAGGCACTGTGTGTAATGTCCAGCAATATTTATTTATCTAAAGCGGCTACAGAAATATATAATCTGTGAAAATTTCAACTGTCTAAGCTATCACGGTTCATGAGATATAGCCTGGTGACAGTCAGACAGACGGACAGTGGAGTCTTAATAATAGGATCCCGTTTTTACCCTTCGAGTACGGAACCCTAAAAAGGTAAGTTACTAAGACATCAGTGTGCTGTCTGGAGTGTGTCTTCTGTATGTATTTATACGTGTGCCGAAATATACTCATGTTTCGTAATATTCACCTGATCGTAGACTATGGCTTTATTAGGACGTTATTGCCTCTCCAATTCGACATGCCGCCAATATTTTTTTATTTGTGAATTTGGGAGGTAGTTTAAAGGTTTTTAACGTTTTGTTTTTAAGATCGTGACTTGTTACACTTTATGGTGTTTGTTTGTCGTGACCCTAGATTATTTATTTGGTAGATATGACTTACTAATCAGTTGTCTATTTTATTGCATATTGGTCACTCCATTTTATAGCTCCGAAAATCCTCCCTAACTGGTAGATTTTTATTTATGGAAGCAATTAAACATAAAAAGATTTGCAATGACCTCAGATTCCCATCCCCCGAAGTCTTTTCATTTTAAATCGCATTTAAAACAAAGAACCTGATTATTTCCCGGACTATTCCGATCATTAAAATCGTCAATAATTATCCGTTCCTTTATAAGAAACCAATTAATAAGAAAAAAAAGTGAAAAGGGAAAAATGACGGGATGGTTTAATTGCGCGCCCAAATTACTTAAACGATTACAAAAGAAAATATGACAAAGGTGGTTCGTTTAACGTAATGGTCGACTTTACAACCATTTCTAGTCCATTTGATTAAAAAAGCTCGCATCTAGAGCCGATTGATTTTCTTTTACAATCCAATTGCTCCTCACTTTGGAGATCACAGCTTTATAACTATTAGTATAAGGGTGATTTTTCAGTTTCTTTGGTTGTTTAAATTAGTAATTTCAATAACGCGGATCCTCTTCATTTGGAACGGCATTACGATAAAAGAAAGGGCTTCAATGACTATTAAGAATGTTGGAAGTTCTATCCCTTTGTTGGTGGTGCGGCGCGGATGCTGCGCCGGCTCGAGGGGGGGGGGGGAGGGAATCACCCGTGTAATGATAATTAGCGTCTGTTTATTTGGAATGGACAAGCATTTCAATTTTATTAAGTAATACTAATTTGTTTAACTTTTAAATTGATCAAATTAGGTTTTAATTAGGTTTTAAGAATCTACCAAGAATTTGATAGTAGTTGTTATTATGATCAACGGTGTAAAATTGTTGATAACCCAAAATGAATAAATAGTTCATAGATGGTAGTTCGAAGACCATATCTATGTCTTCACCCCTTTCAGACATAATTAGCCATATTTAGTATTTCGACACCGAAGAACTTACCCTAATATACCAGGAATTGCAATAATTTTCCCGAGACATAACACTATACTTTACTACCTCCATACCGGTCATAAAACTAATCTAAGACAGCACGCCCGTCAAATAAAACTTGAAAGCGAAATGCAAGCGAGTGTTCCCATTATTTTTCATTAAAAACATTGCACTTGAAGCGTGACCTCATTCCCCGCTGCATATTCCATGTCTTATATTTTCTTGTTTGCTCGTCCGTTCAGAATAGCTCCATTGCTCTGTAGCGCCATGATTGGTGTTACGATCGCCTTCGGAAATATTGTTCGCGGCAAAAACAATTTCAGAAGATATTGTTTGTTTGAAATACTGGATATATTTTGCTTTTAAAATTGATTTTGAAATAGAGGACGTTGTGTCAAGATTGAGGAGTAGATGGGGGCTTTGTGAAGGTTCGTACTTTGTATTTGTTGCGGCGACGAACCGGAAGGAAGGACGTATAGCTCTGCTTGTGCTTCCGTGGGAATATTATTATTTGAGTGTTAGACAAGCGTTGTCAGCCCGGATTCTTTTGGAATTCAAAATAACTAATTCGGATCGAGGTGTCACGAATAGTATAAAGTTAATTAGTATGTTAATTGACAGGTTACAACATTGATTAATTTGGTTGAAAACTAGTCACTACTGATCAGTTACCAGTATTCAATCAAATTAATCAATCATAATTACATACTACTAATTAACACAAATATCATGTCTTCTGCCTCCACGAGCTATAACTATGAGCAACTTTAATCATTGTACAGCAACATTGATAGCAGCCCAGCAGTAATAGTCGTAGACACGATGACCGATGGGGTAGAGCCTTGAACGAAGACCGCGAATTGGCAATCGTAAGATGGGACGCCCCCAGGGTAGTAGGCACGAGGCCTATGTCTAGTAGTTGGCTGATGCTGGGTAGCGGTACTGTTTTATCGTCTCTCGAACTCACTTGTTTATCAACAAACAAGTAATAATCAAGTTGTCACAAGTAGGTACGACGTATTTACATTGTATAGCCAATCTGTAGCCTCACAATATAACACCCTGTCGCCGCCTCACAATCGGAGCGATGGATCGGCAGTAACTCGCGTTTTATATGTAATGCCGGCGCCCGGCGCGCGAGTAATGAACGAAGTGATGCGGACGATGTTCAACCAATGAATATATCACAATAATATGTCACGTAATGTCCAGGAATATATCAGTCATGGTGGAATGTGTGTCCTTAAACCTTTTCAGGTACTATGGTTAACTAAGGATGGTAACTATCGTAACGTTTAGTCCCTAAAGAAGTTCTCACATGAAATAGTGCAACCTTTCATAGACAAATGAATACAAGAATCAATGGGACGGAAGGTCACACACTGTATATTGGTTAGAACTAATATACACTGTGTGAAAGTAACTGTAGACAATTACTTTTGTGAAGGAATCATCCCCAGACCCTGAAGAGTTCATCGATTCGGATTCGCGACCGTGATAGTAGCACAGTACTGTTTTAAGCGTAATTATTTTTTAAACAATAAATAATCACGGAAGATATCCCGTAAGTGACATTTTAAGTATAGTAGCACAGTATATCATAACTTTTTTCTTCAGAAATATTAGAGAACTCCCTTTTAAATATTTTAAAAATAAATTGCGCAAATGGTTGACAGAAAATTGTTTTTACAGTTTGCAAGAATTTCTGCAAAACAAAATTTAATTTTAAGATATAGGTATTAGTTTCGTGTGCGATACGTGTTATTTTTTATTTAATAATTTATTTTACTTTACTTACTTAATACATCTTGTTAAATTTCATATAGATACACATTATACAATAATGTAATGTAAAATTAAATTTGCATGCCCTAAAAAGGCAAAATATGGTTTGTGCCTAAACCACCAACTTTAACATCTGGTAACACCTGTATTTTAAGCAAATAAATTATTCTTATTCTTATTCTTATTCTTAAATCTGACACAGACTGATAACTTTTACAATTTTGTTTCAGTTTCAACAGAGGGCAAGTGTGATATTATGGGAATTCGAGAATATACAAAACTGTAAAACAATAGGAATGAGACTGACTAAAAAAATATGATTATATTTAGACCGTCAGTTAGATTATCAAAAGATATTGGATACGTGTTTTTTGTTTTATCAAATTAATAAAAATTGACGAAGATAAAACGTGCCAAAGATCATGAGTGGGGGCTTGTAACGTCACATTTGAGTAAAAAATGTACTCAACTGTGACGTCACACTAGTTATCGACTCGTCTTAATTTTTTGGTTACGTGAAAAAAGAAAAAATATGTGTCCAATATTTTTTCATCAAATCAAATCTATCTGACGGACTAATTAGATGTTTTTTGTCATCTACCCTATTCTCTTATAACAACGCGAGCGCTATGCTACCTTGCAGCTCCTTGATGTATTTCAAATATACTAGTATGATACATGTGGTAAATAGCAGCTCGACTCGGGCCGGGCTCGGGACGTGACGGAGGCGCAAGGCACGAGACAAGCGCGACGGATTGTATGAGAGTATAAAGTTTGAAAAAAAAAGGAGATAAATTATTACTTTTACTTTGGGTATTGTGCTTTCTTGTTGCCAATATTGTTATTGTGTCAAGTTTATTTTAATTACCACTCTAACCGTCTGACCTACACACAATTTGAAAACAGTCCGATATCAAATTGGTCATTTGCTT
Source organism: Xestia rhomboidea (assembly GCA_963853795.1). Taxonomy (NCBI): domain Eukaryota; kingdom Metazoa; phylum Arthropoda; class Insecta; order Lepidoptera; family Noctuidae; genus Xestia; species Xestia rhomboidea. The sequence goes on from OY970764.1 coordinate 20,303,373, forward strand.
GTAAATTATCGACTATCCACACAGTTGGAAATGTTGCTTCGTTTATTTAAAAATACAAAAGCAAAATGGCAGCTATTTATATTAGAGGGAGGTTTATTTTATTTTTGGTATCAATTTACATATTTGTATCATGTTCTCTTCAAAAGTTCAAAGGAATACATTAATTATGTCGCTTACTACCACATTTATTAATACACTCGTAAAATGGTTACACACGAGACGTGATATTTAACTGGGTCTAATGACGTAACCGCGAGTCTACGCGCGTAGCTATGCGCCTACGCAAATGGCTACACGCCTACGCAAGACGCCACGCTCCCTCGTCGATAGGTGCTCACCTACGCAGCTACGCCCCACAGTGGGCTGAAAATCGCCTTTCATAGACATAGAGACTTGAATTTTCAAGGGTCTTTTTTTTTGGCTAGAAATGGATTCTGCTGATCATTTTAGTAATGTCCTCATCATTATCATCATTAGCTAACGACCTCATTGAGGTAATCACATCATATGTCTAAATACTTATGTACCTAATGAATAAATTAGTTAAAATAATACGCAGAAAAAATAATTTCTTTCTTTATTCCTTCATTTGTACATGCAATTGCCTCATACGAAATTTTATAGCATAGTAATGATTGGCAGAATCCATTTCTAGCCAAAATAAGACTAGTTTCTATGTCTAAGAAGGGCGATTTTCAGCCCACTGTGCGCCCGCCCGTGCCTCGTAAAATGCTCGTAGCCACAATGAGATACTTACAGTAAGATTTGTGTTCAGTGTAAATATTCTCAATGGGATCTATTTTTGAAACTGCTGTCACAGTAATCTGAGCATTCATTCACAAAAGGGCTGACTAAAACGATTCTCGCTTTGATTGTGCCCTTTTTCTATTGATTAGTAATGAAGGACTGACCACTTGTTATCCCCGATGACCTTGAATCAAGTACTAGGTCCTTTTATATTACTGCCGTCAAATTCGATTGAGTTTTTAAACGTCCCTTTGAAAGAATTGGATTACGGTTTGTTTCAATGATTTGTTTTTTTGTTTCGAATGTCGTGTTTAGTTGGTAATTGATTGGGTTGAAAGGCAGGTTTAACAAAAACGTAATTACATGGATTGATTGTTGGAATTAATTATAATGTTTTTTTGCGAGCTTGTAATATGTAAAAATCTCACGGTACCCATTGGATGAATTCATTAATTTACTGTTTTCGGTTAAAGGCCTCCAATTATTACTAACCACATAACATGATGACAGTGAATAAATAATAATGCATATTCTTAATATAACAAATCCTTAGAGTAACAATGGAGTTTCACAAGTGCTAGACTATAAATTGAAGTTCAAGTGTCACCTTTAACAACCACCAAGAGAAGACAAAACTGCACTGCCCGTTTCTACCTCGTAACCACAGAACCCTAAAACAAACGCCTTGTTAAAAAAACCTACGTATTTTTATTCCCAAATTGTAAAATTCAGTTGTGCCCCATCAATAAAGATTCGGCGTACGTTTAATACAATCGGCCGGTGCCGCACGAGTGATTGCGGAGTCGGCCGGTGACTTGCGAATGTTGACGTTTATAATTGTCGTGTCGGACAGAGCGTCAATTCGTTTCCCGAATGCCGTACGCTCATTTGAATTGTATATTTACGGATACTAAAATTGAATCGGTTTCGGACGACAAGTATTTCGTATTTTGATCGTGTTTTTGAAATTGTTTTTTTATGTTTTGTTAATTTTGTAAAGACTTGTTAGGCCAGAGCCATTTATTGATGTTATTGATTTAAATGTAAACAAAACTAATTTGAGATAGATTTTCAAAGATTAAGTCTTGTCTCAAGTCAAAAGAAAAGATTACAAAAGAGTAAAGATATAGAAGCTAGTTAATTATTGATTCTATGCATAATACATAGTTTCCTTTGTACAAAACATACGACATACCAAGATTAATGTATTGTGAATAAAGAATAGAAGAAAAATACAGTGTGTTAAGCGAAAAAAGACAAAAACAAAGTCTTTCAGAACTTAACCCTCGATATCTACGCAAGACTCGAGATAAATTATTCAAGGCATACAAACAGTAAATATTTGTAACATTGCGAAGAAACACGTGTAACGAAATGGCCAAGAAAGTGAATTTTCAATTAAGACCTTCGAAATAAGTGGAATTGTTTTGCAAAAGCGATTATACCTACATTCCAAGACGAACAGGAAAATAAACGTTCTCTAGTCTTCAAATAATTTGATCCTTGTTTTGAGGAACCTGTGATACTGCTACTGGGTTGCTAACTGGCTCATCTTTTAATTATAATACGCTCAAGTAGGCCGCAGGATATGCAAACTGGCTAGATGGGGTATAATAGACCCATCGGACTGATCGGATAAAATCTGGGTGACCGATTCGAGAAAAAGACGAAGACCATAACACGAACTTTTGATGACAGATGCAGATTTTTTGTTACTGAGCTGACTACAGGCCTACCGCTTAACTGACTACATCTACTTATTCCTAAC